>JAJSRV010000024.1:0-261724 GCA_021527715.1 Neoseiulus cucumeris | reverse complement strand
ATGCGAATGATGAGAATGGAAAGCTAAAAGCACAAGACAATTTTATTTATGCACAGCTCTATAAATACTATGTTGAATAGGAGTGAGCCGTGCGAGCGTTGCTGGGTTTTGGTTTCGGGCGCTCCTGCAATCGAACAGCCTTAACCGAAGGCTGCCGATCGAGATCGCACCGACGAGATTAGGTTAGAAGCTTTTCACTAAAAATTTTAGATTTAACAGAGAAATAGAATCACAATTATAAATTGGGATGAAACTGTACAAAGATCCGACTCGATGGATGAGCCACGTTCTGATCAGAGTGACACACCGTACTCAGTATTGGTGGTTTTTAGCGAATCTTCAAGCGGAAACATTACTCGTAACTACGGAGTAGGACTTCGCGCCGGTCGTTGACGATGCTCAAATCTTGTAAACGAAAGAAGGTTCCCTATGCCTCACGCCAGACGAGTCTACCGTCGGCTTCGTTCGTTACCGGCATTCGCCTTTGTTCCGGGACTAGGTTCGTCGCCTTTTGCTTCGATCACCTCCGCCTGAAGGTCCAGCTCCATCGTCGTCGTCGTCTCCTCGACGTCCTCGACGACACATTATTCCTGCCGCGCGGTGCAGGGTCTCGGCATAATTTGTTCTCAACACACTCTCAGGGGGAGAGCCAAGATCTATTTGCTTCAAGTTCGCCTGGGGAATAACTTCGCATTTCACAAGAGCTCGTTGCAAATCGGGTATCAGTATTGGGATCACGAAGTCTGATGAATCCATCCATCCATTCAAACATTAAGACTTACAACGTGAGCTACGAACGAGAGTCGCTTGAGACGGTCGACCAGGTGATACAAGAAAACGAGATTGCAAAGCTCCAGACTTTCTCTGTAGGCCACTGTACAGCTCAATGGGAACTCTTCCACCGGTAGGTAAGGTATCAATTTTTTATTATCGATGTATCCGCCACTGAACCCGCGGGTAGCATTGTCCGCGAAGATGAAGGTGACGAAGTAAGCTTTCTGGAAGGAGATGATGAAACACGGGACTGTTCAGGGTTTGGTCTGACATTGTAGTGAAGCGCACGAACTTCTGACATCCATCCATGGAGACATACCACTGTTCCTGGGGTCTTTCCTGTGATTACGAAACGGTCCGTTCCATAGGGGCAATCCTCGACAATTGCAGGCCAAGGTCTAGAAGTCACAGTTAAGTGTTAAATCGATTTGCGGAATCATTGACTTCAGATCAACGTATAGAGAATTCGGCATAGGATTGATTGCACCCACCGATCGTCCTCATCGATAGGAGCGAGGACGAGACTGCCTGGGAGGAAATAATGCGGGCGCCTTGTGGTTCGTGGTGTTGCTGGCCTTTTGCAGACCGTTGTATCCGAAGCTGGAAGTTTCCGGGGAAAAAAATAATCGAGAATTCGGAGTCTTCGAACTACTCGCTCTCGGGTAACATCGCCGTCTTATGTTTCCAACAGCTAACCTTGTGCGCATGTGAGATCCATTACCATCAAAAGGCCTGGATCGATGAAATTTCCCCTTCTTTCTGCTCCGCACAGCTTGCAGTCGAACGGGAAGTCTGTACAGGAATCGGATTAGCAAATCAATTTCTATCGAATATCTGGGGGTGTCTATCGTATAAACTGAGATGACTGTCGTGGAAACCAAAATCGAAATTACGTGTCGGCGGGTTGGTTATTCTTTTTCTGAGCAGATCAATGGCTGTTAAAGATACCTCCGATGGCTTCAACTGTTCTACCACTCCAAGTGTAGCCATCTGCGAAGAGGGAACATTACTTCATTTGAGCGCATCACGCAGCTTGTGATGTGTGAGATTCTCGAAGATTCAGTTTTTACTCACTTTTCACAAGATTCACGGAGGTTTCACGACCAAACTTAATTTAGGAACCACGACCCAGCGTGCCGGCGCCCGATGCGGCGTGGACGATAGAGAATAACTAGCTCTCTCGAGTGTATGTTGCAGGTCGTAACGGCGACACGCGAAAATTCGACACAATGCGCGTTCGCGCTTCATACATGCCCCTCAAGTGGATATCGAGAAACATGCCGTCATCGGAAGTTTTTGTTGACGAGCTGTTATTGTTGGTGCCGATCTGCTCCCGGGAGACGGCATTTCACTTTTCCTGCTGACGTTTTCATTCTACTTCAATTGAAATCTCTTCGCCAGGTAATCGAACGTTGCTCCCTGTGACTTCAGGATCGATCGGTTACATTAATCCTGACAATTACGACGATCCGTCCTGTCAAGTCAATAATAAGAGGCGAATGGTATCGCGGGAGATTATCACGTCAAGGGTTGTCGATCCAAAGCATCATTTGACTTGAGTTTTCCTCGTCCCAATGGAAAGGGGAAGGACTTTCGCTCCGAAAAATCTACTAGAAGTTTATGGCGACTCGGTCTTCCATCGGTCTCATCAGTGAAATCTATAGTCACGACTAAACAATCGTAGGGAATCGATTCGCTGTCATCTGAGAACGTAGATTGGATTCCTGATTTATTTCCAGTAAACTGATCTCAGGAATCGCCTCATGGACGCATTGAGAGCAGTCGGATGGAAGATTAATGGCCACCCGAAAGGCAAGAATGGAGAAATCCTTAAAGCGCAACAAGACTTTATTTGAAGATTATACACAAGGCGGTATCCATTGGGGCAGAGTTTAAATTACTCTTCACGCGAAGAATCGATCCGAGAACAGTGCGTTTAACAAATATGCTAAAAACTTGAGACCTCCAGATTCACTGCTTCTGGAAGTCTCCGCTGTATGAATAGTAACAAGTAACAAGTAACTCGTGAACCACGTTTGACGGTGTACTCAAACTAAACTAAAATCGAGCAACCTTGACCGCAGATTGTCGATTGAGAACAAATCGATTGAGTTTAGGTTCAAGAAATTTGAGCCTAAATCAATGAACTCGATGGGAAGATCACAATCATAAGCCGAAATCCCTTCGCACACGGATGAACTTCGATAGCTCCGCTATCCGATCAGATAAGATGTTGAAAATAGTTCGTTTGCCATTTGTCGACCCTCAGTCGACATCATCGACTTTGAAAGCCAGGTGTTTGTGCGCGAGTTCCTAATTCCCGCTGTTGTCAACGGGCGCCGGACCTATATCTCTTGAAAGCAGTGGCAGTTCCTCTGGGGTCTGTCTCAGCTTTTGGCTCCAATCGAGAGGAGTTTCGCCCAAAAGTGAGTCTTTCAGTTCGCCCACAGTTTGCAATCCTAGATGAGGGGAGTCGTCGTTGGAGAATCCGGCCTCCGTTGCGTTTTGTGCAAACTTTTGTTTCGCTTTTTCGAGGAGCGTTGAATAAGCAGGTTCAATGCGCGGATTCAAGGGAGAGTCTACCGGTTGTCCTCTGAGCCTTGCCTGGGGAGCGGGATTACCCGTTACACAAGGTACATGGTCGCAGTCCAGGATTTAGGATCAAAGTATGATTCCTCGGAAGCGCAATCAACTCTTCAGAGACTTACGACATGAGCTACGAATGAGTATTCTGTCAAGCGCTGCGACAGGCATTGGTGTGATGATATTTTGGCCATTTGTAGAGCTTTCTTGTATGCCCGCGTGATTCCGGACGGATAACCTTTGAACACAAACGGAACCAATTCTTCGGTCGGAAAGAATCCGCCGACCCATTGGCGATCAGACTCGTCTCCCGGATATATGAAGGTGACGAAATAGGCGCTCTGTAATGAAGAGAAACATGCTCCTCAGACTTTGATCTTATTGAATATGGCGAGAAGAACTATGGGGCTGGAATCTGAGAGATTGGGACATTTGGAATCCTCAGGATTTTACCACTTTGGTCGGATTACTCCCGAGGATCAGGTAGTCCCTCGTTCCGTCAGGACAACCCTCGACGATTCCGGGCCAGCGCCTGAAAGTTACGGTGGATTCATTCTGAATCCAGTAATCTAGTTCTGAGAATAAACCACTCGGAAGAAGCTTGAGATGCGACTAGCGATACATACATGGACTCTTCCTTGTTCGTACGACAGGCAACTATACTGCCGGGAACGAAATAACTCGGGCGCTTTGTGGTTTTGGGTCTTGGCGGTGATCTGCAGGTCGTGTCTCCCACAGCTGAAATTTACACAGAATCAGTGGTTAACGCTTCAAAATGCCGAGCTCCAAGTGTCGATGATCGAACCTCTTGCTGCCGAGAAATATTGTGTCAAAATATTGAAAACGCTTCTCTCACCATCGGCGCACGTGTAATCGCAGATCATCAAATTGGCTGGATCGAGGATATTCAGGGTTTTCTCTGCTCCGCACAGTGCACAGTCGAAAGGGAAAACTGCGGAAAGATCGAATCAATGTCCTTGAAAGCAGTCCTCGAAAATCGACGTGAGTCGGAATCAGATTTTTCAAAAAAAATCAAAAAAGAAAAATACCGTTGCCCAACAGGCTGATTGCCATTCGTAGTCTGATAATGGCATAGTCCGTCACACTTGTAGGTTCCAGGTCATAAGCCTCGCCAACGACCCACTTGCGACGAATGGTGGCCATCTGTGGGTGGAAGAGCGAGCAATTAGCCATTCCGGCGCATGACGCAGCTGATGATGAGGAAAACTCTCACGGAAGTGAGGTCGGAATTAAGAAAACTGTGTAGAAACCATTCGCAAAAGCAGAAAAAAACGTAAAATTTCCACAATCGGTCCTCAGTACAAAAGCCGTAAATCAAATGATGGAAATTAGAACTCACTTTCCACAAAATTCACGGGAACTACTTTAACGAACTCGGAACGAGAACCACGACCCGGCTCGGCGACAACTGGCGTGAACGATTGAGAAAAAAAATGGCCGAATCAGTCAATCGTGTTTTGCAGGTCTCGTAGATGACGCCCAACAATTCGATTCAGTGCGCGTTCCTTCCGCATACGTGACATCTTCGTGCAATTCGAGGCAGATGCTGTTCTCAATGGCCGGGGAAAGTTAATTAGCTCTCAGTCAGCGACTGAAATCTTATTTCTCATGAAGTTTTTCTTTTCTATTCAACACAGCGTCCAACAGCGCAACTCTACTCGATCCGAGCGATGATCTAAATTGGGTTCTTCTCAGTGCGCGTTGGCGATCTTTAGACCTCGTTCTTCATTGGCAGCGATTCTCCCTCCTGCCGTTCACTCAAAGTTGGAGAGCTTTTCCCGGGCAAGCACCGAGCGATCAGCGCCAGTGGTGGCTTTGAAGTCTTTTCGTTCCTACGATCACGGGGACATTAGCTCATTACATCCGTGCTCTTGCGGGTGGCCACAAACGCTCAATCGAACGTTAAGAGAGCTTTTTCTCCTCTCGGGAAACCGCCCGGGTATCCGATTAGCTTTGGGTCGACGGACCGATCTGAACGAGTTTTTTAAACTGATGCCCGTCAGGACCCGTGCTAAGGATTCAAGTCCAATCCGAGCCATGACCGCGATGAGGAGCCAATTTTTATATGAGCTTGACCCACAGATCGCATAATCATCAGAGCTGCGAAACGAGGGATTTCTTCATGAACGCCAGCAATCGATAGCAAGAGCGAGACACACGTTTTATTTTCTGACATCTTCCTCAAGATCCCACCGCGCCAGATTCACGACTGGAAACTACTGATCCCTGTCACGAATGAATACTTCTTGTTCTTCTGTTGGGCATCTTTTAGCTCAATCAAACCTAAAGTTTCCGAACCGACTCGAGCATAGCTGCAACGAGGAAAGCTGCTCCGTCGAGTACCTTTCGTATTCGATCAGGAGCAATTCCAAACTTTGTAATGTCTGCCCTAAAACGTTTTCCATTCGTTCAGGAAATATTTGCCGTCGATAATCACGCTGAGTTGTCCACAGTCTCAGTTTGATGGCTTCGGGTGAATTTGAGATCTGGCAAAGTGTCTGCGGAGTATCCGCGGCGTTGAAGTGCTGTGATACCGAGAAAATGCAGAAGACGTTCGGAATCACCATTTGGTCCATCATTTCACTGCGTCCTGACTCACTCGGGTTCCGTCGATATAGCGACGCTTGGGAAGAGAAAGGATTGACTCGGTCGACTCTAAAAACACCTTCAATGACAGTTCCTAGAAGTAGTCACGTAGGCCCTGATCCTAGTGTAGACGAGGAGGCTTTGAAGTCGATGTAAACCTCCAAACCGTCTCGAGTCCGGCGTGATTGCCCGCCTCCGTCGGATTTGCAGACCGCGAGAATTATTCGTGTCTGTCCCGATCCCCGAGCCGGAGTTCGAAGAATTTCCTAATCTCGACTATGCAAACTGGCCGTAAGGTCGCGTTCGAGCTTCGAGGATTCGAGTACATTTTCATATGAAGGCCGATGTGTACTCGCGAGGATCCAGATCTTCGATTCCGATCTCAGAGTCAACTTCACCTAACCAGAGAGCGATGATTATTCCGGAATCTGAGACTTCAGGTCCGATGAGAACCGAGCTGAACACGAGCTCGAGCTAACTGGGACTAGGAGAAGGTAACTCCCATGCTGAAGGAATCCTAGGGCAGCGAGACCGGGAAGCAGAAGAAGAGAGGGCCGTAGTCGACGGAGTACAATCCTAACAAAACAGTCGCCTCAGTTCTCGGGAACGAACATGTATCTCACTCAGACTCGATTCGTAATTGCGTAACGCGATTGGACAACTTATATTCTTTCCTGTCGAGTGAAATTGAATCTAAACATGATGAGCTGAGACAGTTCGGCTGTTTCTGACAGTAGTGATTGGATTTCTTAATTCTTCTAACTCTGTACACTTCTCTGCTGGGCGATGTACGTGTGCAGACTTGCGATTGCGTACCACAGCAGGAGTATTATTCTTCGGAATTGAATATTCGATTCAGAATCGAATGCATTAAAACAACCGAGCTATGCCTCCGTGGCTGCGCTCGACACACACATATACTTCCACATAAGCATGGGTTAGTAATATGCGTGCCGCCCCATTCAGCTATGAACCGCGAGACGCTCGGCTTAAAAAAAGTACAAACTTTATATTTTATTAGCACAACTAATTCTGCTTAGCTGCCGTGAGCTCTCGGGGAGCTGTTAAATTGCTTCTTTTAAGAATTCCAATTGAGTTTTAATTTGACCGGAACCCTCCGCCTGTCCGCTTTCCTCCCTTCTTGCTCGCCTGCGTCCTTCCTTCCTTCCTTCCTTCCTTCTTTCGTTCGTTCCCTTCGAGAGCCACCCAAACCGGTAGCAGGAAGAGCCGCCTCCGGTGACGCCGCGGGAAGAGCGACAAGACGACAAAACAACATTCTAACGATCAAGGTTCGCGTACAGCTGCTGATATAGATGCACACACAGCAGCGCAGGATTCTCCTCGGCCATCCAAGTCAGTGGAGAAGGAAATTCAGAAGACGACGCTATTCAAAACAGCCAGCTCGCTTGTCCTGCAGCGCCTCACCGAGACATTGGCAATTTGCTTCCTTTAATGAGCTGAGCTCCCCTTTTCCGTCCTGGGCCTTCACAAACCTTCTCCTTCCGCCTCATTTTCACTCATTCCTGACTCGCATTTCCGACACGATATGTCCGACAGCGCCGTAACGAAGCCCCGTTGTTCTCCTCCTGAGATTCTGATTTCAAGTCGTCGTCGCAGAAGATGAACGACCGGCGCCGCCGAGACGAATCGACATGCTGACATTCAAGCACGCGACCTCTAAACGACAGAGCGAGGTTTGGAATGATTCAGCACGGTGTCCCGTCAACGGTGGGAGGAGCTCCTTCCGGAAGAAGGAACGCGTGAGCATATCAAACTTCGTACATGTTCTCCTCTAAATATTGCTAATCAGTCAGCGATTGAGGAAGGAACGAGAAATGGCTTCGGGCTCAAATGAGCTCGAGGTTCTGGAGTACCTACGGAAAACATGAGACTCCGACAAGTAGTGCATTATATTTATATTTGGTGCAAGCTGAAATGGGAATGACATGCTGACTGAATAATTGAGAGAGTCATGCTGAGAGTGAAATCTATTTCGACGGCGGTTGCGCATCGGACATGTTCACTCAACTCATGCTCTTTCTTCTCATTAACTAGTCCGATTAGAAAGACAACCCTCACCGGCGTTTAACTTACAACTGCCAACTCTCCTCAGCTTCTTCCGTTTGCACACTCAAAGTCTCCTCTTCATGAAATCAAGGCCATCAGGGACCTTTAGTCTTCTGCTCCCGAAGAAGAACACTTTCAGTTTGCCTCATGTGCCAAAGAATCAATGGAATTGACTCATCTCACTTCATTGGTTCGCTAGAGCCTGGAGCTGGATTCTCTTCCTGAATCCGGCGAGTCAGTCTTTCTCTACAGCAGTCGAGCGACTGATTATATTTTACGGAGACTGAAAGCCAGCTGCTTTTCAAATAATCAGCATCCTGATGCAACAGCGTAACCCATGCCGGAAAGCTATTTGCCGGCAATCCGCCTAACGGGATGTTCTAGAATATTTGAAAGAGGAAGCGGCAACGGAAGCCTCCAAGGCACACCGGTTCGGGGATGCGAGGAAAAGTAGAGGAATCTTGTAGGATATTGCAAAACACATCTCGTGAACGGCAGCAGAGGAGCAGCCCTCTGGGTAGGTAGACGGACGGAGACCGTCGACGATTTTGCGCGGACGACTGCCCACTCGTGGGCTCCCTCGTCTCTTCACCCTGAATTTCCGATTTAGGACAGCGCGTCTGCCGGAAAACTGCGCCGCTATCATCCAGTGTAACACGCTTGCACAGAAGCTCATCGGAAATCGCTCCAGAGGACAGACGCTCCCAGAACGCAGCCTGCTTCCCCCGGTTGGCCGTAATTTGTGCTCATTTCCCGAGTATGATTCAAAAAGTTTCCACTCTCGATTGTGCATCATATTGATCTCCTTTCCAGCGGGTCTCGTTCACGCTTGACGTAACGATCCCGAGAAACAGCCGGGTAAACCTGAATCCACAGTCTGCGAATCTTCACTCCAAATTGTTCATCTCCTGATTTGAATATTGGCAAAGGATCGAGTTCAGCCTCGAAAAGGGTAATAAGATGACTTTGATTCACTCGGGGAGGGAAAGGGGGGAATGGCCTCCGGCAGTCGAACCGGTACTCGCTTTGCCAGCGATGGTGGATGTGTACGAAAGGAGATGATAAATGTTCTTTTCCAGACAATCTGAACTGAAACACTCTTCGCGTCTGATCTAGCTCAACGGAATGAAAAAGAAACTTTTGAGAACAAGTGCTGGCAAGTCCTTTTGGAAATCAAATGTGATTCCTCTGAAGATTCCGAGCATGAACCAAAGTTCCAGACCTTGAACAGTTGTCCCATGGAATGTGATGTGAACAATCGCAGCAAAACTCAAGCGTGCGAACACAGAAACAGTTCGATGACCATTCAAGGGTCAGAATTTCACACTCCCAAATACCTCCAGAAGATTGCGCGTAGAGATCGTCAACCCGGAGAAGGATCGGTTCGTTCATATCATATCCTTCCCTGTCTCATTGCGAATATCGTTATATCCGTAGGTCCTCATGCACCAGAGGTGCGCAACCGGGGTGTTGAGAGCTACCGGCAGCTCCTACACCTTTTTGTGGTAGCTCCTGACGCGATCTCAAGTTTGCCTCGAGTGCAGAACACCCGCACTGAACTATGTTTGTATACCGTAGTTTCAACTCGAATCGCTCTGAAGACCCTGAAGAAGGTATTTCAGAATTTGATGTGAAATTTTCTACACCCACTTGAGAGCCTGCATAGTTGGGTGAATTCTCGCCTTAATGAGTATCATATTTTCGATTTGAAGCTGCATTCGATTTCAGATACCGTTGATGTGGAATTGCGTTCGGGATAATCTAGGTTTCTAGTCTGCATGTTGTTGATTACAGATGAGTTTTGGTCAGAAGATCGTTTACAATACCAATTTTCCGACTTACACGTGTTTTCCAATAGCATTCGAAACGTGCGAGGACCGCTTGTTTTGTTTTCTGATTCCGGCGATGATTCCTGGATTCAACCAGGTAGAATCTGACTCGTCGCTCTACTTCCTCAAGCCTTCGGACGAATCCTAGATGTGAAGGGCGAAACGTCGCCGTGAACAGCTTCAAGTATTTATCGTCGATAGATAGTTCTTGAACAGCATTCAGCCTTCCTTTCAAGATGTAGCTCTGCGCCAGGCAGTTAGTCTGATAGTAGCTCTAGGGTCCCGAAAGGTTGCCTCCCCCTGCTATATACTATGCCTCATTCAGAAGACGAGAATTCGACGAAGCATCGAGGCCCTCGAGTCCTGCTCCACTGCGCCTGGACTAGGTTAGTTCCAATGTTTGGGAGTTGAACTCTTGTATCATCCTCTCGACTCGAACGTGCTCCGTCGGAGCTGATGAACGACTGCGCTCGTGAGCAATTTATCGCGTCTTCATAATACATATATCGCGCACCAGTTTGTAGCGGAGGTATGAATCGGTCTCTATTCGGGCAAGCCACCCACGCAAGTTTCCATCGTACATGCATACAAAACATCCATGGCATTCCATCGTCCGTCTGCCCGGAAGTGGGCCACGAGTCTTGCTTTGACACTCTGCTGATAAGAAGCTGTTATATTTTTCGGAAACGGAAATATCCCACCGAATGGCGTTTCACAAGGAACAACTGAGGGATATTGTGTTCGACCACCTCCTCTCTTGGGAACATTGTCGGCATTTCCTCTTGGTCGCGAATTTTCCGAATAATCATCGAAAGGACTTCGGAATCTCCATCGATTTTGAAAGAGTCAGAGCGGACAACTTCCGAATCGCGGTTGACTCGAGAGCTAATTTGAATGATATATTCAAAGATCCGTGGTGACTTACCGTTTTGAATATGGATTAGTTTGATTTTGGGGAATTCTTCTTTCTCCGTTATTCAATTTCAAATCCACTTATTTACATACAGAGGATGTTCGAATGCCCCCGGGATGGTGTGGGAATCAGCGGCGGCGAAATACACTCTGACAAGCTTACGAACAGGGGAACTCGTGTGTTCGAATTGCTCCGTTTCCAGTCCGCAAACGACAGCAAAGCCGACTTTGAATCTTGGAGTGAATTGCCGAGAGGCCCCGCTCTCAAATCCTTCAGATTGCTTCGCTGTTCGCAAATGCAAAATCCCATCCATCTGCAATCCATCGTACGTCCGTTCCGTTTAGCGACGTTCGACTCCACTCAAGCTATCAGTCGCTCGGAATTCTAACTCCATCCGAGTAAAAACTCGAAGCCACGATGATACAGGCTGCCCAACGGCTCGGAGAACACAAATAAATAAATCCGGGTTCCCGGATTCTCTTATGGTCGGTTATGGTGTCGTTGGCCGATACGACTATCGCTTATGGATTCGATCGGGTTCGCCCTCAATGGATGCGATAATCATGGGATACTGGACGTTTACAGTCGCTTTGTTAGTGCTGTTACCGCTACTATACGACGAGACGCCAGCCAAACAATCAGCACAGACAGCCGGCAAGCGGGCGGGCCGCTGACGTCCCGGTCCCTACCAGCAAAGCAACCAAACAGCTTTCACCTTTATGCGATCGGATCTCATTACTCGCGGCCACTTTTGGCATTGATAAACTAAACTGTGTTTCTTTGATGATTTCATACATTCTGAAAAATAACTCCGTACAGAAAATATCATACAATAGTTATGTAGCCAATCCTGACAGAGCACAGTCGGCCGCTTCCACAACGATTCGGTATCGTTCGACGTCGCTCGCGGAATTTGAACCGAATAATTTGGAGCTGGAGTGGGAATCTATTTCAGCGTTTTGACTTCAAAAACATCCGTTTCCACTCTACGATATCTCGATAGAGGCTTCGGATGGAAATCAGTTTTTTAAACACGTTTCAGTTTCACGCATTTCGGAGAGAATAGTTCCGGAGATCGCGATTGGATAAACGCATCGTCCATCGCGAACGAGGCTTCCATGTCCGGGAGGATAGCACATCCTTTTGAGCGGGAAACCGGCTCTTTCGCGAAGGTTGATTGAAGCCTTAGGCTACATTCAAATGATATCTCCATTATTCTTGTCGAAGCATGCTCCAGAGAGCAGAGAACGGCGGCGCTTCGGGAAGCTCCGCGAGACGCTGACCTGGAAGAAAAATGTTGAACGATTCTCGGCTGCCTAGAGGGCCATCTTGTGTTTATCAATGCCGATTCGAGCAGCGCGATGGATCCCATCAGAACATTCTTCAACAAGCCCACAAGTATTCTTTCGGTTGATTCAGTGAGAGTAAACTGCTCCATGAACATGACGCCGACACTAGCCCACTGTGTTGCAGTCGGTTGAATATGACGAGTCCTTCTCGTCCGTTTCCTACGAGTTTCGCTGGCAGAAAGTGCAAAAGTTTAGCACTCGAGAATATCTCCAATAGAGCCCATCTCGAACCTAAGTGTTGTAGGGGTTATGATGGGATCCGACGAAGCTCGCAAAACTCGAACCCTTAGGGGAAAGCACCATTAAGCCCTTCTAATAGTGACACGACAGCGAAAAAATGCTGTCGTCATTTGAATAGTTTCGCCGTCACACAAAGTCTCCGCTCCTTTTACCCTCGCCGTGCCGTCGTCTCTCGGGAAGAACCTTGGAGCGAGAAAGTCGAAAATGAGCCCCAAAATGTTTCTCGATGTGACCATCAGTCATGGATGCTGCTCATCGAGTCTCCGAGCTACAGATTTTGCTTTTGCCATTCCGATTGGGTTCCGTCAACATCATTCGATCGTTTCGTGAGATTTTACTTCGAGTCATCTCAGCTTTAATGAATATGTAGTGAAAACGAGGATCACTGCGGAACTGTCACAGTGTTCCCCGAGGAAGGCCGGGTTCGTCGATGTTGTATGGGACGACCTGCCGAGGATATTCATTCATTCGTGTTTGAAGTTGATGATCGAGAGATCCGAGGGGTTTTGGAGAAGAATAAACGCGCGTCTCTCAAACGCAGGTTCATTCATTTTTCTCCAGAATCGCTCGCTTGAGATCGGATCGAGGCCGAAGTCCGTTCCAGTGGCCAATTGTTCCGGTGATGATCCTGTGCAGCGGTAGAACCAACTCAAAAATAAGTAGGGCTTTGCTCAGCCGTATAAGCGCCCCTGTAAGGAGTATCGGAAGCGTTTGTCGACTCGTCGTCGGGCAACCCGAAACTTCCCGCCAGGACACTCCGCCCGCTGATCTCTCTGGTATTTTTTACTTTTGTTATTTCCTCTCCCGAGCTTCTCTAAGTCTCTTCCCGAGGAAAGTGTTTCTGGTATAGCTTAAAATCCACGAGATATAATCGAGAAAACACAAACACAGTCGGACGGCGGTGATCCCGAGTCGATGGTATGAACGCCACCGATTCTTTCCGTTCCCGAATATTTGTCGTGGATCCGAAGAAGGGCCGGTCGGAAATGGCAGCGATTTCAGATCTCAACTGCTTCATAGAATTTTAATTTCAGATTTTATTCGCGGAAATGATGAGAGATTGAGATTGCAAATAGAGAGATCCTGCGAGCTGTTGTTTGTCGCAAGGGCGAACGAATCGTTGCCCCGCGTCGAAACCACTAACGAACGATGTTGGGCGAAACAAAGTCTCTCAGCCTTAAATGGCACCCTCGGCTGCCTTTCGCGAAAGTCTCTGGCTGTGGGAAAAATCAGACGGAGAAGAACTCCTGGAAAGAGGAACGATTAAGGTCTACATTCCTCCCTCACATTGACTTAATGGGAACACGAGCAGATAAGAAACGCTAACTGCGATCTAAATTTGCACACCATACGGTTGCCGTTTGCAGCGGCTCCTAATATGATAAGAGCCCATTCAACGGGGTCCTCCGATTCCACATTCGGGTATATGTATTTTGATGCGAGATTCGCAACATAACAAAGCGTTATAACTTGCAAATGCTTTTCGACCAGCTCTTGCCGCTGAATCCGTGAGACATCTGGCATCGAGCGAGGGCCGAGTTTTCCACTGCTTTCATGGAGGGCAGTCCGGCTTGATCTCGCTCGAGCAGTAATTATTCAAATCTGAGGAATTTTCAAGTCAAGCTGACGCAGTGCGTTCCGCAGTCTCGTCGTCTCGGTGCTACAGAGTTGTAGAGGAACGAATAGAAGCGGGGCACGGCGCGGCGTTCCTCGAAACTGGTTACGGTATGAGTCGGTGGGAATGAGTTTGAGAAGGAAGCACTCCATTCTCCCTGAAATTAGCCTACGAGATGAGAATCTAATCTCCGCGACGGAGTCAACGCAAAACTCGTGTGCCCGGCGATACTCAATCAGCTCGCGGCTTAAATATCGCGACCAAAAAAACGATTCGAGAGTTGGCATGATCTTCCGAGCTGCAAACATCGAGAATTCTCTATCGAAGCTGAAAAAAGACAGAATTCAGTTTCTTTCCGTCATTTTCGTTTCTCCGCTCCATCTTCGTTCTTTTGATCAGATCTCAAGCCTCCATCGAAGCGGCGGTGATATCGCTCAGTTATGGATTTGATGATCGATTCAGAAGACTCCACCCGATCCGGAGAGTCACGGCGTGAAATCTCAGCATCATGGCTTCTCTCCTGATGACTTCCCGCTGTGATGAAGGCAGAGGCTTCAACTAGTCTGCACGTCGCAAAGTTTGCGAACAAAATCACGAGTCCTTGGATGTAACAAGCCTCGCAGATGAACAGCAACAACAACAACATGAAAGTCAGAATAACAGAACTCTGTCCCGCTGTCGGGAGAAACCTCGAGCTCTGCATGATGAACTCTGGCTGTGAACCTGCGAATCGGGTTTGGGCTGCGACCTTCGCTCAGCCCTAAACATGGGAATTCCAGTAAGCCACCGAGCTCGGATTCTATTCTTCCCATTGGCTCTCGATTTCATGGAGTCGGGCCACGTCACCTTCCAACATGCAGCGGCTGCTTCTCGGAGTTGCTCGGTGTCCCTTTCAGGGCTGTCGAAAGTTTTGGGCATCTGTGTTAGAAGGCAGCGCGGGCGGGGGAACGGGGGAACGGGGAATGATTGCGTCTTCCGCCACGAGCTGCCTCTTTAAGTCCCATCTTGGGCGATTCTGTGAGCGTTTGCGAGGGCGAAAGCCGGGGTCGGATTGCTCGCTTTTGCTCTCCCCGGCCAGAGTTGACATTTCGTCGTCTCGTTCGGACAAAGAGACCGTTAGGCAAGTGGAACGAGGCGTCTCTCCGGTGATTTAGTCGCAAGAGAATCCCTCAGAAGCGGCAGCATCGAGTGCTTCACTCCACGCGCCCTACTCAGACACGTACTGCATTGACGCGAAATGTGACTGTGAAAAAGGAGCGCGTAGTTCAAATCGGGGACACGAAGACTCCTCCACCAATCGTATTTTGATATGACGAATCTCGATTTGAGTTTTTTCGGACCGTGGGTAATCGTTGTCGGGGCTCAAAGGCCGTCTGGTGCATGAGCTGTGGCGGTGTCTATTCGTGTTGTCGTGATTCGAGTTCGAGACTTCATCCTGCTGAATACGCGAGAGCACTTGTCAAGCTCAAAACAAGAAGCCTGAAATACATAATTGTGGCACGCGTGTGAACCGCCAGTTGGTTCCATGGATGCCACGACGTGCCAACCTGCGAAGGATCGATGCTAACTCATTTAGTAGTGCAATAATTCTTACGTTGTATTTCAGCGTCCCATCGACCTCCGGTGACAAATCGCACCCTCTGTCGAGCAGAGAGGGCGAACGAGAGGAAAACCGAATCAGATCAGAGAGAATAGCTCGCTCCTTCCTCTGCTTCCGACGTTTGGGTACGGTGATTTATTGGGGTCACTTCTTCGAGATTTTTTTTGTGTGTCTGTACGCTGTTCCGTTTGTGTGTCAGTCTGCCCTTCTGTCGCTTTGTGGGCCTGTCCGTCGGTCGTTTGATCGGTTCCTCCGGGCGATGGCAACAGCAAAAGACAGCAGCAAGCAACCTTCGACGTCAGACGGAATGCTCCTCGAAGCCAAAGCAACGAAACGAGGGTCGAGAGAATCAATCTATCAAGTATTTGAACTCATTACTTTCCTATTTCTTCTTCAACAAATACTAGGTATCTCTCTCTCTCACTCAGTCTTCAAGCAGAGGACTAGATGACATTTTGTTTGTTCGAAATCTCGTTGTTCTGAGGAGTCTGCTTCTAGGTCGACTACGGGAGCGGAGTTTGGTGAGCTTTAAGCAAAATCCTAAAGTTCCGGGATGGACTTAAATCGTGAACGAAGAGATTATTTTGATTCCTGGTAAATCGTTGCCACCCCCACACGGCGAGCAGTTTTCCAGCAGCTCAAACTTGGATCCATCAAGCCGACAGGGGCGGCATAAAAATTATGCCTCCGCTCTTCATTATGGAACTGTGCCAGCTAGTCAGTTAGTCGCTCAAAGAACTAGCATCGAAAAATGGACCGGTCTCGCGAAAACCTCTGAACGATGTCGTAAAAAACTCGCCTTGACGACGGCTGCGATCTGTGATACTCTCTAAATAGCATGTAGAGAAATTGAAGGCACAGATTCGGTTCAGGCAATGAGACACACACAATTCAGTGAATGGGGAGTCCAACTTGACGCCGGGGCTGATTACCATAATTGTCAGGTCTCTCAATCTGGATTCGTTGCGCCGGCTACCTCACACCCTGCGCCTAATGTCGTTGCATGCTGCATGAATCTGCTCTATGCTCACTCCTTCAACGGTATTTGGAAAGATATTCCGAAGGTGAATTTTCCAAGGAGGCGTTACTCCGTTAATTTGAAGCTCGTTTCCTTCGAGCGGGAGCGGACGCCCTTCACGTCGGAAGAAGAGAGGAAAAGAAGCAGTCGTTTTGAAAATGATGAATGGAAAAAAACGCTGTCGACAGCTCGTTGTTACATGTGTTCTCTTTCACGTCGTAATGAGGTTTCTCGCATGCAGAGGACCCTTCAAACGCCTGTCACTGTCCCGCTGAATTACAGTTTTGTGAATACAGCGATGTCCGAAAATGATGAATCTATCAACAGCTGCGATGATCCCGCACCTCGACGAACGCCTTTCGGAAGTACGACTGGAAAACCTTCGACGGTTCCAGGTTTTCCGAGAACACGCGTGCAGCAAGTGTTGCGGATTTTGCTGCTTGCAAGAAGCAAACGCTCCCCGTTCCACAAAAAGATCTTGGCTCCGTGAACGGCTCATTGGCATAGACTGCCCTTAGATCATCCAGTTGGCGACTTCAGGGCAATTGAAAAACCTCTCTACAGACAGTCGGGTTGATTTCTCTCGGGAAGCTTTCTCTTTGTTCCTTCTTTTTTCGAGCGTCACTGCCAGCAGTAACTTCAAATATTCGAGCGTTTCTATTCAGGCAGCAACTCGGCTGTCTTCAGGTGGTCGATCGAAACACAACGTTTCAATTTAGAATGCACACACATGTGGCTCGACAAGAGCTTGAAACGCAAACGCTATGCGGCGCCGAGTTGTTATCTCCGATTGCCGCACTAGCTCTCGCCGACTTGCATTGTTTAGGAGAGACATTGTTTCACAACTTCCACTGCTCAGGTCGAAGAACTCGCGGAGTGAACACTGACGTTTCCTCGCCTTTCGCGGTGTCGAGAAGCGTGCCAGAATCTTCCCAAGGTCATACCGTAATGAGCTCGTTGGAATCGATATGAAAATACGTGAAGCTCGAATCAGGAAAACTGTACCAATGGTCCCCATTCCTGACTGGCGTAACGACTCGAGACAGCAGGGAGCTTTTCGAATCCTTGATTCCCAAGGCTGGGTGCATTCCGCGCCTGCGTGGTGTTTCGACATGGTGTGCATTCACTTCGTATAAAGTATTCTCGTTGGGACAGTGACATTGAAATGAGTTTAAAGTATCGTCTCCTGTGATGGTAGTAGCCCTGAACACCTCGCCTAATCCACATCGGTTCAGGAGTTGTAACCTGACCTGTTGATAGTGATCGCTCTCGATGCACAGCGACCACTCTCTTTTCTGAGATCATTCAAGGAGGGGATTCACCATCAGAACGATCGGAGGCCGCTTCATCGTTTGGGAAACGAACCGGATGGAGAGATTTCGCTTTGTTCGTCATGATTGCGAAGCATACTTTCGCTGCTCATTGAACTCGCTTATATGTACTCCGAAGATTCCGCTCTTCATATCGAAGCTGTGTGTCAATCCCTCCCCAGTTCCCCTGCTCCTGTGATGTCATGGATTCGAATGAAACATTGATTCTTTCTCGATGCGGGTGGCTGATCAGAATCCCGTCTCGTGGGAGAAACTATTGGAATTTCCTCTCCCGGGTTATTCCAGTCTGTTCCATGTTCGACGATGAACTATTCGCTCCCTTTCAAGTTCTCCGGACAGAGAATCAATTTGCGGATTCAAATATTTCCAACATGTCATTTTTCGGGACTCCAATCAAGAAACCTGACTTTGCTCAATCGAAAGATGTACTGTACTACAACCTAGAGTCCGCTTCGCAGTTTCCAGGACTGAGTTCCGCCCCCGGAAGTAGCTGACCTTAGAACCTTCATCAAGCTCGATCCCTGCCACGCAGCAAGGTTAACAGGACTTTACTGATTCCCCCCGAAAAGCCTCTTGCAAGGCAACATGGGTTCACAGGTTTGGACGTTTACGTTGATGGAAGTAGCTGCAATGGTTTCGACGAAGCAATAACTCGGTAGCGCTCACTCATTGGTTCACGAGGATGAAGGGTCGACTTCGAACGAAGGAAAAGAACAGATCTATCGAATCGCCGAGGCGAAGTTTCCGGAGTTTAGAAAGCGATTTATTTGATTTATTTCATCCGTTTCCAAAATTTTCAAATCGTCACATCTGAAACGGCCACGAACGTTGAGAGAGTCCTATGCCTGTTCTCCTCGAATCGCAAACTCAATGTTGCAAACATTCGAATGCTTCGACGTTCGTGTCGCCAGAATTCTCCCGATCGACGAGCTAGAATCGATACATCTCAGGGTTGTAACCCGGACGCGAAGATCTAATCAAGGATGCTGACCGGGTATCTGGCGCCGGATTCAGTGCCAGAAAGATAAACGGAATCGACAAAAGGTCGAAGCTTCTCTATCCATCATCATTACTGGCGCCATCACAGCCGACAGAGTTTCCATTACCGTTCGAAAACCGACTCGAAGCCGTCAGTGTTACGAATCCGCTCTGCTACAAAGGGCGCGATAGTCAAGAGAATGTAGTTGATTCTTCTCTCTGTTGCACACAAATCACTCTGAACGTTTGGAGCGCCCTTCGTTCTCTCAAAACTCGTTGAGGGATATCAGCCGTGCTCTTGCGAGAAGAAAGAATTCACAAGAACTCGACGACGTCCGATGTCGTGTAGCGTAGCTCGTTTGCAAGTGCACGAGGAACCGGAGATCACGGTCGAAAAAAAAACGGAAGGAAGAAAAACTGTGGCCGGACGAGGGCAAGAAGTTTTGTTTCGGCTGAATTTTAATTTTGTTTTCAGGGTTGTTCCTGACCGACCGACAAACCATCCGACCAGCCGGCACGCCTAAATTGGTTCTTAGAGCACAGCAGCAAAGGAGAAGAAACTCTATTCAATGTCTCCTTGCCTTTCTTATTCGGTTAGGGTGAGTTTAGACGTCTTCGGGAATGGCGAATAGCTTCTCAAATAAAATTTCTCGGAACGGAAGAAACCGGGCTGGCAGACTGGCCTCGTACCGAATCGGACGATATTGTTTGAAGGAGAACGAACCCATTGAAGACAACAAAGCCGCGCGGCCGGTCGGTCGGGCGGACAGCTCAATTGTGAAATCAAGCTTCCCTCCTTATTCTGAATGGCATATCGTAAAGCTCGAGATTACTCCACTCCAGCGAAGTAGTCTCTCAATTTTTCGCGATATTAGGGCCACTCATGTCGACTTCAAGAGCAGCCGTGTGCTCTGGAAGTCTATTCTCGAGACCGCACTCTGGTGCTTTAATATCGCGCGTCGTCTTCAAAGATGTCGTTTCTCCTGAGGCAAAATGATCGAATCGGTCTTAATCTCGACGTGCCCTCGAAACCCTCTAAAAAGACTGTCGCCCAAAATTCGAAATTCCTCGCTTCCCGGTTTTGACGTTGTTCCCCCGGCACGTCAGCTTCGTCCTCTCGCAGCTTACAAGGAAGGGTGGGAGGCGATCCGCAGCATACTGATGAGTCCCGCATTGGAAACATGGCGTTAATTTTAACTAGTATCACGCGATGTTCCTTCGCTAATGAATTTAGATGCGTGTTGTTGAGTTATGCTGCAAGAATTCTCCCCTAAGCCTACAACTCACAATGACTTCACAGTGGGGTCGAGTCATTTGGAAGAAAGCACGCTCTGAAACTTTGGAGACGACCTAGTGTTGATTAAAAGTTTCACCGAGACTGGCGACGTTGCGATGTTCCGGAAAGTCAGCTTGTTTTGATACAGACACGGCAGAGAACGGACCCATCGAGCAATTTCATGCTATACCTAGCTGCTTCTTCGGTAACTTCCCGATGGCACGAGCTCATCTCAAACTCTCATGTTAGAGGCATACACGCAGCCTCATCGAGTCAGGAGTGCCGCCCTCGGATTTGTTGTCCTCGAGGTCGGCTAGAGCCTAATTATTGTGATTTAGAGGAGCAATTATGAGCTGGATGCTCCCGCAGTTTGGGAGGGGCCGCACCTTTCGATAAAGCCTCAAGATTCAAACCCCTAGTCGTTCGAATATACGACCAGCTTGGCGGTCGAATTGAAAGTCCTGGAGAGCGTGGTCGAATGCAGCTGTAGTCGTAGGTCATCTCTTACCGGCGGTGTGGAGCACGCTCAGTTCAGTTCCAAAAGTTGGAAAACATCCTGTCGTGTATCTGTATGCTCCGCGATAGTGGAAACGTTCTTGTCTCTCTGTGCGTAAAGGAGTGGAGGTCAGCTTTCGAAATTAAAGGGTCTGAGACCAAAAAACATTTCCAGATTCGAAGCTTCGAGAAAAGACGGCTTCTGAACTTCTGACAGATCTCTGCAGCGACGAGTGGATGAAAATTAGCCCGAGGTTCGACCGTGGCGACTCAATGGTCCGGAATGTTGATGTGTACTCAAGAATTGAATGAGATCGCGCCCGCACGGCGGAACACAGAGAGGATCCGAGTCTACATTTTGAATGGGTTTCCAAAGATGTTTTCCGTCATCCGAGCTTTGGAGTTAGGAGCGATTCTCGACTGCCCTCACACAGAGCGAAACTTCATAGCGTCGTCTGAAACGCGATCGAGACCATTGACAACTGGGCGAATTTCCACCTCCACGATGCTGGGCTGTTGTTGAATAGTCAGACAAGAATTCGGCTGCTTGGGCTCGATTGGCATAACGTTGTCGCGCTCAAGAGCAAGTTCTCGCAAGTCTGGGAGTAAAAGAGAAAGGAGCAGTTAGGCGGGCAGTTAAGCTGGCATGCACACGGATGGCCTCGCCCTCATTCACTTAATAACCGCAAAGACAGGCGCGCAATTTGTTCGCTACCAAGGCCAGTTGCTACCGCTACCGAGACGGTCGGGAAGGCTTTCTAGTCTCGCTCGAAGTGGATTCTGGCATGAAATTATTCTCGGAGCATCTAAGTGTTTGTATTAAACAACAAAGACCAAGACACGAGCCCCTCCTGGCACTCTATTCCGGGCTATCTCGACTATGGAGGCGGGCTGACATGCGGAACCTCAACTGAGTTTCTCATTCCATCATATGAGTGCATGTTTCATCGGATCTCGTGTAAACTAGAGGTTGCTCTTCCGAAAGACCCATGCCAACAGCTTTCAAACTCAATCGTAAAATATTTGTGTGGTGTTCCACATATCAGACTCCCCTGGCAGCCCGTGTATACCCGGTGAATTCACATTCGAAACAGTGGTTGGAAACTGCACTGAGAGACCCCATGATCAGGCAAGCCCTCATAGTCATGTTCGAAGGGGCTGATCCTGACCCTCTATTCGCCCCCTCCCCCCGAAGCAACTCCCAGTAGATATACCCCAAAGTGCCGCGTATAACGAACCCTTTTTTTGATCTTAAAAGCATCTGGAACTTTTTCCGATGGCCGAATTTCAATATCCTGAGATTTTCGCGATGTGGACCCAATACCGATCTACTATGGGAAATTATCAGAACATGGAAATTCGGTCATCAGAAAAAGTTGTGGATGCTTTTATGATCAAAAAAAGGGTTCGTTATACGCGGCACTTTAGGGTATATAAAAAAAAATGTTTAAAGTGTTTGAACCAACTTAGATTTTGACTGAGCTTCTATCGAGACGGGCCCTTTGTGAATGTTGACAACCATGCCTCGAACGAGGTAAATGCGGCTGTGGACCGAACAAGCAAGAAGCAAAGTGCAGTCGTCTCTCGTTCTTGGGGGGTAATTGGTTCCAAGTCCTCCCGCGAAAAACGAATTTCAGAGAACAACGTGAACAACGTCCCCTCTAGAAGAATCTCTGGTATAAACATCATATGTTACTGCCCGGAATTGTTAGATGAATGTAACTATTGTGGATATTTTCGATATTCGCGAAGCGAAGGAGATTCTCCCAACCGAGTCACGAAAACATGTATCAGATATTTATTTATTTCGTTAACTGAGGTATGAGTGAAAACCTTTCATCCCAGTAACCGGGCTCTCTGGCTCTTCGGAACATCGAAGACGGAGCTAACGGATCGGAAAAATGGGTTTCGCATCAGAGATATCCCAGAATATTTTGAGAGTTGACCTCGTAGATTGCCTTTGATCAAGAACTCGCGAGTAATCAGATAGTTAAACATAGAACCCACGAGCAAATTATCCGAAGTTTCCGGAGAAGTCTCGCGCATCGCGGATCATAGGAATCCAAGAAGTGACCGGCGTGTCCATCTACCGGGCTTTGCGATAAATATATTTTTTTCAATTCAATTCGATTCAAAACGGGGTTCAGTCAAGAAGCTACATTTAAACTTTCTACCAAAACTATTCGTACAATTCAATCATGTAGTTGACTTCTTAATTTCCTATGGTGGAGATCTCCACCATATGGCTGGAAGATATTGAACGTTCTTTCCAAAAAAAACACAGAAATCAAAAACCGCGAATAACCGAGGGACGACTGTATTGGCCGACTAATGCATTCTCTCGTTACCCATTTAGAATCAGAACGTGTGCTGATTTTATCATTACCAATGATACATGTAAATGACAGAATCGGTTTCATTTGCTGCACGGAGATAAATGGAAGAGCGAAGATTTGTTTGTTATGGTTGTCATCATTTATCCTACGGAGAATAAGTATCAGTCGTGTTCGGAGTCGTCATGACGTTGTCAAAACGACTGTTATTAGCTTGGATAAAAAGTTCATTGGATTATCTGAGTCTCGACTGTCCGACCTTGCGTTGGTTGGTCAATGCTCCGATTCTTCGAGAAAACGTGGCCTAGCAGCATTGTCAACCAGGAACCGAATGGAGGAGGGGACTCGGCGAGCGAATTCGCGATTTCATAGCTGAGATAGACACGAATATCCTTCTACTGCAGGTACGCAACACACTGAACTAGTTCCTGGCGTGTTTCGAAATCTAAGCCTTGGCGCCCTCAGCAGAAAGCAAAGAGAGAAAGCCTTATAGTTGTAGAACAAGCCAATGCACGGAAACCAGCAGGAACATTATCCTGAACAAAACTCAGGAACACGATATCGCGGTCCCTACGGAGACTGCATCCATCTTTACATGGAGCTCAGGATGTCAGAGGGAACCGCCATCGGTACTGCCAAAGCTCAAATGAGTTTCGCCATCGCAAGCTCTAGTCTCATCCAACACAGATACCGGATCATCGCGATCGGTCGTGAACGAGGCGGATTCGGGCATTGTACGTCTCTATCCGAGAGTAGATCCCTGTCATCTGTCGCAAAATCACGGCGAAATTCCGTCGTTTTCGCAGCACAAAAGAGGAAAACCCCCGCCTCGTTCACCCGGACTTGTACTAAGCGTGTGGAAGGCTTCGTTCAATTTACAGCCGTGGGGCAAGCAGTAGCTGCGAAGAGCTCAGCACCCGCATTCCGTTGCGAGCTGAATTCCAGTCAACAAGTTCGACTGCATTCCTGCCTTCAACGTTGATACAGTTTGTTACAATGAGTCACTCTCGTCCTCGACGACTTTAACTTGGAGCCTAGACATACTACCTAAAAGGTGGAAGCGGAAAGCGGAATCGCAGGTCTTGTGAACTCTACAACTCACTTCATGGTGAAAGTCAGTAATAGTCTCGTGCGCCCTCATTGAAAGGAGACTATTCATGCATTCACAGTTAGTACAGTCGTCAACAGTTGGACAAGTTTCCATTGGCTGAGCTGGTTGCCTTTCAACCCTTCATGCAAACGTGAGACATTGGTCCATTCACCACCCTTCGTAGGGATAGCTGAGCCTCGTTATCATACGACAACATAACCTTTACGCATCCTTATTTGGACTAAAATGTATCTATTTGACAATGTCGGTTTATATATACTCACAGCGAGTGGCTAGAGTTCGTTTCTCTCTCATTGCTGGAGCCTCTTGGTGTAGTTTGTCGTCGCTGGAGGAGGTTCTTCGTCGAGTCCCAGTTGCTTCAGTGTTTCCTCTTCCCCGTAGTATGCTTCATTGCGCTCACAGATGACGTGGCTTAGGTTTTCCGGATACATTCCACAGTTCACACATGTTGCTTCCATTTACGGTTCGGAGTGCTCCCTGATGTTCTTTTTCCTTGGCATACTTGCTCGACTCAGCACCAGTAAAGCCAAGCCACCTCCGTTGTCGTACGTTTTTCCCCCTGCCCCCATTTCACAATCAGTCACAAGTATTCTGTAAAGATGAGGGTGAGGCTGACATCTTCATTGATCGACTTTGCAACATTGTTGTACTCGTGGCCACCGAGAGCGTAGACCCCCGTCTCGTTCTGGCTTATCGACATTCTTCCTTTCCGGGCTTTGCACATGATTATTAACTACGTTCTCAAAAATGAGCGACGGCACCTTTTGTACGGTCTTGTAGACGTTGAATACGTTGTTCGCTCAGTTCTCTTACACGCCCTTGATTTTTAGCTTCCTGTTATTTTTCTGTTCAAACGTCCTTCATGCTACCCAGATATTTCTCGGAGTCTGACACGGGTATGCCCGAATATTTGTAAAGCGTGTCCTTTGCCTCGGAACGTCAGGAAGCTCCCTATACCTACTTCGAACTCTCTGTACCTTATTCTCTAAGGTTGAATTTCATGACGGGTTGAATGCTAGCTAATTTATTCCCCCACATAAGCATACTGTTTCGCTCTCACCAATAGGCAGAAGCGTCGTTGGCTTTCTGGCACTTTCCATGAGAAACCCACCGGTGTGAACCCGTTTCGATCGATGAAGGTCAACCAAGAGACCCCTTCGAATTGTCAGAGACCCTGATGCCTTTCGATCCCAACAGCTCAACCCTACACGAACAGGATTCGGCACCGGCGTATCCTTTTCGAGATTTGCGAGGTCGATTTCCGATGCTCCATCCCGGACAAGAATCGTTCCTTCAAATCAAGTTGTTCCGAAGCGATGAAGCATCAAATAGGTCTTTCCTGACGACACCTGTTCCACTGTGGAAGCTAAGAAACGAGCATCGTCGGAGGCCGGGCGGGCGGGCGGAGACAGGTGGGAAGCGTTTTGAGCTTTGCAGTGGCAAGCACAGACCTCATGTACGTAAGTAACGTCTCCAAGCTTTGGGGTTGTGACACCTTTCGAATGAATTGATTGAAAATCCTCCGTCCCAAAGAGATATCCTCACTACGTACGCTGCAAAGATTTTTTCAATGAATTCTTCTCGCCTCCGAACGATCGCCCGCGGCGGGCAACAACCCTCTGGATTTTCAGCTCAAAGCGGTGTACTCTGAATGGATGATGCCGCAAAATACGAACAAAGCAAATCCGAGCGTCAAGAGAAGATTGTACGCTGTTGAGAAATCCGATTTGATATTGGAAATTTGGCAGAGCTAGGATGATCTCGGAGACACGACAATATTGTAGAGAAGATTCCTGACGTACAAATAAAAGAAATACTTTCTGCTTGCTAAATTTGCGCGAAAACTTCTCAGGGCAAACCTTCCCTGGGAAGCTCGATCGCCAAGAGACCTTGAGGTCGAGCTGCAAATTTTGAATATTAGGTCAAAAGCGCTCGTTCATAATCTTCTATCCACGGCCAAGTTCAAATCTAGGAATCTGAAGATGACCCCGAAAATCAGTTTCCATTTGATCCCGTTTGACCGTTTTTAGACTAATTCCGCGTACACAAGGGCGGATTGCCGCCTATTTTCAAATTAACAGCACGGGTTGTCGACTATGAATAATCGGAACTTTTATTGAAAGTAGTTTCAGAGCGAAACAGATACTGGTCGAAAGCAATAACGAGAACTCGAGAATAAGAGATTGAATATCTTCATTGTTAGTGAGTCAAGTCGTGTTCTGGTGCGCTCGCTATATGATTGATTTCTCCGACAGATTTAGTTCAATCTTTCAACTCTCCCGTGAGAAACCGATTCAACCGTTTCCGACTTCATGCCCAAGATGACCAAATCAATCAATCAATCTATGGTCAGACTTTGTCAACCGCAAATTCGCCGCCTGAGGCTACAGTCTAGTAAGCCTATTTAGGAATCCGCCCCTGTGCGTACATTAAAATCGAGCCACCGTTACTGTGATTCATTATTGAACAATTCCAGCAGTTTTGAAACAAATATCTGAATTTCGAAGTCAGACCTTCTCGATCGAAACAGACGTCGGGTTTTAGTCAACATATAACTCTGTCGTCAAGATGGAAACGTGAGCTTTTTCTATCCGGAGATGTTTTCTATTCTGTCGCCTCTCGGGTTCTGCCCGTAGGCGTCCTGTGAAAGTTGGTCCCAAGAGCCGATAAAACCCATGATGGAAGAGGAACTGCGACTTTCGGTTGGTTGACGAAAGGTTCCGCTGCCTCTTCGAGAGTGGAGGCCTACACTGCGTTTGTTGTGTTTGGATCTTTTCAGGGTCGAGCCCCTTCTCGATGTTTCCTCACTAGCGTTCTTAGCTTCTAGCTTCCGGACTCCAGCTACACGGCCGGGTGGTTGATGTCATTTTTGAGGAATTTAATAATCTTGACACGCTTCACAAACCGCCGCAGGAACGGTTTTGATGGAACGCTGAATTGGAGTATAAAAACATCATGAGGTGAATACAGCAAGAATCATCTTGAGGAACTCCGAGAAACGACAAACAAGTTCAGATCGATTAAGCCGTCGAACATCATCGGAAATTGTTCCATTTAGGAGCATCTCCGCCGAGTTCGAGAACTTCCGTAATTCTAGAAACACGGTTTCGGTATCCGATACATAATACTTTTCCGGACAGCGATTGAGCGACATTGAACTTCCTCCACCGTCGCTGTTTTCATCGAGGTCGAGTTCCTGGAGCTAACATCGCGTCGTCGAGAAAATCTCAATTCCGCTGACTGTCATCCGAGAGCAGGCTCAGCAACAGGCAGCAGAGTTCGGAAATCAGATCACTCGGAGATTGCAATCGGAAAATGATCTGGACATCTGTCTCGCAACATATCGAGCCCATAAGACAA
The DNA here is from genome assembly GCA_021527715.1 of Neoseiulus cucumeris. Classification (NCBI taxonomy): domain Eukaryota; kingdom Metazoa; phylum Arthropoda; class Arachnida; order Mesostigmata; family Phytoseiidae; genus Neoseiulus; species Neoseiulus cucumeris. The sequence goes on along the minus strand of JAJSRV010000024.1, from coordinate 234,245 downwards.
ATGCGAGCTTTTGGGACGAATAGAAGGTGTGAACTAGTTCGAGCAATTTCCTCTTGTTAGAGAATTCCGTCGCGCGGCGATGGTTTTGGGATATTGGTTCATTTTTCCCGAACGATTCGCTCGATCCGCACCTGCCCCATTCCAGCTAACGAACTCCTTCAGATAATGAGACTCCATTCTCAGCTAGGTCTGCAAGCACCACTGAAAGAGCAACGGCTATCGATGATAATACACGTAGAAACTTCTGCCGAGGATTTTGCTGTGCTCGGCGATCACAGGTCAGCGAGCCTTTCGACTGTCTCCAGTGCTGTGTTAGAGCGATAATTTCATCACAACTCTGATTCGCACAGTTCTTTGTTCGTGCACGATCGAACTCCGCGCGGAAGGCCAAACGTAATTCTTCTGAAATATAGCAGATATCGCAGAGCCCGCGAGTAGAGGGGGCCTCAAACAGCATAATCCACTTCATGAGGCTGCGCGATATCGGTCAGGTCCGAAATCGTTTTCATTTTCACCAACACGTGAGCACAGGGTTAGATTTTCTCGTCTCACTCCGCGGAATATGCAATGAAAGTGCGCTCATCACATTCCTTGATTCGTAAGCATTAAACTGTAGGAGCGCAAGGATGAATAGAATGAGTGAATTATCGCCGTAGAGAAAGTGAATGCACTTCAACTCGCCGGAGTACTCACAACAAAACACTTGTTGAGTGATCGATTCGGATTCTGGGCAACACAATAACAGACGATCACATTCCATTATAAATGAACACTTATGTTTTACGATGGAGCTCAGCTCGGAAAACACGCTGCTTGTACTCAACGAGATAATTCCACCAACTTCGCGGATCTGTTCCAGGGTTTTTATCTACTTTAGCGGCGTCTCCTCGCAGAACGTTTTCTCATCACCATCAACGCTTGAACTCGTTCTGTCGGAATTTTCGCGATCATCTCCATCTGCGAATGCGCGGAACGTGTCAGTTCGGAAAGACAACAGGCGGTTTATGATGGAAATTTTTTTCGAGAATGCCGACACGCTCGAACTCTTTCGGTCGAATTCACGAGGACGGGTTGATGGGCGAGCATTTTCCGAAAATATACAGTTCCTGGGGAAATGGGAATCTATCACAGTCGAATCACTTGGTCATCTTCGAAAGTTACCCAAGCCGACCCTTTAGATGTATCAGTTATCAATCTGGCTGGTAAACCCACATAGTTCCTGCCACCCTAAGATGAGATCACACCGACAAGTAAAGAAACCTTCTTTTATTTTATCGTCGGTTCTCCGAGCGAGGAAATTCGATTGGGCGTTATCGAGCACAGCTTTTGTAGTTCTTTCTCTAATTATTGTGCGAGCATATATGGTACATCGTATGAGGATTTACTTCGTATTTCCGTAGTGTCAGACTTTCAGGCGTGAGTATCGAAACTTTCGTACCACGCTCTCAAGTAGGGAAGCAAAACACGCAATGATTCGGAGCATTTTGCAGTGCTTCGGTAGTGCTTCAAGAGTTCCACGGTGACGCGAGATGAAAGGACGGTCTCGGAGATCAGATCCATGCGGATCCGCTCTTTGATGATTGTTGCCAATCCCATATCCGACGAATCCTTTCGAACTGCAGCCCAGAGCTCTAAAGCCTGGGGCTCGAACAGAGGATTCAGGAGCAGGTCATCAGTGATGGTTAGCAATTCTTCGGTAGAAACCTCACGATCTAAAGCAATGGAGCTTGATTTTGTGTCGATAGCCTGGGCCAAGACCAACAAGGCTGATCTTCTGAATCTTGACGGCACTTCGCTGCTCCGTATAAGTGATTTGAGTTTGGCCGATGGAACGATGATCGGTTCCAGTGATGAGACTTGAGAGAAATACAACAAAACTCCCAGAGAGTCGGCTAGATTCGCGTTTATAGCTCTTGGCATGAAAGATGTCCCATTGGCTATAACCTCGAGGAGTTCATGCCCGTGGCTCTCGGATCCTGCGCGCAGGAATGCGAGAAGCAAATTCAACGCTGAGGACATGTCTTCGCTGTCTTCCACTCGAGAACAGAGCCTGTATAAGAGGGATTTCAAGTCTTTCTCCACATTTCCAGTGGATTCGAGTTTTGCAAGTGTTCTCAAAGCCATCAACAACACATCCAGTGTTCGGGAAACCATCGCAGATCCGTTCTCCAAATGCATCCGGAGGATCGAAATGAGCGATCCCAGTACAACAGTGGGAACGCCCTCGTTCATGGACAGCAATCTGCGGAATAGATCGTCTCGCTCGTCGATGTCGCGATCGGTCAAGATGCAGTTTACAACAAACTCTTTCCAGTGGGGATGAGACCTCAGAACATGGCGAATCACCTCGAAATTGTGTTCCTCGCAGGCTTTCGTCAGAATCTTCCGACAGTGTAGCCTCAGTTCCCTAGAGTTCATCAAACTATCAATGAGATGGGGGAGCTTCGTGAGGTATTCTGTGTCAACGGGATTCGGGTAAAACCTAAGAAATATTCTCTGCAACTTTATCTGATCTTCTCGCTTCATGTCCGAGCAGAGAAAGCGGAAAATGTTGCGAAATAGATTTTCTCGGAGTTTGGGAGACCAAACTCGACAGGCAGAAGAAACCAAATCGAGATTTTCCCCGAGTGTATCGGGCTGGATTTTTGTGCTAGGATCCAAGTGACAGAGGAATAACTCTGCGTAGAGAGATTCTGGATGAAAACCATTCTCGTTTGAATGACGAAAGCCTTCCTCGATTACCTCGAAATCCTCCTCATCTTGGTGCGCGCCGACGAGGAACACAAACAGCGTTAGCAGTCTCTGGGCGTCTGAATTCCGTCTTTCGAATCTGAATAACGGCCACATACTACGCACACATTGCTCGACGACCGTTCGTAAACTAGTTTCTCGATGATTCTTCAGATGCTCGACTGCGACGACGACAACTTGGAGCAATCGCAAAACCACTTCCTTGTTGCTCCAATACTTCTCTTCAACGTCGTTGATGATACGCGGTAGGATCTTTTCCAAAAATGCTCGGAAAAAAGACGAGTGCTGGTCCTGCGCACTCCGACAAGCCGCAAATGAAAGCGTTTCGACGAAATTCAGTGTGGCGCACAGAAGCTCCGGAAGAGGAAGTGTACGATTTCCAGAAAAACATTCTGACATAGCAGTGCTTGCCACCGCGAAGTCGTTTCCCTTCGGAAGGTGACCACCGTTCAGAAATGAGACGAAGCATCGTCGCGCAGCCAACTGCGTGTCTGAGTTGTCATCGTGATTCCGAGCACAATGGTGCAGCACTTTGGACACGAGGAGCTCATTTATGGGACAGTTGCGCCGTTGTGAGAAGAGAATGCTCATCAGGCTGAAAACTCTGCAAGCGACCCTACGATTGGCAGACCGCGTATCGAGAAGAGACAGAAGCGAATGCAGAACGGTGTTGATGTTGGCACAAATGAGCTGCACGAATCGTTGGTCGCTCGAAATCAAACTATCGAGTACGGTTTCAACAACCAGATTGTCTTGACAAGTCACCAAACAATCAGCGAAGATCTTATCGAGACATTTGGTTCGCATAACTCCAGTGGCCATGTTTGCAGATGTGAACGTCGAACATAATCTCCGCACCACCACCGTTTCAAAGCAGGCCAAGCGTTCAAACAGGCTGTGCAATCCTTGGTTGGAAACTTGCTCGAGAGCCTCGGGGTATCTTTTGGAAACAAGCTCAAGGCCGGAAGCGGCTACACATCGCCACCGTAAATCATCTTCACAAGCTTTCAACAGAATGGCCACACAGTCTTCAGCGTACCTTTCTACTTGCATGCTTGGGAGTTTCGTGGCGAATTTCAAAATTTGCGTTGTCAGCATGAACACTTGCAAACTGTTCGGCGCAGACTCTCTTAGTTGCAAAGTCTCATTTTGCAAATGGGGCGCGAGCTCCGGACTTTTGCGCACGGACTCGACTACTGCTGCTACGATGTCTTCCCTACAGGGTTTGGGTACAGAGGGGAAACCGATGAGCATAGTTCTCGTGATTTCAAAGCCGTTCGACAATGGTAAGAGCCTCATGAGTCGTTTCAGAAGTCGAGCTGCAACAACCAGCATCGCCGAGCACGACTCAAGATTCTCTTTCGAACAACATGTCAGGGTGTCCCACATGACTTGAACCAGATTGAATGAGTCGGGAGTTTCGTTCCAATGACAGCCGATTAGGAGTTCTCTCAGCTTCTCATCCTGATCCAGGGTGTTTTCGAGGTAGACGACATCAAAACAAGCATTCACGGTGGGTGGCTGTCTCATAACTCTGTCCAGCAGGCACTTATAGCACCGCTGAGCTTCCTCCAGACAATAATGCTGCTTGTCTTGCTTGCATTCTTGATTGAAGCCTTCGAACATCGCCATGATTTCGATGACAGACATTTTCCAATTGAACCACGAACCCAATCGAAGATGTTGTTCTCCTTCTTCGTACGACGCTCACAACACCTGAAGGGGCTTAGACGCGATCAACACAATCGATGACTCATTTACGTAGCACATGCCGTACTGCGCGTTCAGGGATTCGAATTGCGCGTAAATCTGTGAAACGCCCGGAGCTCCTTCGTAAACAACAATGCGTTCATCGGAAGAGAGTCGACTCGAGGAGGAAGAGCAGCAGCAGCAGTAGGCACACCGTCGGCAGCAGCCATGGAATGAGGGAGGGAGCCCTACCGTAACCAACCTGCCACCTACCATCAACAACGAAGGGCCAATCGTTGATGACGACGGAGACAACAACGACAACAACGCGCAAAACAGAAAATAAAAGAGGAGAAAGAGTACGTTCCTCCTCGCAGTTACTCGTGTGCAGCTCACTCGCTTCCATCACCGCTGCCGCAGCCGTCGCCGAACGTAATGTGTGCGTGATTATAATATCAGCTGCTGCTGCCGTCGTCGCTGCTGCTGCTGCCGCCACCGCCGCCGTTGCTGCTGCCAGAGTCACTACCACTCACTCTACCGTCGTTAGAGTCGTCTACGGCGCTCGCAGAACCCGAAAAATTGCTGCTACAGCGGAACATCCACTTGAAAGCGCGATAGCATTCGCACACTTGATGCGTCCGCCAACGTCTTCAAGTACAGAGTGTCGCAGAAGGAGTAGCAGTACCTGGGCTGCACCGACCTCCACTGCCTCAACCACGAATCCGTCGCCCGTGGTAGCGGCAAAAGCTGCTGCAACATTATTGCCAATCGAGTCTGCTGTTTGTCTCCGGCGCTGTCGATGTCACTGCTGCGAGGGACAGCACTGCTGTTAGTTCGGCAATATTGCTCTAGCCCTTAGCCGGCTACTCCGTCACTCTGTCAGTCATTCCATCACTCACTCACTCACTCCCTCCCTCCCTCGATCGGTCAGTCAGTGAGAGTGTCAGTGAATACGCTGCCCATTTGGTTCGTCGGATCAGAGCGCTCAAGTGGTCGGTCGGTGCATTGGTTGGCTGCTAGGTTCGCAGGACAGGTCCCATGCTCCAGCTCTCCCGTCTGAGCATGGAGTGATATGACAACAGTGAAAAAAACTTGTGCCCGCAGTCTTAGATTTTTCTCTGTGCTTTGTGGTAAACCATCGCCATGTCTGACATGGGATCGTCCCCACGAGATCGACCGAGATGTACCCCATTGGCAAAAATCGTCGTTTCGATGTGCGCGGGTCTCCTCATGTGTATCATAGGACTTGTGTCGTACGGGACGTTCCCGCCAATCCTGGAGCAACAAGTGAAAGCTGTGAGTATAACAACCTCACACGACAGATGTGAGTTATGTAAAAGGTCACTTGCTCACTCGACAGAGTCGGATCGTTCGATTTCTACCAGCCGGGAACTGTACGGCTTGTCGTCGAAAGAGGCCATTGGCCTCAAAACTGTTCGCCCCTCAAAGAATAACACTCGATCCAAGCTATGTGTCGCAGTGCATGGCGTCGATTCGGTTGCAACGTTGCGGAGAGACGCAATGGCTGTCAGTTGAGGCTCGAACCGACGGCGCACTCACCGCCCGAGAGTTTCAATCAAGTGAACGAATACATTGTGGGACTCGAGCCTCGGATCATCGCTTTTTCAATCTCATCCTTGTAGAGCGCAGTGAACTCAAACTTTTTACGCCTCAATCGAGCGAGCGAGCCCGACATCTAACTCGCCCTGAGACTTCATCCGCTGACCTTATCGATTGCCCAGGCGAATTGATTAAGCAACTGTTACGTATTCTCACAGCATAGACCGAAATAAACGACTAAAGACGGGGGATCGTTACGAAGCTTTATCACGACGTCGAGGTCGCTTGGCGAGGAGGTCATTTTGCAGAAAATGCAGCGTGTGGGAGCATTTTTAAAAAACGCGTTCCCACGCGTATGGGACTTCTCATGAATCACTCCACCATCGGAGAATGGAATAAAGGCTCTCGGATAGAGAAAAGTTCATAGAGGTTATTATTCAACTCAACTCGAATCAGCTGGAGCAGTATCTCAATGTAGCCGTCCCTAGGCTCTGTGACGCGTTTAGCTTCCGTATTGTACGCCTCATGATATTCTCATCAGTTCGTTTTAGAATGAACCATACAAGAATTCACATAGGTATTGCCGCCTGGTTCTCTCGATTCGGCCTCGGGGTATGGTTTGTTTAGATTCGCTTGTATGGCGAGCGATTCATTATAATGTCTCGCCAAACTTCGATCCGGAAGCATGAAGTTCGCAAGCAATTAACGCTTTGTTTTTCCAATAATAATATCCCTTTCACAGAACTCGGTATCGGTCAGCCTTTCTAACTTCTGGTTTCGCAGCGGCATCGGCCGCAGCACTGGCGGCGGAATCGGTTGCCGCAGCAGAACTTTCACAATGTCCTTGAGGAGCATTACGCAGAAGCTGCCCTGCCCGAAAGAGCGATCGGGACCATGCCGATGCCATCCCTTCTCCAGAGTTTAAAGCATTCAATAACTTGATCCAATGAAGGTTCTATCGTAGATTCGGCTCAGATTTGGTTCGCCTCTCCGTCAAGCTCAAACAGTCCCGCGTCGCATCGAGCTCGATGTCCTGCTGAGAGCCGTTCTGAGTGGGCATTGTGTTTGTTCGCAGATTTAATTCGCATAGTCAATACGGTCGTCGTCTTGACGTCCTCTCGATGTTCTGGGTGTCGTTTCAGATATAGCTACAGAGTATTCTACCGATTTCTGATGAAAGCAGTTCAACGGCATCCCCGAGAAGTCATGATCGAACTTTCGACGGCTAGTAGGCTAATCAAGAAAAACCAACAGATCGAGCTGACTGAGAAGAATTGTGATAGAGTGACCGGCTGGAAGAAAGACAGAATGAATTACAGAGTGTCTAGAGGAGTGATTATTCTCGCGTCGTGTCAGCTTGAGCTGTTCACGCTCCAAGCGTGACCGGTCGCACCATGGCCCGTTCGTTAGATGGAAAAGGCTCTTCCTCTCATCATTAGGCACACATCTGCTCCAGAACTCATTATACAGTCTCGTAATCCGAGCTGGAATTCCCGTTCTTCCTGAGCGGAAAACACGGAACGAAAAAAAACCTCCGTAACGGAAATCATATATCTGATCACTTCGAGCCGGAAAACGTTCTCGTTGGCTCGGATGTCTCCCACAATCATGCTATAATCCCGAATAATCCGGCAGCGTTTGGCTACGTCCTTTCGGAGGTTCCTGTCGACCGATGAACGTACCGACGCGTGTGATGAGGAAACACGCAGAGTGTTTCTGAGCAGCGGGATATTCATCGCTCGCCGAACCGAAAATCTCCTCTGAGTTATCTCCCTCGGAGCCGTCTACATAATGCTGGCAAAACTCTGTCGGGGGAAGTGGGTGAACAGGAAAACAGTTTTCTATACAGTTTCTCAGCTCGGCTGGCTTTTCGTCCATAAAATTGACGCTAGTAGGTTTTTTCATACTCCTAGATAACTCGACCATGTTTTCTGAGCAATGGAATTTTTTCTCGTCCACAGAATCTCATCATCGATCCAGCGAACGAAATTTACGAGAGCTGGAAAGCGGCGCCCATTCCAATTTATGTGAAAATGTACTTTTACAACTATACAAATTACGAGGAAGTACTCAGCGGTGCCAAGCCGACCTTGGAAGAGCTTGGCCCCTTTGTCTACAGGTTGGCGTTTGATCCATGAAGCTACTCATCGAATATTTTCATTCTGAGCTGTTGCAGTTCACTGCATGCGAAAAGTTATGACATCGCTCAATCGCCAATTTTGCGAGTGAGCTCCGTCCTGTACCTCATGCTCTGAATCATATTCGAGCACATACGTCGCTAATCGTCCACATTTCAGGGAACATCGACGGAAAGTGAATGTGACGTTCAACGAGAACGGAACCGTTTCGTACAGTCAAGTTGTCTCATACGAGTTTCTACAAAACTTGACGACAGGAAGTCTGGATGATGAAGTTATCACACCAAATGTGCCTATTATTGTGAGTTAACACTTCTATCCGCGCTCCGGATTCATCCAGCTCATATCCAGCAAAACGAGGGAAAAAGAGTGGACTCGAACACTAGCTTGAACGAGCTATGATTACAATCTTTAGTCGTTCAATATTGGAATCGTTCCACCAACATTCCATCTCCAATGAAACGAAATGATTTTGAGACATCGCTGAGATATCTTGCAACATTGACAGGATTCCACGGCAGCGGCTCATTATAACTCTCGGCGACATGTCGTCGTCAGCTCTGATAATCGATCAGATAGTGATAATCTTCGATTTCGAAATGTCCTCCGCCGAGTTGCAACCGTTGAGCGCTTCGCTCTTCTAGATATTCGGGTTCCCTTCAGGGAAGCGGTTGGTACTGCTCTTTACACGACAAACTATCTCAACCAGGAGTCGTTCGGTGCTTTGAATAATTTGAAGGGTCTGCCACTTCAGGGAAGTCTTCTCTAGTCATTGAAATCAAACCCGAGTGCAGAGGTTGCTCGATAAAGCTGGGCCAACACGGATCTCTTAGCGAAATCCGATTATAATAAAGAGGAAATGGAACACCGCCTGTGATGTCGTCGCCGTCTCAGAGCATGCTGTGTTTTTTCCCTCAAGAAAGTAGATCGAGTAACGATGGGAGCGAACTGAAATTATGAAAAGTATGGCTCTTATTGATTCGTGTAATTCTTTGGCATTATATCACAGAAATCATATGCCATGCGTATATGAAACGATTTCTCAATGGATCAATCGTGTCTCTAGTACTCCACGAGATTATCGGAAACTCGGCAGGTCGGCGTTTCGATGTATTCACAGCATTTTATCCGTCTTACTCGCAACTTTCTCAATTCCAGGGGGCTGCTTTCAAGAACAGAAAACACAACCGTGATGAGCAACCTGCCATGGCTGAAACTATCCAGGAGATGGCCGCCAAGTACAATCAAACAGTGTTCATGAAGCGCAAAGTGAGTGTCATTGATGCAACAGTTCGATGCAGACCATAAACTGCTGCCCCGCTGACTTCATTGAAATGATGACTTTGATTCCAGGTCAGAGAGCTTTTATTCGAGGGCTATCACGATGAAATGATGAAAATCGCGAAAACCTTGAAATGGTCGGCCACAGACAGATTCGGTTATCAAATCGATGTGAGTTTGCAGCGGGATTCGGAAACCGTTTTCCCGGTAAAAAAGACACGCATGCCGCTTCAAAGGAGGAAATTTTGGGTTTTGGCTACCCTGAGAAAACTTTCTTTCCGTTTTGCAGCGTAACAATAGTGATGATGGAGTGTACACTGTTTTCACTGGCGCCAAAGGAATGCACAATTACGGTTTCATTGATAACTTCATTGATAACCGTAAACCGGAGCAGAAAGGTCCTGGATACGATGCGCCATGCGGCATCATCGAAGGAACGACGGGCGAGATGTGGCCGCCCTATAGTATATCCGCGGACAAGCAACTGACGTTCTTCGTATCGCACTTGTGCAGGTCGTTGAGCCTTTCGTTCAAGAGGGACGAGATCGTCAAGGGAATCAAGGTCAGTGCTGGCGCTCAGCAGAGAGAATGTTGATTGAGATCTGATACGTATGACGTACGATTGGGAGAGAGCTGGGGTTCATGCTTGTGGGTAAGCTCCAGGTAATTTGTGTGACGCGCGTCCAAGATATGCGAAGTTCTTTGATCTTGGCAGGTTCTACGATATCACGTCGACAACAAGGTGTTCGACTACGACTCAGCTGGAAAACAGTGTTACTGTAGAAAGAAGGGCAGTCGGCCGAATTGTCCACCCAATGGAGTATTCGACATCAACAAATGCCAAAAAGGTTCGTTCTCCTGTATAACTGGAACTCGACATTCTAAGCTCGGTTGTATATGGAGTCAACAGAACCTCTCCCTGAAAGTGAATATAAACGAAGGAGCGCCAGACAAATGATCCACAATACTTTTCAGATGCACCTCTAGTTGTATCTTTACCCCATTTTCTCTACGCGCACCCTTCGTTGATCTCAAATGTCGATGGCCTGAAACCAGATGAAGAATCGCATGACTTCTTCATGGACGTAGAGCCGGTGATGGGGATCCCTGTCAGGGTCTCCGCCAGAATACAAATGAACGTCTATTTGGATAGATTCAAGTGTAAGATGAATGCCGGAGGCGCCATGCTCCCTTTCTCTGTTCGAAATGATCGAGGATCCTTTGATCATTTGGAATTCACTCTTCAGCCCGACTAATAGCACGATCTCCCTCAGATTTCAAGATGTTCGAAAATTTCGATTCGCAATATTTGCCGACGTTCTGGTTGGAAACCTCAGCGACCGTCAACGATGACATGGCGTTCAAGATACGCCTCGTTACGGAAGATCTTGCCAGTTACGTAACTTTCGCTGCTTCGCTGTGGATATTCCTCGGTCTCTTCGCCATAATGTGCGCACTGGCATTCCTGATATCACACACGCGTAAACAGGTGAGATGGATTTTCTCGTTGCCAAAGCTATCAGTGTATGTACTGCAATGACAATAGACTTGCATTTCCCCGCTATGTCGGTTGTCTTTATCATTTGTCAGCAACGCTTAATTTCCCTCGCATTTCCATTCCAGAGGAAAGACAGGCCATCGTCGAACAAATACACTGCCGTGAAACTAGTTCGCTCTGGGCGATGAGTCTTTAATTCTTGATGCAGCTCTCTGTGGAGATTTTTACTCAGAAATACGTCGAAAGGCATTTCAATTTCTTAATCGTCAACAGTTGCCGGAGATCAACTCGCGACGGTATTTGCTCAAATCAAAGGCTTTTCTAGATTCGTTTCGGTGTCGATTAGGAATATTTGAATTTCAAATGGGTTCATCGCTCAGATAAACCATTGTATGAACTTTACTTGTTACTTTACTTGAACGTTACTTTGGAAACCCCTGATGGGCAAGTTAGATGTCTGCGGGCTCCCTATCGGCCTAATCTCGTAGTTTATCAGGGTTGGAAGCGTACCGAGCCGGTTTCCCGGAGTAATGCTTGTACCTGCCGGGAAGTCTCTGAGTATTATTAATCCGTCTGGGAAAGAAGGGGGCCAAATATTTTTGCAAAGATTCTCAGCCGAGACATTTCAAGAAGCAGTTTGCTGAAACACTGCGACTTTTGGAGCTTGTCAGCGCGAAACTGGGGTCGTTAGTCCGCTCAGTATTCGGGAGGCACACCGAGAGAACGTGGTACCGTGATGCCCGACATGACACACTATAGTGCGCGCTCCCGAGCATTGTAATAGGTTTTCATCTGATTACTTCTTGCCCGATTACCCCACTGAAACACGAAAATTGTTCTCCGCTAGTCATTTGTTTTCAAATTTTCCGGATTGGTTGCGTATTAGGTTTTTCTAAGTTCAGAAATAGCTCAGAATAGCGTGGATCGGTTAGCACTGGGCGAGATCTGCGGAATGGTGGTTGTTCGATTGATCGACTGATTGAGATGCGTTCATTCTCTGAGTGGTGCGAGCATCAACGAAGAGCGATAGGAGTCTATGATATGACAGAGCTTATATATTTTAATGTTAATATGTCGATATGAATATATTGTGATCAGATTAGGGGAAACGAAATTCAGAAAACGAAGATTTAGGCTCCGAGTGAGTTTTTTATACCGGTTTAGATAGGATTCATAGTGGATAATGAATGAAAGGATTCTGATGACTCGCCTGGATTTGTTTTTAATAAAACAGAAGTTTCAAAAACAGGTTCCAGCCTCATTCGTTCATATCCGCTTGATGGCATCGTCTGAGAGAGAGGAAGAGTCAGTGAGGCAAACTCACTCATTGCTCCCATGGGGCCGACCTTGCCTCTTGAGCGTCCCGAATGGTGATTGTCTTGTTCCTTGAGCCTTACCAACATTATAAACCTTGAAGCGCCCATGAGATCGTTTAGAAATCGGTGGCAAGAAAATTCCGACCGGTCACCCGAACGAGTGGTCGATCAATTAATGTCATCATTGATTTTGTGAATCTGTCGTGGAGAGTCACTTCTGTTCACGCTCGCCTGTAGTAAAGAGTCGTAAAGTGAACTCTTCCGGGCAAAACCCTTCTCACTGTAGTCGGTCTTGGAGAAGAAGCGATGACAGCGATACGGAATATCCAAACGGTTACTCTGAATCTCGGAGCTTTTGCCATAGTCAGTATCCGTCTGCGTGTATAATTTCGAATCATCGATCCTTCTATCGTGCCGCCAGAAGTGCGCCAGTCGTCAAAGTATTACTCTTACAGGGTTTGAGTGTCAGTGTTATAGGTCCCACGCTGATGGACCTTGGTGAAATTTACGGAGCCTCAACTGAGACGGTAGCTCACTTATTCACCTCAAGATCTTTTGGTTTACTTCTGGGGTCATTGATTGGTACGTGCATAGGATCTCGTGCTTCCGCTAGCATGATATGGAATGACATGCGATTCCGCTTGATGGGGCCGGCATCCCCGAATCTTTCACACAGATTCGGTCCGGCTAGTCGGACCATTCGAGATCGAGGCTTTAAAATACATTCTCAAATCGTGGGGGTTCGAGCGATCAATGAACGAGAAGTTCGCAAGCGAAGCAGAGTCAGGATGATATGATTCCGCTGACACTCCACCGAACAGAGTTCTAAGATGGAGGGGATTCGACCAATTCAGGAGGGAAACTTTTCTCGTGCTCGAATAGTCAAATTGTGATGATCACTTCGCTCCTCCTGACCGGAGTCTCGGTATTAGCAACTCCATTATGCCCTCAAATCTGGATCGCGTACATGATAACCGTCGTTGGAGGTGCCGCCATAGCGCTCTTCGAAATCGGTAATTCATTCTGTGGAGTTGAGATAGAGCCCGTTGTATCTTACTATATTTCAAAATCAAGTTTTGTTTCAAAACAGAGAAGATTTCCAGGCTATCCAGAGTTTCAGTTTGCTTCACGAAATTTCCAGGCGCCAATGTGTGGTTGGTGAGACTTTGGAAAGAGAAAAGTGCGCCCCCCCTTCAAATGTACCAATTTTTCTTTGGATTCGGGGCCGCCTTAGCGCCTTTCATAACCGAACCCTTCCTGAGTTCTAAAACTGATGAGGTATGTACGTTTCATGAACGATAGGAATAGAGAAACGTATTCCATTCGGAGCCGGAATCTGCTGAGTGTGCAGTAAGATACTATCTTCAGATCCCTCTTGGGTTCCAGAATGCATTCTTGAAGTCGAGAATTGAGATTCCATACTCCGTAATCGGTGGGAGCTTCATCGTCGTCGTGATTGCAATGCTAGCATCGTACTGTAAGGACTCTGAAGATATAGCAGCCGACACAAAGCATTCCGTAATTGAAAACTCGACTCGGAAGTCGTTCGAAACATGGATGGTCCTCTTATTAGGCGCGTACATTTTCTTCGACATCGCCATAGAGTCTTGCTTCTCAGGTAAGAGAGGTTCGGCCTCGGCATCGCCACCAGGCCGACGAGGGAAGCAGTCAAATAATGAGAGCTCCCCGTGAGTATCGTCGTTCTTTCAGGGATGCTTGCAACATTTGCCGTGTACTGCGAACTTCACTTGTCCAAGAGTTACGCCTCCGATCTCACTGGTGCGTTCTGGGTCGCATTCACGATCGGTCGAGTGGTAGCAATCATCTGTTCCTATTCGGTCTCGCTCTCTAGAACGTTGATCGTCAGTCACATGATCCTCAACGTCTCGGCTCTCTTATTGCTCATACTTGGAAGTACTTGCGAACTCTGTCTTTGGATCGGAGCCGCTGGTTTGGGACTGGGCCTCAGCTCGCTGTACGGTAATTCGGTCGCGTGGACGGTAGATTACGTAGAGCTACGGCATTCGCATATGGGTTTCGTTCAGGTACGTGGAGCGAATTCTCATTCTCTCCGGTCAAAATGAGGACTTACCTAGTTCACACTAGTTCCCCTCATTGATTTGCTCTTCTCCAAGTCCAACATGTTCTTTCTTGCAGCTCATGACGTGCTTCGGAACGATGACGCCGCCCATCCTGTTGGGATCACAAATAGTGAAGGCTCCAAAGACTTTGATGTACTGGACGACGGCACTCGTCGCTGCTATTGGTGTGAATCGCTTCATCATGATGTTTTCGTCTCGGGGCCGAGTGAAACTAGCATCTAGAGGCGCTGACAGGGCCAGTTTCGAAGAGATTCCTCAATCAGAGCTCGATTTGTGATGAATTGTCTTATTTTCGAGATTAGAATAAACTATGATACCACCAAGAAGCCCCTCGCATCCGTATTTTGTCTGACGGGAAGTTAACGGAATCTTCGGGAATTCCCCCAGGAGCTACGGTCTGTATCTAAGATGTTTTGATAAGATGAGTGCTCAATAATGTATGGAGCGGCAATGCCGGTTTCGTCGAATCGAGCTCCCTTGCATATTCCTCATTTTTCCCTGCGTATTCATCCCTGCCCTACATATAACAAATATTCGTGCGGTGCCACTCTACCACGATCGGATGACCTTTGACACTTCCACTGTGATAGGCAACCACGGAGTCGGACGACACGAGATGCCTCGAAACGAGGTCCGTATCGATGTGTCTTCTCGAATCCTTTCTCCTATGCTAGCGCCGCCACTGATCTCAGCTACTCTCTTTCTTTCTCATTCATTGTCGGTCGTTACGTTCTGAGGTCGACTCACAGTTTTCACGAAGTCGACGGGTGTTTCAGGAACGATTTCCCACCCGATAGTACGTCGGCTGCCAGATGCGTCGAGCCGGTGATCGATGCAGTCTTTGAGGCTGTTAGTCATTGGCCGCAGAACGGCGCAATTTTTTTTGTAGTGATCGGCATGAGAACAGAAGTGAGAGATGCAATTTTCGGTCGCAGCTGTTTTGTAAAGCCGACCGAATGGACGTTGTTCGGTCCCGCTGGCACAGCGTTATCATTTGGAGACCAGAAATGCGAGCTCCACTGGCGCATACGTTTCGGTCTCTCGCTTCCTCGAGGACGGCGGGAGCTGTTACACTCATAGAGACAGTCTGTGTTCCTCCTCAAAAGTTCCGAGTGGGTGTCGGTTCGTGAATCTTTGTTTCCCAATGTTTTGAAACATCGAGTACTTCCAGGGAGTCTTGTGATCGTCATTCGTGATTCCACGAATCGGGAAGTGTGCGTCATCCTCAGAAATCATGTTGTCTACCAGGAAAGCGGCTCAAATACATAGCGCCTTCTTCACTCTCGGCAGTTTATGCATTGTGCGTACCTGAGGCACTTTTTCCGTTTCAATTTGTCTCGATCTCGCCTCATGGAACGAGAGAAGATTTTCCGTCGGACTAGTATCCACTCTTTTTGTACAGGGCTTCACACAGGGAATCGTTGGTCCCACTCTGCTCGATCTCGCTGAAATCTACGGGGTAGATACCGCCGAAGTCTCCCAAGTGTTCACCTACCGTTCGATTGGAATGCTGGTCGGCTCCGCAATAGGTTGTCGAGCTCGGAAACGAGAAATGAAATCCTGATGTGAAAATGCATATCCGGGGTATCTACAGCGCCCCCGGTCGTTTGTTTACGCTACAAAGACATGACTAACTTCTGATTGGTTTCCAGCGAGTGTTGGCGTGAAAAAACGGAATCCAGAATTAGTTCTGACGGCCGCCCTCTTGGCCGAGGGGTTTTTCCTATCCTTAGTTCCTGTCGTAAGGGAACTGTGGCTTGCCCAGGCTGCATTTTTCGCTGTTGGGATAGCGATCGTGCTTTTTGAAGCTTGTGAGTTGAGGATCAACTATGGTATCTGGATTAACGTCGCGGTCAATAAATTCAAACATAATAGACTGTTTTTTCAGGCTCAAATGTGGTCTTGGCGAGTCTGTGGAAGAACCCAACTCTGCAACTCCAACTCTATCAGCTGGGTTTTGGCTGCGGTACTTTTGTCGTCCCTTTCATTGCTGCACCGTTCCTCAGTGCAGGAGATCCTATTGAACACGGGAAACTTCAGCATGCGTCGGTGAGCGCCATCGCAGCGATATTTCATCCAAGAATTATCAATTTATGCCGATCCGAAACCGAATTTCGGACTGCGCTCTGGAATCCTTGATATATCTCCCGAGCCTGAGATTTTCGTCACTCTCTGATGTGCGATATGTTCCCATGAGAATTCTCATCCATTCACTCCACTTGAGGAGAAACAATTCCCGCTGCGGATCGAACCGTCGCGCGGCGGAATGAAAGTGTGGCATCTCCCACAGCAGTGGAACTTTTAACGCTGACTGATATCACAAAGTTTCATTTTCGACAGGCCTCCCGAATTTACCTGCCATATGCCGGAGTCGGTGTCTTCTGCGTGATTCTCGGAATCTGCATGATAAGCTTCTCTTACTTCGTCGCTCTGCCCCTGAAAGCAAAAGCCAAAGACGATACGAGCGCCGAGAGCCACTCGGACGGAACGGGCGATCGTAAAAAACGATTCGATGCTTTCGAGATCTTCTTGGTGTTCTTCTTGTCGTCGCTCATATTCTTCGATGTCTGTGTAGAATCAACATACACGGGTGAGTCCCGTTCATTGTTGAAGGCTGGGTCGTCACAGCTTTCGGGTGGAACACTTGGATGAGCCCTTGCAAGGGCATTCGACGTTCCATTTCTACAAACGATCCCGATTCACGATTGCAGCCATGATAACGCCCTTCGTGGTTCAATCACCACTGCACATGGACAAAGCCGAGGGCGCGTTCATCGCGGGCGTCTTCCGATCAACATTTTTCGCAGGTCGGATATTCACCGTCATCGGTCACAAGCTTTCATTGCGAATGATCATTCTGGTAAGATCTTTCGATAACATCACCTCGCAGCTACTTGACATAGTCCCTGCGATGAGATCCTCCTTGCTCCGATGTCTCCTGGAATTGCTTATTCGCTTTCCAGTTAAGTTTGACTTCTCTGTTCCTGTCATCGATCGTCCTCTCGGTATTCGTCCTGATGTCGCCTTTTGTGGTGTGGCTCGCTAGTGCTGGACTAGGCTTGGGATTGAGCACACTTTTTGGCACGAGTATGGCTTGGACGTGCCAGTACATTTCTCTCAAACACTGGCATATGGCTTTGCTGATGGTGAGTTTGTAGAGCCGCAATACGGTTTCCGACTGTGGGCACTTGCTTTACATAAGTCCGCGACGGGAACTGGCTCCAAACTTGATGTCCTCTTCTTGTTCAGAACCTATTGCGATTCGTTGAGGCGGTTTGTACTCAAAATGTTTCGATTTCAGGTGGCTGTCTGCATGGGATCGTCGTCTCCCGCCTTCATTGTGGCACCATGGATAGATTCGTATCCGATGCTCCTCATGTACGTCATGGTTGGACTATCGGTAATCCTTTGGACAGTTTTTGGATGCTTGATGCTTCTAGTGAAAGAGAAAACGAAACGCTCATCCGAAGGTGTGAACTAGGGTTTTTCTTGTTGATGTTCCGCCCTCGCACACCTGACCTATCAATATCTGTGAAAAAAATCACTCCGATTCTACATCCAATCTGTTTTTTTGATTCATTGCCACGTGAAACTTTCAATGCGCGTCAAATTAAAAACTATTACTCGAGGAAATCGAGCGAAGTTGATTGTCAGCACGTTTTAAGGTTAAACTTTAGGCTCAAGCTGTACTACGCTTCACACGCTTGCTGCAAGAACCTCGCTTCTGACTCAGACCCGCTAATATTATTCGCGTGAGATTTGTGTGAGAAGAGATCGGTCGAGAATACATGGGAGCAGCACTCATTCGTTTCAATATGAATTTTTTCCTGAATCTCCAAAAAGTGTTCTTGACAAAGGGTCTTGACAGTCCTGGGAATATCATGACACTCATCGAGATCCATGCATCGAACACGATATCGACGAGCCAGGGAAGCCTCAGCCGACTACGACTTTTGATGCCAATGGGTTTCACTGGGAATTTCCGTGCGGGAACAGACAGGTTATCCTCGAGAACTTTCCGGGAAGTTCACCAATATCTACAATTTTGACTTCATAGATTGTAAGAATGAGAATATCGTCGGTTGGTCCCATGCGGCATCGGACAGGATGGGATTCCCAGTCGGAACTCGGCAACTCATTTGTGATTCCCATGTTGTCCCGGGAGACTCGAAGGAATACTGGGAAGACGATAACCCCAGTAGAGATTATTTGCTAACGGTAGCAAACACAAGCAATGAGCTTCACAATGGCACCGAAATGAGGTTGTCGGGATTCTCAGGCCTTGCGCGAGATAAATTCGTTTTGGGAGAGGACTTTCGATCCCTTTTTAGTTCGGTCGAAAGTGCCCTTGAATCGTTATCGTGTAGCCAGATGAATGAGTTCCAACATTGTACCAGGATTACTTCGCAAACGTTTTTGGGGAAAATTTCCAGGGTGTTCTTTCGATCCTCACAAAAGATCGATGCACAAAAAAGACTACTTCCTCTCACAATCAGCAACGCCTCAAGCAAGAGACAATCTTCGTGGTTCGCTCTCATATTCGGCTCGAGTGTGAAAATTGGAGGGTACAGGAATTCCGATGCTGATTCATTCACTAACCCTTGTAGTACCACGCGGCGGCTGTCCAAAACTGACAACGTGAAACTAGGTGTGCTACGTTCTCCCAGTGAACTCACTCAGCTCAGACAAGAAGCCACAGTCCTCCGATTCATGCTTCACCAAACTCGTGAGTCAAACTCACACCCCAAGGGCACAGTCTTTCGGGTTTGAGAATTTCATCCATCGAAGCACGTATCTAAGAGTTCAGATCTGAAATCCCAGAAATGATCGTATGTTCAGCTGGCATCTCTGACATATAATCCCAGTCAAAAAAAATTGGTGCCCGCCCGCACCGTAGACAGCTGAGGGTCGCAGTGGTTCTAGCCCCGATGGAATTTGAGAACAAACACGAAAAACGCAAAGGGATAAATAATCAGAGCGCCGGGGAGTTCTAATTGAAGGCCGCGCCAATGTGGTCAGTGGCGTGGGGTAGGGCCTGTCGCAGTTCTTCCTGGAGTAGGATTGGGTAACATCAGGTTAAAAAATCGAAGCGAGAGCACCCGAAACTCAGTCACTTCGAGGGTATGAAACCCAAGAGCTTAGTTGGGGTGCCGAGGGCACGGAGTGCTGGAAACCATGCGCGGGCTTCAGCCGAACAGCTTTGACAGTCAGCGCTTCGACCGCAAGGGCCACATAGAAACTATCCGCTGTTTGGGGTTTTATGCCCCGCAACCGATCGGCTATGCGCTACCTGGAGATGGTGTTGCCAGCCAAACAGAATCAAAATGACCCGCGAGCGTAGCGAGGGACCTGACACTCGGCGAACGAACCCCACTTCCCCTTTCCGGAATCCAGAAATAGGGAGCGTACCACTGATTCCGCGTTCAATTTGCTTCCACGTGGAGTCCGTCATGGATCGGCTCCGTGGTCCCTTTGATTTTTGCTGGAAAATGAGCATATCACGTCGAAAAAAGGATCGTCTTTGAGATTTCGTTCCTGGGAGGATCCGAGATCCAAAGGAAAACAACGACACAGGGTCTCGGAAGTTAATGGGTGGGGTTGTCGGGTATCTACGGGTTGTCCGGAAATTCCTTCACACATGCGTCACAGATTCATAAAACTCACAAATGTCGCAAATCAGAGCGTGAAACACTCTCTCGGAATGCGCAGATATGACTCAAGAGAGCTACATTTATAGAGGGAGGTTCACGAACTTAGTGCTCAACGAAGAGTCGGTGAGCTCGTTTGGATATGAATTCACAAACTTGGATTTTGCCGAATCAAAATACAGAATCTGTCGGAGAGCTGCCAGAAGTCCCAAAGAGAAAACCGCTGTTACCTCTCAAGAGTTCCTCTCCGTATCGAAATCTCTCTCTTTTTCTGAAGTCCCACAAAACTTCATTCTCACTTTCAATCCTTCTTCGATCCATCACGATTTTTGCAATTCGTCACGCGTGCAGTGTACTCGCGCATCAGGTGGGGAACGGCGAACCGAGATGAGAACTCGTTCCATGAATTCTGCAACCGTCCTTCAAGCGTACCGGATCCGAGATTTGCTCGCCGCGCCCATTCCAGATCTGCTCCATACTTACATACCACTTGCTCGATCAGGATCCAAGGATTTGTAGAGGAGTAGATCCACGTCGAGAAGCCTCTCACGGTTGCCACGTGAGAAGCTTCTTTTCAGAAAAAAAAATCATCTTCTCACTCGGCGACTCGCAATCTTCTTAAAATTGTGAGGCATTCCGGCTATATTTTCCCGTTCTTATACCTGTTGGGTGTCAGAGGCGCGCCGAATCGGTGGTCGATGCAGTCGGCGAGGCAGTTAGTTATCGTCGACGGAGCGGCATGCATTTTTGTACCGATCGGTAGAAGGCCAGAAGTGAGAGACGTAATAATTTAGTGGCAGCTGTTTTGGAAAGCCACGCAAATGGACGATGTTTGGACCTGCTGGCACAGCATAAGCCTTTCAAGGCCAGAAATGCGAGCTCTACTCGAACATACGTTTCCATCTGTCGATTCCTCGACGACAGCGGTAGCTGTTGCACTCACCGAGACTAGTTTTGTTCGTTGGGAGAAATCCAAAGAATTCGTCGGTTTTGAATTAAGAAATCTTCGCAATGCTTGAAGATATCAATAACTCCCGCTAAGCTCGATGATCATCGCTCACAACTTCCTTATTTAAGAAGCGTAATACATCGTGAATGATTATGCTCTCAACCAGGAGAGCAGCATTGATTCACGGCGCCCTCTTCACTATCGACAGTTTATGCAATACACGAACGTATCCACGAATTCTCTTCCCCGATGAGATGGATTCTCTCCACAGTTTCACGCAAGGAATCGTCGGCCTGATTGCTCCACTTGACATCGCCAAAATCTACAGGGTAGATAGAAACAAAGTATCCCAAGTGTATACCTCCCGTTCGATTGGAATGCTGATCGGCTCCGCAATAGGTTGTCAAGCTCGGAAACGGGAAATGAACCCTTGATGCGGAAATGCATACCTGGGGTGCCTACTGCACCCTCCGATCGTTTGTCTACGCTACGAAGACCTTATTCGCTTTCGATTGCCTTGCAGCAAGTTTCGGAATGGGGAAACTCAATCCCACGTTGGTTCTGACCGCTGCGCTCTTGATCGAGAAGATTTTCTTGTTCGTAGTTTCTGCCCCAAGTCATATTAGGCTTGTCCTTTCTGCATTTTCTCTGAGCGGAATGGCAATAAGGCTCTCCGAAACTCGAAAGTTTTAACTCAACGATTCGAGAAAAATTCCCAACATTTCTCGACCACGTTTTGTCCTGGGATTCCACCAGGTCTATCAGCTCGGCTTCGGGACTGTTGTCATTCCTTCATCGCTGCCTCGTTCTCGAGCCCGCGGGATACTATAGGGCACAGAGAACTGCAGCATGCTGCGGTGAATGCGAACCCGACGATTTGTCATTCGAAAATCATTGGGGCTATAAATCACGGAATGGAAGTCGACATCCTGCCTAAGATTTTTCTATATTTGACAGGCATCTTGCATTCATCTACCATATTTCGGAGTCGGGGTCCTCTGCGTGATCTTCGGAATCTCTAGGATCACTTTCTCCAATCTGTGCCTCAGATAGCAGAAATCAAAAACTATAGGAACGCAGAAACCCGCTCGGACGGAACCGGTGATCGTAAAAGTCGATTCGATGGTTCGGTGTTCCTCATGTTGGCGCTCATATTTTTCGACGTCTGTGTGGAATCAACTTACTTGGGTAGGTTCTGTACAACATCAGACGATTGGTCGCACTAGCTGCTGTGATACTCCATACGCAGCGGCGGAATTTCGAAGAAACCAAACGATAAACTGAAGCAAAGAATCCCGGAGCTGCGGACTGACCAGGGAGCCAAACTAACGGTTCTAGGCATAATGCTGCCGTTTGTTTTCCAATCCCAAATCCACTTGACCAAGGCCGAGTTCCTTCTTTTTGCAACGAATTACTGCCATCGTTTACGATTTGTCATTGATAGGATAATTTTTGTCATTAAGTTTGTCGCCATGTTCGTTGTCTTTGGCTTCGTAAAGTGATCACATCTTCCCTCGCTCGTTGATCCTCTCGGATTGACTTCACTTTGTGAGAGAGTCAAAACATCAAGCGGAGGTATTCTCGATTACAGGTGACTGTCTGTGCGGAATTGTCGCCTCCTGCTTTCCTTGGTGCACCGTTGATGGTGTCCAATCATATGCTGCTGTCGGACTGTCGGTTATTCTCTGGACTTTCTTTGGGTCCATGAAGCCATCGGTGAAAGGGGGGAGGAGGGTTATCAGGTCATGGGGGGGGATTAAAGAGTGAATCTTGTTCTTTTTCCCTCGAGACTTCACGATTCCCATCATACCAAAGAGACCTTATCTTCATGAGAGTACCCATCTTGCATTTGTTGTGGCTTGACTCAATTCCAGTGCGAAGCAATCGGCGTTAGATCCATCGCAGACTATGATCAAAGAACACAAAATGGATTTCCGAAGATGATTCGACAAGGATCGAATCAGCCGCACCATCCACCGGATAACGATCCGGATTCCTTGTGAGGTTGCACCCAGCTCTTTGCTTCGGTGAAACAATGGCGGGCCGGATTCTCGTCCAGCCTTGGCGGATAGTTGAATGGAAAGATGGATCGAAGCACGCATGTTGAGCCCGGTGCAGCCCTGACCATCTCATGAGGCATCCGTTCCAACAAGCGTTTCCAGTCGTGCAATTGCATTCGTATCGGTATTGGTGCAGCTGTCGAAATTGTTATGTCTCGCCCATCTGCATAATGATTCGTGCCCATTGGATGTGCTGCGCCCATTGAATGCCTGTGCTTTCCGTCCAGTTTGGCGAATTCTTCAACCTGGAAGTGTGTACGGAGGCATCGCTTTGGAGCAGAGTCCTACCCCTGTAATCATCATAAGCCGAGTTGGCGAATGCGCGAGTCAAATGCATCTATCGGATCATTTTGCAATTCCAGTTTGAAGCTAATTCGTCGTATGCGCCGAAACGTTCCACTATGCCCAATGTTGGTAAGTGGGTCGACGGGCAGCTGAACGCATCGACAGAACCTCGATGACTCGTCGAACATGACACCGTTGCGTCGTTGACATTGTTCACAAACCTAAAGAGACGAACAATGAGATGGAACCTCGTTGAGGAAACGAAAAAAAAATGACGAATAGCGAAGCCGCGGCTCGCTCTGGTGCAAGGGACTGACCTCTGTACCCGACGGCCGCCCACTGTCGTCGTTGATAACTAGAAGCGGAAACGGAAACTGGCAAAAACGAAACAGCGCATCTGCTGCTTTGCACTTCCGCTGGCCGTCGCGACCGGCTCGCTCGACGGTTCCTACACTTCTCAATCCTCACTGTACAACCGCAACCCGTTCGTTCAGTTCGCGTATCATCGTTCCTTCACGGGTAATTTCGTTAGTCGCTTAGTCGCTGGCTGTTTGGGTGGATGGGCGGCTGGCTTGCTCCGTCGACGGCAGGCAAACGAAGAAACGTCGAGATTCAGAGCGGCGACGCTAAAGAAATCGCACGAATAATGTTATGCGCCGGCTATACATTCGTCTGCGTGCTTACACCGAGTGCGCTGAACCTGTTTTTCAGAGGAATAGTTTTTCTCGGAATAAATGCGACAAGCAAAAGCATTTTCACTTTTTAGGGGAAGGATAGGGCTCAAGACCGGGGGCGTTCCTGGAAACGTTCGCGAGCGGCCTGACAACTCGAATTCTCGCAGGCGACGAAATCTCGCAGGAATTCGCGTTCTCGTTGTAGTTTTCGACAAATGTTGATCATGAGGCCGTGAACATTTTCGACTTCAAGAAAGTGTTCTCACGATCACACTGGATTTCGCTTCATTGGTGCTCATAAGGATCAAAAGGATTCAACGCGGAATGAGAATCTAGTCCGTCGCATCGAGTTTTCAAACCCCGAAGATGAGGAAAAGATCGCAGATGTGAGCTTGACTTTGATATTTTGTCATCATACTTGCACTTATAGGCTCAGCAGAGAAGTTATCTGATCGTGAGAATTCTCCGGAAGGTTGAGAATTTCATGTCGAACGGGAGTATCAAACAAGCGGCGAGTGGGTCAACAGTTCATGGTTATCGTGATTCGAAGTCGTTTTGCATTTCGAGCTTCGGCGGAAGCGGTGTCCACCTTGCTTCTTTTGTGGTGAAAAATCAGTTGGATGGATACGTGCATTCCGGGTTCCGGCCCTCCGAAGAGGAATAGTCAATTCCCTCCATCTGATATTCCAGCTATTCATGGGGAATCAACCCGACGTCCTTCTGGCAGTGGTCCTTATACGCAGAATCTTCGGGATCGGTCGCCCTAGACTCGCTCCCGCGTGATACAGCCTGCACGTTCGCACGTATTCCGTGGGAGGGAGGGAGGAAGCCACCCACTCAAGTGGACTTTGTGTGGAATGAATGTAAACTCCGGCTCTGCTCTTGACATCGAGCGTTCACCTCCGACATCGGAAGAAGTCGGCTCTCGGAAAGGGGCGTGACAGAAACTCGGAAGTCACAGAGGAGGAGGCTTCTTGAATTCAGGGTCGAAACGAAATTCGGTCTTTTGCGGAGCTCGAGCCGAAGAGAGAGACCGAAAGCTTATCTCTTCCGCCACTCCAAAGAAATGGAACTTGAGCTCTCCGCCCGAATGTCTCAAACAAAATCTAGAAAAAAGACCGCTTTCTCCCGAAGTTTCCGGTTATCCGAGTTGTTCCAATTTTAGACATCGCGGAATTTCAAGCTTTCAGAGCGCTTGATCCGATTCCAGGTGTTCCGGAGGAGTAATTGTATCCAGTTCAGGCCGAGTGGACTCGATGAGAGCATGACAGATCTACAGAGGGAATAATTGACAATCCCTTGCTGGTCTCCGGACGACAAGAACGAGCCAACCATCGACGTATCACTATGAGGAACTTGAAAGAGCATGGAATGCCTCAGTCGAGCAAATCGATTCGATGAAATTCAGACTCAAGCGATTCGGGCACTAAGAGAATTGCGCTCGAAGTGCCCACGGTCGCGAATCGTTCCTCTCATGAAAGAGTGACGTGTTTGTCGTCTTCTCTCGGTACTTTCTGAGCTTCTGAGAATGTATCGTTCCAAGATTCTACTTCGGCGACTTCAGGACTCTTTTTCAATCGATTCTGAAGATTCTCCCAGTGAGGCTTGTTGGAAGACACCAACTCCGTTTGAACAAAAGCGATGCACCTGAAGTTGCAGGCGGAATCGACTTCCTGAACGACATATTCTGTTCGGAGCGACGACGGCAGCGGCGGGAAAACGGTGAACGCTTCAGGAATTTCGGGTGGCGGAAGCCGTGCTTCGGGCTCTAATGACTTGCAGTTTCGCGAGGACCAGTAGCAGCCAGTTCGTCTGTCAGTCAGTCAGTCAGTATGTTCCTCGGCACTGAGTTGTTGGAACGCATCTGACTGCTCCGGACGGCAGACAACAGTACACTCTTGTGAATTATTGCCGTTTTTGGAATTGCCCGCTGGACTTGTTGTGGTTCACTTCAATCCGCTTACGGCAAGCTGCTGGTGTAGTCAGCAATGCTCCTCAAATTGACGCTGCTCCTCACTTCGTGGGTTTGTTTGTCGTTCCAGTTGAGTTTGGTGAGAGCTCCCGAATCCAACAGCTGGGGCGAAACAGTCGACGATCCGCAGAGATCCTCTTTTGCGACCAGTAAGTCAACTCCACTCGAGTATTTTGTGATTTCTCCTCGAAAGTCTTGGTTCGTACAACAAGCCGCAGAAAGTTTTCGTCCACTCGATTTTGATGAGCTTCAAGCCTATATCTACTGATATTCAAATTGTTCAGGTCCACCGCGGCCCCTGATCCGAGAGCGCTACTGCTTCCCCAAAGGTTGGCCCGGCGGCGTATTCGACTGGCGAGCTGGATACAGGTGAGGACCGAGAAATTTCCCGAGGTTTGACGTCGGATGCAAGAACTCTGACAAGTAAACCTTCACTTATGTTGACTCCGGGATCCGAACCAAACCATGCGCGTTGGGTTTGGGTCGACAAAAAAACAAGAAAATAAAAAAGTTGATTCCAGCGGCTGTCCGCCATTGGCGTCGTTTCGCGGAGTTTTCAAAGAAAATTACCTCATGTGAGAGGGTTTTTGACGGGCTGCTTCCGAGGGCCGTAACCCAGTCGAATCGTCACCGATTTTGAATTCTGTGCTCTCCATCGGAAAGTAGAGATTGAGACGCGCATTTTGGTGGGTCGATCAGCTAAATAGGAGCTTTCCTCGCCGAATCAGAGCAAGTTCAAGTTGCAGTTTTTTTCTGAAGCCTAGAGCTGGGCATCTCATCCTGGATCTTTTAAATCTCACTCTTCATGCTCTGGATCGCCTGTCTGGTAGCTCCAGAGACGAATTCTAGACAAGAGGAGAACAAGATGGAATCCTAAGGGTGCATTCCTTGATATATTCCTTGATGATTCCTTGATTCCTCTTGTCTAGAACTCGTCTCTGGAGCTACCAGACAGGCGATCCAGAGCATGAAGCGTGAGATTTACAAGATCCAGGATGAGATGCCCAGCTCTAGGCTTCAGAAAAAAACTGCAACTTGAACTTGCTCTGATTCGGCGAGGAAAGCTCCTATTTAGCTGATCGACCCACCAAAATGCGCGTCTCAATCTCTACTTTCCGATAGAGAGCACAGAATTCAAAATCGGTGACGATTCGACTGGGTTACGGCTCTCGGAAGCAGCCCGTCAAAAACCCTCTCACATGAGGTAATTTTCTTTGAAACCTCCGCGAAACGACGCCAATGGCGGACAGCCGCTGGAATCAACTTTTTTTTTGTTTTTTTTGTCGACCCAAACCCAACGCGCATGGTTTGGTTCGGATCCCGGAGTCAACATAAGTGAAGGTTTACTTGTGAGGGAATGTCGTTTGATGGCGCATCGATATAATATTTTACAGATGTTTGATCGTCGAATGCCAACCTCTGAATTATGCTTGTCCAAACGAAGACACCTTCACGTTTCACCGGAAATGCATGGCTTGTAACTTCATGAGGGATTTGGACAAGGCCCTTTACGTGACTCCTAATTATGATTACGAGACGAATGACTACAGAATCCCATGATGATGAAACAGGGTTCCGATCGATAGATGGGAGTGTTTCTTCTCTAATCGACACTTTGCGAGTTATTTTTGAGGTTAGAGTCTCATTAGATTCGGCATCGGCTTCCAAAGCAGTTGGGAATATTTCGAATTGCCACCAAAACCGCGAAGAATCCGAGTTCTGCGCTCTGTTGTATGGTGTGAATAATTCAGAACAGAAAGCAGTCTCATTTTCGCCTTAGGAAGATCTCGCGAGCTCCGATTTTGTTTTGATGAATTGGATTCTTGATGCGAGAATGAAGCTGCGAGACGAAACTTGAGAAATTCCATTTTCACTTCAGAGGCTAGCAATGGAAGAACTTCTGTATTTCCAGATCTCTTTAATTCTCGATCTCGATCGCTTTTCGAACAGACGAAGGCATTTTCGTACCTGGTCGATCAGCCGACCTTCGCGGCCCGAACGTAGATCGTTCCAAATCGCAACAGACATCGATTTCATACTTCTCTCATCAAAAGAGCTGTCTCTCAAGGAGGATCAATCAAAACAAAGTTTCCCGCTCGACATTTTGTGGCGACGTCTCCGGCTATTCGGTTTGTTTCCGTCAGCGGTTCATTCAGAGCTCCGGTCGGCATTCACAACGAATGACGCACGTTTGGTGAGGCGGCCGATCGGACCGGTACCGACTCGTATTCGAAAACCATGGAATGCGACGCTCCAGTGACCTGACGTAACTGAACGAACGACCTAGAATGCGTTCGATTACAATTGATCATGACACAATGAACGAGTGCGGAGGGTCGACCCGATATGTTCTAACTTATGGGTGCAATCTTGAGACTGGTGACTCACCGACAATTGCTGGAGGCGCGTGCTCAGTTGAAATAAATATGATTTGTTATAATGGGCTATTCCATCTCTTCATCGACTCTCTCATGAGTTTTTTCCTCGAGTAGAGTAGCTGCGCGTATAAATAGTGTGAGTCAGGGCTAGAGTTCTAAGAGAAGAAAAACGTGTCCTCGATGGCGATGATGGTATAAGCCGCGTTATCTACCCGACGCCCGTTCAGATGGTTTGCGGATACAGCCGCACTAATTAGGAAGAGGACAGATCAATAGCCGTTTCGAGCCTCTGTCGCTGCTTTGGAACCCAACGCGCTCGGTAGTGGTTTATTAACTTGGTTTCCTCGTTGTATTTTCTCGTCTGCTCAGTCAGTCGTCGAAGTTTACAAAAATGAAAGTGTGGATTGTTTGGCTACTCCAGCTGACAGTTATCTCTCAACCGACCCTGTCTCAATGGGATCTCTTACCGAGCGCCAATAAAGAGCCGGCCCGGGGAACTTTTGTGATAGCCACAGGGAAGATGAACATCACTGTCAATCGGAGTCCTTTGGAGGAAAGACGGGTGAGTTCTACGCTTCGAGTTAGCGCTCCCATGGATTCTCTTTCGGATCCCTCGACGGAACGATATCCTGAAACCCTTATTTACAATGTGTTCTGACAGGAGCGGATAATCCTCGATATGCTCGCTTATCTCGTTCGAACTCGTCTCGGCCGAGCAGAGTATGTAGTTAGGGCTCTCCGTGATCATGATTTCCCTCTAATTTCCCTCCTCGATTAAGGGATCATTCGCTAATCGAGGTGTTATCAACTTGAGATCAGTGTACTCGATTCCATTCAAGACAATACTTAGTTTTTGAACTTTTTTTCAAGAACCATCCACTGAAGAGTAAATTTCAGACCGTCGCTCTTGGTTCCCCAAAACTCAACGTCTCGATTAACAATGTTTCGCTGATTGCAAACTCAACAGTTTGTTCCAAATCGCGATTTTTGTCAACATGAATACCGCAGCTAGCTCTTGTGGATGTCAAGGCTTCCATTAATCGGGAAAGTGTGCCAGCGTTGTCTTTGGGCTCGAACGGACATGCTAACGAATATAATGCTGGTGTGACAATTTTCCATCATTGTCCCCGAAAACTGCGACGTTGTATTACGTGCCGGTAATACCATCGTGATGAACGAAACCGTCTGTCATTGTCCACTGGAATGATAGTACTCCATCAGTACACCTGGAGCCGCCTTGCGTGCAGGTCTACTTTTTGTCGGGTGCAACGATCCTTCACGCACCACGGCATCTGATCCAGAATCTCGCCTGTGTACTGCCTCACGATTATCCTTCTCAAGCGGAGGTTCACTTTTCCGTCTCCCTCCCGATCAAATCTTCGTCCCTCAAAAGCGCGTTGAACTAGTGATCTTCGATCGAACTCAAATATTCTGAGCCGTGAAACCAGATCAAACCGATACTGGCTTCTTCACTGAAACTTGAAGGTACAACAACTCAATGACCTTGAGCCGGATCTCGGTTCTCGAATCGCTGGTTCAAAGCACCGGAGAGACGTCTCGCGCTTCTTCGAGATCCCATACGCACAATCTAACTTCATCGAACTCGATGCGAGGCTATCAAATGCACGATTTCCATGAAATCACACAGTTCGAGATCAGGACCTCCAAGTTCACGCATAAGTGGCAAAGCAATGGCGTCGGAGACCGGTTAAAGTCTAATTTCGAATCTGAGCGAGCCAATTTAACTAAGGGGTTGTCATACTGAGCAATTGGATCCTGCGGTGATTTTTGATGTTTTTCCTCTGAAAGGAGTGCGGGCGGAGGATCGCTTCTGCATAGAAAAGTATTCTCTAGCTGCGTGCTTCAAAATTTCGCTTTGTGACACTGGCTCAAGCTGCGTGTATTAACTTGCCATGAATAAGAGAACGAGACGCGCGCTCGTTGTTGATGCCATCCATATTCAAACGAATTGTGTTCCCTGTGGCATTCTCCTCCTCTGGCTTGGTTTCTCGTCAGACAAAGAGCCGAGTTTTTGTCGGGTACGAGAATCAGCGTTTTTGTTGCATACATAACGAATCGAAGCAAAACAATTTTAATGCTCTGAAATAGCGACCGGACGGCTGCCGCTACCCCTGCAATTGTCCGGAGAAGAAAGTATCCTGCCAAGACGGTGTCACCAAGACCAAGGACGGATGCCAATGCTGCGAAATGTGTGCACGACAGCACGGCGAACAATGCGATGGCATCAACATCTGCGACCATCGACGAAAACTCATTTGTACGAACGGTATTTGCAGAGGTAAAGCAATCGACCAGAATCATACGGAATCACTCTGTTGTTAGCCCAAAACAAAGCGAATCCACGCGGAATTCAGTTCAGAATCTTGGATGGCCAATATCGATGGCCTTCTGCCCGAATATCTCCAATCTCGATGCTTGAATCAATACTCTTCTTGATTGTAGCTGCTGCCCATCGCCTCGGGTGTATTGTCCGAGGTGTGACGTATGAAGACAATGCGGTATTTGCTACAGACTGCCGACATCATTGTTCGTGTCAGAATGGCACAGTGGCGTGCGCCAACCTTTGCACGAGGGAGTTGACAAAACCTTCAGGACAATGTCTGAACGCGAGGCTCGTCTACCTAAATCCCGGTGAGTTCCCTTCTCTCCCCGAGCTTCAATTCTCGAAAAAGTTATTCTCATGAGAATGCCGCTCAGCCGTCGTGTGCTTCCCTCTGACCGTCTCGAGTTTCGTGTTTCTACAAATGCTCAAAGCGATTTCTTATTTCAAAGGTGATTGCTGTCGCGAATGGATCTGCGACAATCCAAACCTCAAACTCATAGGAGTTCCCGGCTGCACTCGACAGGCGACCGAGTGGAGCGAGTGTTCCGCAACTTGCGGCCAAGGTGTTTCGTGGAGACTCTCGAATCATAATGCTCAATGCCAAACGCGCAACGAGAGTCGGCTGTGCATCGTAAAAACTTGCAAGGGCTTCCTCGATGGCTTCGAATCGGAACCCGAGCCTGTCGATTGATGATCGGAAGCAGGAATGCCGCTTTGTATCGGTTGCCGATGACTTCCAATAGATAAGCGGGGTCCACATTTGTCATCCCTCTCTTTCTCCCAGTTGATGCAGGAAAGCTTCTGTGTTCTCAAACGTTGTCTTATCGCTCGATGTAATCCGTGGGTCGCTGTTTCAGTTTCCTGAATCGTTTCTGCTCTGTGTTGACTCGGGACTCCGCCTTCCGATGCTATCTGGAGAGGAGTCTTGCTGGCTCTTGATCAGATACAACGCTTTTCAAGTAAGCGAAGAAAATAGACAAAATTTCCGAAAGAATATTCCAATTGCACGCGTAGGGGCGGAGATCTTCCTGCGGACTCGGAACTGATATCATTTAAAACAAAAGTGGAGGATCTCTGTCCGACCGAAGAGCTTCTAGGTAGTTTTTCGCGATGCGACTTTGTGGGAATCGAAGAAATAAATCATGGACAAGGGTCAAATCCAAGCGGTGGGAATTTACATATGAATGAAGAGTTGTATGAATAAACTCGCCGGGGTGTTCAATTAGCACGAATCTCGTTGTCTTTTCAGTGCGACGCTCCTAGGTGCGCGTCATAGAATCGTTGTTCCAGTTTTCTCTTATGTTGGAGCTTCTGAACTTCAGATGTCTGGATTTCCGACGCGAGGTCAGGTTTTCGTGAATTCCTCCGTGAACCACAAGCTCCAATGATCATAAGGATCCACGGAAACAAGGAGCGAGCAACCATTCCTTAGTTTGCAGTATCTGCGCGGATGAAAGATGACAATTCATCAGGTCTCGAGCGCCGTTCCATTTCGATCTACTTGACTGCAATCTTCTAATGACTTGCCTCATCCTTCTTCGAGCAGAACGGGATTCGGGGGATTGGCACAAGACTCTCTCTCAACAAACTCATCAGATCCGGGCCTTGTTGCATCGTCTTTTGACTTCTAGGCATTACGGCACCGTCTTTCGGTTTCCTTCAGAACATGTGAACAGCCCACACAATGACGTCGACTTTCTCCTCTGATGAATCGAACATCCGCGAGACTCCGGCTGAAAATTTCAAGCATTGTTTCTCATTCCTAAAATAAATTCACAAACGATTTCATTCAGCCCATAGCTGTCAGAATGAAATGGAAACAATGGGACCCTCTGACCTGATGCCGGTTTGGCTGAAATGATCCTGAGAGGATTCGAAGGTGATCGCAAGGGACTCACTCGAAAGGAGCTCCGTCGCATCGTCTGCGTCCCCAGCCTTCCGCCAACGGAGAACGTCTATATAATAAAATTCTGCTTTTTCCTCCTGAACCGAATTCGAAATCGACTGCTTTCAGCCTTGCTCGAAGCCTGTAGACCTCGAGCGATCATCAGGGGACGTTCCTCCATGTCGTATATCTACTTTGCATATAGATCGACTGAGTGGAGCGAATGGCCGCTGACGACTTTCTTATTATTAATTTTGCATATTCTTTCATCTCCAGCTCCGAGGCTTGCCGTTCACCCGCTGAGTTGCGTGGCGAACAAGTTTGACCGTCGGGCTTCGATAATATCGGATCGGCGCCGATCGCAGCCAGAAGACAATAATTAATCGCATCAGATATCCATGAGAAAATTTCCGATCGATTCCGAATCCAAATCCCGACTGAGAACGAATCTACGACGACAAGCTCTGCATTGCGGCGGCGTCACTGCAGCAGATCGGTCTGTTTAGGGGTCATTAGCACGCATGCTGCGAGAATATTCGCACTCCAATATCGTTTTTTAGGTCTGCCGTAGTTATAAAGGGATCGTATCGATGCTCACCATCAGCTTTCAAGGTGGCCGCCACGGAAAGAATATTCAAATGGTGAACTTGGCTTCTCGCTCGGCTCACTTCTTCCAACTTCCATCTCGGCAGGTATCGATCTCCAAATCCGGTCTGGATAATTGATTTCCTCAACCCGATTCATGGAATGCCGAAATTCTGGTCGAGAGAACTCCCAGCGGAAATTCGAATTTCGGAAAGATACAGATCTTTCTTCTATCTCTGACATTGTTAGTTCTGGATTCGAGTCCTGCGACTCCTAATACTCGGGAAGCCGACTGTATTCAGTGAAGAATTGCGGAACCGGAGAAGTGCCCGCTGAAATAACGAACACACAGTTTGGAATTACCTCTTCTCGGAGATCTGAAGGCTGTACTCCACTATTGCGAGCGTAATCACTGCGAGGTCTATCGAACCTGACTCCTGCTTCGGGGAATGCCTCGAGAGGTCTTAAGGAGCGCGAGTCGAGAGCCGATGAAAGTTCTCTCGAGCAGAGATGACAGAAAGAAGCTCCCAACACGCGACGCTACGATATCGGACTGAGTATTTCGACGGGAGACGGGGAAAAGGTTTTCCATGATTCTCCTCGGCTCCGATTAGCCCATCGAAGGAACAAAGAATGTCATCGGTGGAATAGAATCTCGTTTGTTTCTTCTGAAGACTTGCCAAGAACAGCGAGCAAGACGATCATCTTTCACTGTGGAAATCCGTCATTCGTCGCTTTCGCTCACCGTTGCAGTTTTTTTTTCTCCTATTACAGTCAGGCTACAGCTGGCAACCCGTCCGACTTGTCATCCTCGAACAGCTGTTCCAAAACGGAGCGCTTTTTCCTGACCCACGGAGTTCACGATTCTGCTTCTTGTGAAGAATGAGTTCTACTCTCTCAGGAAATTATACCGACCCCATCGCCGTCTCCTTCTTTCCGTTTCGAGAACTTCTGACCAAAACGGAATCTAGAATCCTCAATCGCGGTGATCTCTTCCTGTCGCAGCCTGTCATGAGTTCACTTCGGCTCCACTGGACATCGCGCCAACCATCAGGCTTCATGCGGGGAGTTCGGCTTCGTGTCCCTCGTTGGAGTGCCCGAGAATTCGAGCAGTTCTGTAGACTTTGGATGTTGACTGAAGAAATTGTGCCCGTCTCTCCTAAACTTAACATCTGATCCCAAAAGAAGCGGCTTGGTTTTTCTCTCTTCAGCTAGCCCCTGGGCTCTGACAGCATTCTCACCAAAGGAATAATATAAGAAGCGGTTCGTCTAGCCCGAGGCATTTTGGGCTCAGCACGGTTCCAGCTAAGAATTAGTAAGCAACAAGGGACTCTTGTCTGGTAACTGGATTCGTTGTTGTTGATGTCCTTGTTTCTTCCGTCTTGATTACAAACGTTCACAGGAACGGAACGTGGTGGTATGACGGAAAAATTCCTGCACCCAGATAGCAGGGTAATATATTCGCCGAGAACGATTCGTTGCCAAAAATCATTCAAACGGCGCGCGGTGGAAATCGGAAGGAAATGCGAACGACCAGACCTCCATCCAGAAGGTGTGAGGGGGTCTCTGTCCATAATTCACATGACGAGTTGTTTCCGGTCGTAAAGTTTCTTCTTCAACGACGGCAAAAATTCCAGGCGTCTTTTGGAGCTAGCAAACATTCGGAGGTCTCTTCTGAGAATGAATTGTTTATTTCGATGGAGTCAGCAAGAAGCGTCAATGAGTCCTTGGGGAGGCATTCATGCATAATCATTGATTCCGTTGTATAAATGGATGGACTGTCAGAGAGTGAGCACTGACGCCTACGGTACATATGAATCGAGCGGCAAATTCCTGACAACTTTTGGAATGCACGACCGCAAGCCACGCGGCGGATATCCTCCGTGCTGTTGTTGCGAAACAAGCAGGAGGTACAGGAGCTACCGACCTGATACCATACCGAGCGTGACTGATGCTTGAATCGAATTCGCTCGGGAGTTTCAAATATCATTGGAGACACTGCGAGCAAAAGGGAATTACGGGGTTTCGGTCATTGTGTCGCGTGGGAGCCAGAGCTCGGCCACTAATCTTCAAAAAACGAAATTTCCAAGCTCGTTGATTAGAATTTCTACGATGTTGTCGCAGCGTGCTGTGACTGATGTTCTGATTGCGGTGTGTTTGTGGTCAGCACGAATGAGCTTGTCAGCGGATCCAATATCACTCTCAGAGGAGGGAAAACGACGCGTTTTGCTCGAGGACTTGAAAAACAAGGAGTCCCCCCGGTGGAGAAACTGTCGCTGAATAATATTCCCAAGAAGCAGTTTCCGATCCCTTGTTTGCATGGCTAATTGAAATTCTCGCACGATTCACGCTTCGGGAAATCGAGAACAAAACTTCGGTCAAGACACGTGAAGCACTCTTCGGAGCGACTCTCCGACATCAACAGTAACTGCATTTTCGAGAAATTACTATTCTTGCCCTTCTAGTATCGAGCGAACTTGTTGACTGAAGTACGTAGACCAGTCCGGAGGAACAAACGATTTCGCGCATCGAGTACCTCTTTTCCCTCGGTGCCGATGGCGCATTATGTTATTGATTGAGTGTTTATTCGTCGATAGTGAAATCCTGTTCTCGAGAAGGAGTTACGAAGAATCGTGCTGATCTGTGAACTAAAGCCACAGCATGTGCTATGGAATGAGGGCTTCATTGGCTTCTCTACGAGAATTTCCGCGGGAATGAAGTTCCGCTTCAAAGATGCGCGTTTCGGATGCAATCCACGATTCGATGAATTCATCCAGTCCGAACTCCTTTGAAGCAGAATTTCCAAAGGGGCGAAATTCTCAAACAAAATGCCTTTGGATCTCTGGTCCATGGCTAGGCTTCTCCTTGGAAAA
The DNA here is from genome assembly GCA_021527715.1 of Neoseiulus cucumeris. Taxonomy (NCBI): domain Eukaryota; kingdom Metazoa; phylum Arthropoda; class Arachnida; order Mesostigmata; family Phytoseiidae; genus Neoseiulus; species Neoseiulus cucumeris. The sequence goes on along the minus strand of JAJSRV010000024.1, from coordinate 198,257 downwards.
AAATGGAGAGAGCTCTCGATACAAAGGAAATTCGACGGTAAACTGCACAAAAGCACTCGGTAGGCGTTGTGTGGCTCTTTTTTTTCCGTATCGCAGCTCAGGAAACTATAAGTAAGGAGTGACTCCAGAACAGAATGGCTCCCGCGAGACAGTTTCATGGAAATAAATGGAGCGGGGCGAGAGGTAGTCATGGTGCCAAACCACTGAAAAGAAGACATTGTTAGTTCATATTAAGAAACGTTATGCCGTTCCTCTTCTGCTCTCTGTCCTTTGCGGCTCTGGACGGGTTGACCAAGCGGCTCGCCCGCGTCCCGCTCGTCCAAGACCAATCTGGCAGCCAGCCGACCAACTAAGCAAGCAGGCTGCTCCGGAAAGCGATATACCAGTACTGTTATTAGCGAGCTTCCGACTAATCCCGTTTAATCTAAATGGAAGAACTTTGGTTCGCTCAAGCGCTGAACGAGGCTTCTTCTCGCAACATGTTCCCCCATCAGACGGAGCTTCCTCTGCTCTATAATCTAGAGGTTCTCAGCTTGTTCACTTGAACAAACGATTGCTTCACCGCTCTTTGTAATTATGTTAATGAGAAAAACTGCAATCTTGGTACCAACAAACCGTACGCTGGTTACTAACGAACGTGTCTGATCTGCATCAGACCCGGGAAGGAGCTCGACACAGCAGCGCTTGACGTTTTCCGTGCCAGCGGTCTACGTCGGTGAAGTTAGCTCCGTGCATGGTAAATAACACCACAGTAGAAGGCATTTGGACACAACAACGCATCAGTCTGAATACAGTCATTCTCGGATTGAATCATCCGCCAAGAGGTCATGGCCAATGATTCAGGAAGAGAGAGAGAGAGAGATGCGTTTCCGTGAAGATGATTTCATCAACTCCACCCTTACCAAACCATATCGACATCTGAAACAGGTGCGCGTTCCGTCCTCCGCCTGCTATCAATCTTCCGTTCGAATCTTATCTTGTTTTCATCTTTTTGGAGCTTTGGGTCGCGCAATCAGGAAACTACCGCCGACTGATCTCTCGGACCGACATTGAAGCTAACAATGGAACGGATAAGACAACTAGGATGAAGGGAAAGAATGTTTCCCTTTGAAATGAGGAATGCGCAGTCCAGGACAAGCTCCAGTGAAGTTTCCGCATCGCAGACGCTGCCAGTGTTTTGGCACCTGATTGTGAACAAGCTCTCTTTTGTTACACGAGTCGTTAATTGATTGGAAGAATGAAACTTCGGAGAATACGTTTCGAGCCTTAACCTAATTTAGCGCAGTGTATCGAAGCTCTACCGGATCACCTCGCCAGCGGTATCGCATGTTCAGCGTTTTTCCCCTAATCCGATCTCCGTTGGCTTGCTTGCGGCTGCTTCCGAGCCCCTAACGAGGCCACAGGCTGGAAGGTGTGGATAAAAACTACAGAGTTCGCGATCTATATTCGCTGTCGATGTTCCACCGGAGCTCGGCGTTCAAATTGGCGAATCCAACAGCGGGGAACTCAGGATTCTAGACGTCTAGATTCTCCAGAGCAAGCCTTCACTGTTCGCGGGGATCTTTCTGAACACGAGCACGTTGGGTCAACAGTGAAATGGCGCCTCCTCAGAGAAGAAGGCAACGACGGCCATAGCAACATCGCCGTGCGTGAAACGGGCAACGCAAAAGACGAACAGAAGACACGGTACGATGTGCGAAGACACGCCATCCCCGCTACGGCCGTTTTGTCTATGTGAATAAGAGGAGACCGAAGAACGCGACGAGAGGAAAGATGAAAACAAAGGGAGAGGAAACGGTATTCCCGAGCGACCTTCTCGAAGGAGGACTGTGCTGAGAAACGATTTGCATCAAGAGAAAGGAGCGAGGAGATTGGATCTCGGTGTCACAGCAGCAGAAACTCTCTTGCTCAGATGTAGGTCTGTTGAGAAACAAAGCGTCCGAGCGATACACCGCTGATTCAAACCCACCTTGTCGGATTATCAGGGCTCAGCGAAGGCGAGCGATCGAAGAAAGACAAGAACCTCTTTCAAAATTTATTCACGAACTATCGCAGCTGCGTTTCTCGAGAAATATGCGCCGACATCGCTTCCCTCTAGGTTTTCATCTAATCCCCATCGTCGAAATCGTTGGCGATGACGTAAATAATTAGAGAGCGAGAGAGAGAAAGAGAAACTGTTGGAGCTGAGTAATTTCGCGAGCGAGCTCGGTGAATTTGATTCTTTTGGCGAAGACAACGTCCATGCAAATTTCGTTCGCGTTCTCACTGGGGCGAGCTAAATGCGTTTATGCTGCTGGTGCCGCGTTTCCCACACACTGTATGTAAGAATATATGACGCAATTTCCGTAATGCATTCTTAATGGTCAACGAGGCGTCGCTTTGTTCCCGATTCGCGGGGAGAACGCTCGGAATCTCGAGTAAGCGGCACCTAGCTTCGCGGGTTCGCCCAAGGCTTGTACCGATGATATTGCTCGCAGAAACGCGAGCACGATCCCATCGGATACATCGTATTGTTCTCATGACAGCGAAATGAAATCATTCCTCGAAGGTAAAGCAGATTGGATATCGCTCGGCATGTAAACAAAATCCAGCGGCTGGCGCTGTGGTCGCGGTCAATCATCGTCACTCCGAAACTAACTACACGAGACAACGAACAGTGTTCCTCCCCAGGCGAGTCTCGAGAGCAAATCGCAGGAGAGCTTAGGATCAAGGAACTCATTTTCACTGTCATCAGAAGAAAATTCACGTCACCAAAGCTGATGTCATCATCGATGGATTATGATTTGTGAAACGAACGTTTGCTTCCGAGTCGTAAGAGGAAGGTAAAGGTAGTCTCGCGCCGTGTTCTGTTTCGCTCGCTGTTTCTCAATCAGTTCTCTTTCGAGAGACGGTAATAGAACAAGTCGGTCCATTGTAGAATCACTGAGTCCATAGTTCACTCAAAACCGAGAAGCGAACAGCTGCTTTTGATTTGGCCCTGCTTTTCTCCTTCAATAAACTTCTACACACTCTCAAATCGGGCCAAAGGTGGCACGAATGTCAACCTCCTTTCGGAGACTTGGACCCGGAATAATTTTTCAGATTTCCAAGATGTCGCAAGGTTCGCCCGATGGTGTACTGTAGACGTTCCACAGTCAGTGAGGGGAAAAATCATTGAACTCCGCTTCGACGAGAAACAACCGAGGCCCAATTTAAACTTCGCACCCACTGATTCAGGTACTAGAGCTCGGGTGAAACAGCTTCATCCAACTTGAATGATTGGTGCGCAGGGTGTGGCGCGCCGTGGCCGGTCCGCTTGCCCACCGAATCGCATTACAAAGTCCACGGGGACGGTCACGGCGGCCTGTTCCATTTGGTGCGAAGCTTTTCTGATAAGTACTGTGCGCTCTATCCATCTTGACTGATAAGCACGTGTTTGCCTTGAAATATTAAAGTCGAGGTCGTATCTCTTAGAGCAGCGGTCTGGGCGCATCTCAAGTGTTCCACACCCATGCGGAGGGCATGCAAGCGACCGACCGAATGACTAACCGATTGGCTGGCTAGCTGGGTCGCCAGTTCATCGTTTCTTCCGTGCACCTGGGTTTAGGTAAGGCGGTGGCCCACACCGACTCAGCGATGAAGGACTGTCTGGCAAGCAGACGGGTTATGCGTTTCTGGAAACTAATTCTTTATGCACTATAACAACTTAGAGCAGCCTTTCTCGAACTCCTGAGTGTGCGACTGGAGTATATGTATGTATTCTTGGAAGAAGGTCGGCGTTAATGGCGACATCTTTAAAAATTCATCAATTACATGGTTGCGCCGAGAGAGCCGTTGTACGAAGTTGCTGATTGCGCAGTTCGCATCATTCGGCGAATGTTTGAAAATGTATACCTCCGCCAAATCTATTCTGCTGATCTCGCGTGTATTTTTTGAGGGATCAAATTTAACGAACTCGCTACACGAGCGACGACTCTGTCTCCTTCCACCCTTTCTCGTCCGAAAACCCACCGTCGTCGCTATCGTCCTGCTTGCAACTACTATTACAGCTGCAACTGGAAACGTCCGTGTGTGTTCAACTTGTGGAAAACAGCAGAGTTGGTGCGCTGTTGGTTCTTCCGCTCGCTTTCGCAATTATTGTCGACGGCTCGTGTTCCTGTGAGCGAGCAGCAGCAATTCTAGTTGTAACCCTTCCATTGGTGTCGCACGAGGTCCGGAAACGCGTGCAGAAGTTGTTGTCGCGCTGCTTCTGTTGGGTCGCCTCAAAAACCAACAGGCTTCCAGTCCGATGAACGCGATTCATGGTTCCGTTAAGCGAGGGAAGAGTCCCGTTGAACGTCAGTCATCCGTGATCAAAAAGCAGCGAACTAGGAGGAGAAGGACGACGACGACGACGGCGGCGGCCAGGATGAGGACAAGACGACGCGCGGCACAACGTTCGGTGTGGGAAGGAGGATGAAGAGCATGAGTGCATAAAAACTAGCCGTGTTTACGGAGAGCTTCCTCCCGTTGTTTGGACGTGGGACCCGAATGACGACAACGACGACGCCAGAGCGGACGAGAAAGCAACGCCGCGCCGGCTTCTGCCTCTCCCATTTCCATTATGTGTCACCATAGCGAGCATTGAAGTGCCAGCAGTCGCGTACCCGTCGACGTCGTCGTCGCTCACCGGGAGCGACGACACGAATCCATCCAGGCTGGACGATTCTTCCGTGGCGGCCTTCACGTCTTGTTTTTGTCTGAGGGCATAAAAACTAAATGGCTTTCAAGTACTTACACGAAGGAATCTCACATGTGTGAGTCGCTCTAATTTATATTAGGAGTTTCAGTCGCTCCGGGCCAATGAACAATGAACAACGTCACTCTGAGCAGACCCAAGACGACCTCCGGGGGTGTGAGACGCGCAATATCTGCTAACTTGGAACAACACTAGTCTGGAAGAGATAAGGAACAAAGCAGAGATGGAGGCTAGCGAGAAGACGAGAGTGCTCCAGACGACGGAATCGTGAGTCGGTTTCAGAGAGTGCCCTATTTCAGGGATGAAGACAAGAAAATTTAACTCTGAGTAACATTAGCTCTCGCCTACGTAGAAAAGTTTTGGACTTTGATCTGAAGCGTCCAAGAGAGGTGTTTGATGAAAACTCTCAAACTTCTGGACTTCGTTGGAGTTCAAAAAAAGAATTACGAGAGAACTATTTCGAACACAAAACTTCCTCTGTGTTTCTTTCTACGGCATTCATAGGGAAATCACGATTAAGGTACTCAGAAATGGACATTTTCATCCATTCGGCAAACGATAACGTGGACGATTGTCGGTTGTCTGCCTCGGAGAGTGGAGCTGGAAACAGATGACGCCTGCAGTGGAATCGCGAATCGTTCTTCGGTCAGAGGATTCGCAAAGACAGTTGTTGAAAATGCTTGTAGGATGTATCGCGTAGAAACCCTCTCGTAGCAGAGTCCAGCTGCAGCTGGTGAATCGCTTATGTCGTTCCCTGTCGCCTACATCTGAGATATCCTGGACGAATTCACTTCGGAACTACGACCAAACGCTTTTTCGGTTGCAGGGGAGAGCGAAAGCGCATTGTGCATGCTCCGAGCGAACACTCGAAGGAGCTCGAAACCGAACGCCAGCTTTTCGTCTTCGACCTGAATTTCCATCGCCTTCAGTCGTGAACTTCTTGCACAACAACATTCGTCGTTGACACCCGTGAGAGATTCCACCGGGAATCCCTCGGGTGCATTATCGGCTCTTCAATTTTCCACCGTAGTCTCCAAGTAGCGTTGTTTGTTTCAGAAAGTCGATCCAAGTCCACGGTCGGATGAGTTCTTCGGATTTTGACCGCACCCGAAGTGCGATCTGTTCATGAGCGACTGAACAAAACAGTTCTTGGTTGATTAGCTGCTCTTTCTCTCACTCGCTTCAACATCGCATCATTGAGTCCAATATCGCCTCGAATCGAGGATCGAAATCGTTGCGTGTATCGAATTGCGATACACCAAGGTGTTAGCGAGGAGAGAGAGTTTTCTGAAAAATAACTTCGCCATTTCGCCCTCTGATCCGCGGACGTTGGGGTCACGATCATGAACGTTAAAAATAGGTCCATTGCTTCTGGAAGGTTTTTGATTCTAGAGGAGGATGGCATTCGCTCAGAAAAGTTGCGGAAATCGTCATTTCAGAGAAACCTCGTAGTTTGTCGTTCGCGTATTCACGGGGGATCTGCTTTCCTGCTTTTTGATCATTTCTCGTGTAAGCGATAATTGGAAATCCTCCGGTTGTCGCTCTCGCAGACGCCGTTGTATCATAGGGAGTAGTTGCCGGAAATCCGAGCCAGGAAGGGAGGTTCAGCTCTCCAATTATGAGTGTTCACTATTGTTCCTCTCGTCTCAGCGATAGCGTTCCTTCCTACCGTGCTATCAGCCCCCACCCCACGGTTCAGGTAGCGCGGAACGAAAATCTGTTGGGCGTAGTCGAAATCGCCGACTCATTAGCGACAGAACAGATTGTTCTCGGTCTCATTAAACAAAGATGTTAATTGATTTCGTTGTGAGACCTGTCTTCGGCCTCGTTCGGGCCGCCCCTTGTCTCCGATCGACTGGCTTTCCTCTCTTCCATTGAGTTCCTCCGATTCCATTTTTGTCGCTCTCATTCTTGCCGTGAGAAAAATCATCTCTGACACGTTGCACTCACCACGCTCGATCGAAACGATCACGTTTTGTTTCCGCATCCCGTATCAGCCTCGGAGAACTTCAACACGTTCCTTATTTGTTGATTGAGAGACATTTCGAAGAAAGATCGGATCATCGCCGCGAACATTCCGCCGAATCTCATTCAAGTTTCTTCAGAGATGAAAAGAAACTTCGGATAACTCTTTGGAGCGACAAAAGGAGCGCTCAGAACGGTTTCGAGTAAGAGCGGTCAATGGCGGACTTGCAACACCTCACCTCCTTGACGGTGACAGAAATTCCTGTGAAGATGTGTGAAGTGTGTCCGGACTGAAATCCGACGCACTCCGAGTGTATCTCGAGAACAAACTTTCAGGTAAACGAACGAAACCTTGGGAGTTGGAAACGATGGCGTTCGACAGGAGGCGGCACGACGGTCAAGCTGATACTTGCCGAACCGCAGGCTCCTTTTTTCGGCGAAAATCACAGTGGTCTCCCTTTTTCTAGAGTATAGTGGGATCATTGACCGGATCACGGTTTCCCCTGAGCGTTCAATTCTTTCTTCTCTCACCCCATTCGTTCGGACCCCATCCTCATTGTAATGGCACGGTCGGCTCCAGGAATGTGAGTCGTAGGCTCGACAGTAGGCACAAGGAGGGAACGAAGGAAAGTGAACGCCGAGAGACACTTCTCAGTCAAAAGAGCTCAAACGTTTCCTTCACCGCCGCCTCGAGAACGGGGTTCAGAATCATTCGAACAATCGAGTTGGCGGAGCAAACGGTCCTAGGCAGTTGGAAATTATGGTAAAGCTCCAGCGACCGCTTGCACACCCGTCGAGTGTCTCGGCGGCCTCCGTTTGCCGACTCGTTGGTTACCCCAACATCGTTCATGAACCCTCTCGTCTCTCAACCATCCAACAAACCGGTTAGGCTACGAGACGAGTCTAGCCTTCGTCGTCGAAATGAAACTTTTCGAAGACAAAGAATGTTTACGAGACTCAATTCTTGCAGGAACATGTGCGTCTTCAAGCTAACGCTGACTTCTCGAGGCCGGGTCGAGTGAGCTGAGGCAGACGAAGATTAGTTTATCACCAACTAGACAGAACGGATTATGGTCAGTCCTTGGTGGAACAAAGCGGATCGAAGCCACAACCAATCGCCGATCCGACGAAAATGATTCCAAGAGCTTCATGGAAGCGGAGGGAACAGGTGCCAAATTTCGTTTCGCCGTCGAATCGACACAAGATGAAACATCTGCACTCACGTGTTTCAGCGGAAGTAGCCGTGTACGATATTAGAGGCGGATCACTAGCGGAGGTTGAGTCGTGTTGGGAGCTGAGAAAGGAACAAGATGAAATTGCTCGGAACGGAGCCGTTCTATTCCCTTTTTGTTACGGCTTCCATGGATTCACTTACAAGGAACCTGTTTACTCTTCTTGTGTTTACTCACGCCTGCCTGCGAAATCCTCTACCATCGAATCTACACTCTATTTGACGGCGAAGTCGCTACAAGAATAACAGCGGTCGAGGTTTTTCGAACCTTTAACAAGCGGCTGCTCGGCGCTCTGAGCGGGATTGAATGCTGTACCCGGCTGATTCCTGGACAGAATCCATAATTCATGGATAATCATTAATTAGCACGGGGCTTCCCGCAACGAGGCGAAGTGTGACTCGTCAAGCGATCAACCTGCGGATGACGTAATTCCGAGGAAGGTGTTCCGTCTTGATGCATTCCTCAGATCTCCCCATAATAAATGTGTCTTTTCTCGTTGCTTGATTACGTTTGAGTGTTTTCAACCTACAGGTATTCTTCTGTACGCAAGCCTCAGCTTCTTTGGGTATCTGAGAGAACGACCATCGACGGTCAGGTAGAAAGTGGTATTTCTCTGATACTTCTCCGCTGTCTTCAACAAATGGTGTGTTTAATCGTTTCATACACTCGGACTGCTGATTGTGACCAGCACTTCAAGATCCACACAATAATTAACGAAAGAAATGAGCACTACGCTTACCTCGAGTTCAAGTTTATTCATTCGAATTCATGGAAAAGAGAAAGACTGATGGAAACCTGCGGGACACTTGCGGCAGGAAACGGAACGCTGGAACCAGCAAACCTCTCCGAACGGATTGAGCGTTCTCAAGATACGCAATCTCTTACAATCAGAGCGGCTTCGGAATCCACGCGAGCTCCTTGTGAGCTCAAACTTTTAATGAAGCTCGCTGGACCGTCTCTTTGATGATTGGTACTAAGAGTGATTTTTCATCTCGCTGCGGATTTTCGTCACGACTATCGAGAAGCGTTTTCTTGGAATCTGAAATGCTCGAAAATCTCACTTTTTATTTTATTATCTCTCTTGCGCCTAGATTTCTACGTGTGCGACTCTCATGCTGTTCATGTGCCGCTTGATGGCACAGCTCATACTTGGTCCCACTTGTTCTTTCTACGCTCTCCGCGCAGCGCCTTTCTTGCGTCTGCTGACTTTCGCCAGAATGGAAGACATTATTCAAATTATCCAGGACTACAAAACTTTCTCCCGAGCTGAATGACTCTTCCAAGAAAACGACCAAAGAACAAAACTGCTCGGTCAAGGTCAACGAGGAAAACCGGAATTTGTCACTGTTTTCCGCACAACAGGAGTGTAGGAGACCTGCTGAGTCCATGTCTTCATTATGCAGCGAGAACCGTGGAATTCCGACGAGCAGAAGATTGTTTGCGTCGAAACTCTTCTTCTGCCCACTCAATGGAAGACATGGCGTATCCAGAGTGAAATTAGCAGAGCGATGCACGACAAGATCGGAATGAAGACTCGAGAACAACTTTTGCATGATCATCCTCTTTGGAGTTTCCACGTTTTCCTTCAGCTTCTCGTAGGATTTCACTTGGACCATTTGAAGATGGATGCACTCTGTTAGGAATCCTAACGAACACTCTTTTCGTCTGCTAGTCACGATGCGGTCAATTTCTCTCTGCCAAGACTATAGTTCGAATCATTAACCTAGTTCACTAGAGCCAACCAGCCAGCCAGCCAGCCAGCCAGCCAATGTTCCCGTCCTGTTCGCGACCAAGTCAGCTCCCGTTCCTACTAGCAGATGTCGTTTGGGATACAGTTGGATTATAACGTCGTTCCCTTGTCGTTTGAACTGTTACCGATGAAACGAATGAACGCAGAAGGCGCGGAGACTTGAGGATCGCTGACCTTGACGCTAGGAGACCTGTTTGTTCCGTGTTTTACAGTCGCAACGCGGAACTCGTGAATTTATTCCGACGATCAGCAATATTTCTCTCTAACTTGGAACAATATGATGATGAACATATTGTCTCTAACAGCCGCTGGACAAACAAGTCCCATATCGGAAGAGGAGTGCGAATGAGAGAACGTGTTTGGCAAAAAACTTCGTCAGAGATCCATATGAAAAACTCCTCCGCTGTTTTCCCTCTGCTGATGGGTGTGTCCCTCAGGGTTTCAGTTCTTACCGATTGCCCGTGATTGGATAAAATCTCAAAAAATTGCTGTCTGGAACTCGCAATTTGTGTCTGTCGACGGTTCAACATTGTGTTCACACGATACTTCTTGTGCCTTCGTGTTTAAACGGGGCATGCCTCGGCAGCTGATCCATCAAAATTGCCTTTTCTTGCTGTCACGTCTCTCGAGTTTGAATTGCCACTCGGCTCCCGCTCTATTTCCTCCAAGTCCCTAAGCGGCTCGAGAGATCAGCCACTGGAGGTTGAGCTCCAGCTCCTACGCAAATGAGGTGCACGACTCGCGCCGAACAAGAAACTATATTTGTTCTTTGTGGACGTAAAAAAGAAACCACGAACCCCTGACGGTTGCCATCGGATCCGATGGAGCGATAGCAGGCCGAGTAGCGTTATCTCATCCGAGAATAAGGGAATGACAGTCGCCGATTAATCTGTGAGGCAAATGGTGTGAGAGTGTGGAGAGTTCTGCGCCACACACACACACCCACACACACCCACACACCCACACACACACACACACACACACACACACACACACACACACAAACACACACACACAGATACTCACGCACACACACACACCCACATACACACAAAAACTTCAAGTGGGTAGTGGGCTGTGAGTAATAGCAACTGAAGGTGAATAATTTTCCTTTCATTGCTTCATTATGAATATTCCCAAAGACGCCACCGATGCGATCTCATTGACAAGGAGCGGCGCCGCCGGAGTATCACGGGGTGAGATGCTTCCGTCCCGCCGCCGCGCCGTAATGAAAACCGTTCGTCCGGTCGTCGTGGCCGAGACCGACGGCTCGCGCTTTCTGACTTGCATGCGGGTGATTCATCTCTGTTTGTTATTTCAACATTTTTCCAGATGACTGCGTCGGCGAATTACGGCCTCGTGGACGCGTTTGTGCCGAGGACCTCGTCCAGAAAGCTACAAACGTGTTCAAGAATGAAAAACAACGAAGCGTTTTTGAATGGCGAGCCCGCCGACTTGATGTGATTCGAGCAGAACACGCGTACAGCACGAAATCTCGTTAGAATCCACGAGAAAACACTCTAAGCTTGTTGTCAAGAATTAATTCGTCGTGGAGAGATCTCATTGAAAAGCGTCGCAGCTTCCGTGCTCGCGTCCCCTGAATAAACCGAGCACGATGGCAAAACTCTCTGACGAACCGAATCGACTTTCGTGATTTCCGTGCTGAGTAAGCGACATGTTTCTCACCGAGCAATACCTTCCACTCGGAAGAAGTTTGACCGGACGGTTTATTGGGAGGAGACGAGAGCGATCCGGAGCAGAACATCGAGAGTGACAATTGGAACTAAAACAAGTGAAGAAAAATGGCCCAATCGCCCGTGAAAACGAACATTTACACTCGATACAGCTTTTATGGTCAGCTTGTCATCCCCAGCTCTTCGCAATAGTTGCCAACGACTGGAACGCAGTCCCTTGTCAAGAGCATGGGCTCTTGGGTCTCTCCCAGACTCTCTTACACCAACCGTTGTATAACTGACTTACAAAGTCATCAGCCGAGACGATGTTGTGCGTTGCTCAGATAGAGAAAAACACTCGAGAGTTCGTAAGCTCGGGACCCAGCAGAAATTGTAAATAGGAAGATGGTTTTTAGGAGAGATTCGACCCAACGGAAGATTTTCGCCAAAATGAGAAAGACGGTTCCGACAACTTTGAGTTGAGAAATCTTTCAAATCATCTCGGAGACTGAACACTGAAAACGGAGGGTACGGTGTTCTGCGAACGAGCAGAAACCCGTATGAATGTTTATTCGACGACAAACGGTGCAGAGCCGACTCGACACAAATTCAGAGTGCGCTCCTGTCTTCGAAAACTACTTGAGATTCCGGTGGCGAACCTTCCTCCTATTGCAGCTATCTTGCGTGCTGTCCAGGTCAATTCAGTGTGACCAACTCAAGCCATGTGTTTGCTCGATTCTCAGAGGGATTTCCTCTCTCGCGTTCTCAGAAGATATTCACACAACGACGGCGAATTGAATGAGACATCTCGATTGTCGAGGACTTTTGAAATCCATCACGAACACACTTGTTCGCGACGATTCGAATCGAATCCACCACTTTCGAAAGCAACCACTCTGATAAGGAGCGAATGCGTATGATGTCGTGAAGCGTAACAGACATCAACCAGGAGCTGAATGATTTTGGACTCAAATCGTCCTTGATCTAACCCTCACGTGAGTTGACAAAATCCCTCCAGAAGGAGAAGGAACAGACTTCGATTCCCCTCTCTCGACTATTTCTAGTCGGAAGATCTGCAGATTTCTTGAAACTGAGGAACAGATCACTCTTTAACGCGACCATGAGTATCAAGTTTGAGCGATAGCAGTCAAATGACATGATCGGCCCTATCCTGGAAGTTGGGACGCATGAACATAATTATCGCAAACAAATTTTTGTTCCCTTGAGAATTCGATCGACCAAGGCATTACAAACTTTTCTCGCAGCCTTCTGCGGCAAGCTTCGTCGAGAAGTTTTCTTCACGTGCGAAGCGAATTATCGAGGCCTAGGAGACTTGATCGTTTACGCCTACCGTGGACGATTTCCTTCGCGGCAAATTCAAGCATTCGTGCTAGAAGGAATGATTACTTGACCTTGACAGAATTCTTGAAACTCTCACAAAGAGAGGTCTTAGCGTCGAGCTGCCTTACAGTTCGAAGTGATAGAACTTTTTTGAACGTAGACGCATCGCGAACGAAATGAGCGGAGTTATTCCTCTCAAGCTTCATCGCTGCTCTGTTTCGCATTTTCCAACGCCTCGCCCGCGCCCGACGAGTCACAAAAGAAGTTCGCCGTGGTTTCGTATTACATGGAAGGCTATCTCTACCTCGAGCACGATGCTCGCTCCTAGACTGACGGTCTTCCCTGTTTTTCGCCGACTCAAGTCGCAAAAAGTTAGTATGCGATTTTCTTCCGCCGAAATTGGAGTCAAACGAGACACGAAAACTCAAACATCGACTCGACTGCGCGGATATCCGAGATGCGTGCCGAATCAGTTTTTCCGACGTGCTCCTGCAGGAAGCCTACAGCGGATTTTTTTCAAGTCTTCATTCTGGTGTCTTTGACATCTGCTCTGGAAATGCGAGTTTGAAAAAATCCTCTCTCGTCACGGAGACAGAAATCTTTTGGTCACGAGTCCTGAATACTCTTCGACATCGTGTCGATGGTGACGACACAGTTCCCTCGATTTTATGTTGCCTATTTCGTTATTCCTTTCTGGAGGTCTAAGTCTACTTTGGGTCACTTCATCGAGCGTAGGAGAAACATACCCACGATATAGAATCGGAAACTACGCGGTTTTCGGAACACGGCGCCTTAAAAGCAGTCGACAAGCACTGGAGCGAGGGCAGCCCGTGGTCCGGTTCTTCAAATCTGAGAAATTTCATTTCGGTGTCGCAACGAGGTCGACCACGTTCTTGATACACCCATAAAATAACGGCATCCTACAGTTGAATTTACATCAATTGAAATCGCCCTCCGACATCGTAGGAAATATTCCAGAACATCTGCGACCCGGCCTTGTTATTGCTCTATAAAACAGTTCAATGCGGACAATAGCTAACAAAGCAGCCTCGGGAAAAAGAACTTGAAGCCAGGAGTCTTTTGAATCCCGACCTCTGGATTCATACCGGCCGTGCTCGCCCATTCTCCCAACACGGACTTACGCCTACCCTGGTTTCTAGGCCGATGGCGGCGCCGCGTATTCAGACCGCGCTCCCATCCGCTCGAAAAGGGATCTAGGACATCGTGGGACAGGGCAATAAAGTTGCTCGATCCTCGGCAATAGTTTCGCCGGAAAACGATTCCAGCTGCCAGTCGTGGCACACACAGCCGAGAACATCCAGATTGTCGCCAACTCCGACTTCACAACAATTGGTTCGCTCGATTTCTCGCCATTGCTCAATATCGTTCGAGGATCGCTGCTATAAAAGAAGAGAACTTATCTCCAAGGGATCTAGGCGTCAGATTCGAGGTGTTTGATCAGCTTGTTTACGTACTGTCGATGTACCTTGTTGTTAGAGGTTGAGACATTGAGATCGCGACGCGAACCCCGACACCGTTTCGGTTCGGTCGTCGATGCTTGCGCAAGCGACGTCTTCGCACACTCCGACAGTGTTAGCGCAGGCTCTGCCCGGTGGTAATGGAATCGTTTGCGACGAGGTCGCCTCTCTCTCTCGAACGAACGAGGGGACATATCTTGATTGATGTCTTATTCTCCAGGGTCGACTCTGATTCCATGGCAGACCAAATGGAACAACGTTTCCTTTCTCACTCTGTGGCTGAAGCTTCGGCGACAACACAACCGGCTCGCCCGAATTCATTTCGGATTCTGTGTGATGCCATCTCGACCTTTATTCTCGACTGTTAGGAATGAACACTGTGCTCGAGAGGCCGGTCAGCGCTCCTGTAAGCAGCGTGGCAGAATCCCCTACAATAACATTTTTTTTTACGGCGAAGGCCCTTCCGAGTTATTCCAGCCAACCATGATCCCTTATAAATCCTTCTCGACCTCTTCTGTGTTGCCGCCGAGAATCGTCACGATCCGTCGAATATGAGTTTGTGAGCTCCTGCTTCCCGAGCATGTGTTCCTCCCTCCGAGAATCGTCGGTGAGGTTCTCTTCAAGAGAAAGTAGAGGAGTTGGAAATCAGATTTTCCTGTATCGATCGATCGCTCGCTCCGCCGCCCTGCTGCCGTCGAAGTTTTATGAGGGCACGACAGAAGAGAACAAACGAGATGAAGTTCTTTCCTCCCGTTCGGCGACCCGAAAAAGAGCAAAGAGATTCGATTGATCTTCCCCGTTATCATGCATACTGTGTGCACTGTCTACGCTCTGTTTCTCCAGAGCTCCACAGCATGCGGCAAGCGGATCTGTGGCTCGAGCGGAACTGTAAGTGCGCCAAATTAATGTCTTGTTGTAGATGGAGCGTCCGAGCAAGGCTTTCTGCCGAGAGAAGAAAAACGGGGTCGTGTTTTCACTGAGCCTTCGAGAGGCATATTAGAGATGTCACCGACCGAGAAGAAGATCAAGAACTGCATGTTGAAAGAGGTGGAGAAGGAGGGGGGGGGCAGCAAAGAGTGACGTAGTATACAAAAAAGAGTGATTGTACTGAAATGAGGACCTCTTCTTGTACGCCTCTGTTTCGGCTGACTTGCTGTTATCGTCATCGACGTCGATGTCGTATCATTCAATTTGGCATGTTTTCCTTTTGTTCTCCTCCCCCCTCCCCTCCCTCCTTCTGCCGTCGTTCAATTTGGCTTTCCGACGACAAAATTGGCTTATTCGTTCTTTTTCGTCGTTTTCCGTTCTCATTTCTATCTCAGTCGCCTTCCTTAAATCTCTTCTCCCTCCTCCACGCTGTGCTTCCCTCGATCCATTGTTCCCTCGCATCGTCTCCGGTTCCGGAAAATCCGTTTCAGGTGCTCCTGGTTCTTTACATTTCATGGGAAGCAACAAAACGATACCGAAAGCGTTTGGTCAGTCGACGGAGATAATGAGTACGCGGCGCGCGACTTGATGCGTCACGGATCACTTCGACAAAGAGTCGTTTCGGTTGTTTCACCCGTTTTGTGGAGCTCTGTCTGGCGCCCGCGCTCCACCTGAGTGTCAGGACGAATGTGCAACCTCACGAAACAAACGTATAAAGTGCTGTCGAGCAGCGGACGACTTGCGAGCGAGAAAAGAAAAAGCTTCGCTCGCTTGCGCTGACTTACTGACTGACTTCGTGACTGACTTGCTGGCGGAGTCGCGAGCGACTTCGCCTCTCGGCTGGCTTGCAAATATATTAGCAAGCTGTTGCCTTTCAGGAGCTGACCCCTCGAGAAGCGGCGAGAACTCTTCAAGAAGAACGCCTCCGGACCGATACAGCCGACAGGGCACCGCGTCAATGGAGAGTGTTCGTCTGTGAGTCCGCCCGCCCGTGCTGCCTGACTAAATATCGTCATGAATATGGAGCGACGAATTTTTCACTGCGCCCACGCCACACATTTCCTTTCTCCTCATCTTCTTCTTCTTTCGGGACTTGCATTGTTTTCTGCGTTCTGGCGTCGTCCCAAACTTTGTCGTCGGAGAAGTGAAGCCTCATCGCGTTCGCACTACGTCATCTAGAATTTCAAGGGAGGAGGAGGAGGAGGAGAAAAAAATGCGGTATCAACTTCTGTGAGCGGTGCACGTTTGGCTCCGGAAGTTGAAAGAAGCGCTGTGTGCCGTTATTGTGGTTTGGAAGAAAAAAAAAAGACCCTCAGGGATCTCCGTTCTGTCTCAGCTTATCCGACAGCTCCATCAGACGCCGCCGCCGCCGCCGCATGGTTCTGCTCTGTTGGACTGCTCGGGGGTGGAGAAGCGTCCCCAGGCACCGCGTCTGGGTCGGGGGAAAAGCCGGACGGACGAACGAACGAACGAGCGAGCCGAAAGGCAGACGGGACGTTCATCTGTTCGTCCGACTTTTAAGACGAATGATTCGAGATCCTCCTTTTTCCTAGCACTTGTTTCATGTGACGTTGTAGTATGTTGTGTCGGAGAGACGACAGTCGACACATTAATCAAAGACGAAACGTCTATCGAACGAGGGAATCCCGTTCTTTTCGGAGAGCGTCGCGGTGAAAACAGAGCGGATACCGTTTGACGGGCACCACTCAAAACTTGAGAGAGACACAGAATTCCGCGTGTCTGTCCGAGCCATCACATACCCTTTTTTTTTCATTAATTCTGCGCTAGCCTCGAGCACCTGGGGACTTTCATTAAAAGGAGTTGCTTTTACCACGAGAGCGACGGTATGCGAGGGTTGACGGCCATTTTTCTTACGGGATTCTAGCGCAACGGCATCACCGACTCGAAGTGAGACGGAAGAATACCGTTAGGAGTTTGCTCGGCTGTGAAAGAACTCCACTGAGATTTCCTCCCTCCCTCGCTCGCTCCAAAAGCCGTTCTGGCCAACCGCAACAGGACCGCCAAAACTCCTTCTTGCTCCATAACCCGATAACACCCACCGACAGGCAGCATGCCGGAGACGCAGTAGCCCCGGGCAAGGTTCCACTTTCACGGCAAGCAACACACTTTTTTTCTTCTCTCTCTCTCTCTCTTACAACTTCGCTCATTTTCGACCTGCAGGCGCTCGGAAAACGGAAACATTCTCCTCCTCTCTTTCCATGTGTGATCCCCGCTCACTGGAAGTGATTGTCGCTTGGTGGAAGGGTCCACCAGATTGCCACCCAATGAGATCACGGTCGGTCGTCAACCTTGCCGCCACCTTTTATCTGAGGCTCACTCGGGTCACGGCGGCGCTCCCAAGTGGAAATGAGAGCGAAAACTGCTCGAGACCACAGAACTTTTAGCTCACATGACGTCAGATCGTGTACAGATCCGAGAGCACGATCGTTCCCACATCGAATGTTCAGCGCTGCCTGCACCGGAGTTGCAGTTCCGAGTCGCCACGGAGCATGAAGCCGTAGAACTCGTGAAATGCCTCGACCTATATAGGAGCGCCAAGTTGTCCGCCTGACTCGATTCGAAAGAAACGATTCGTGGAGCTCAAGTTTCGAGTTGCTGCTGGACCACTTGGTCTCGGATAAGATACTTTGAAGCTCGTTTTAGGCTCCAACTGCCCATAAGGTTGATTTGATCGCGCCTTCTTTGATCGAAAGGGTTTCACGTCCCACTCTGACGGTACCATCGATGAGGGTCGCAACTCTACCATAAGACAACAACAATGATCGACAACGACATAACAATGCTCAGAGGTTCGCCCACGGCGAGGTCTGCAGCCCAAGATGTTTTCGCTCGTTTTTTTTTCCGGAACAACTCGCATTCTAGTTCGTTGCTATCCAAATGAGTGTACCGGGGGTCACGGGAGCAGCCCTCAAATTGTGATAGGACCTTTGGTAGAACGACCAAACAGTGGAAATTATCGCTGCCTTTCACCAAAACTGAAGTTGCTGAACATCCTCTCGAACTCAGCGACCTCTCTGACTTCGACTTCTTTCTAACCTTGCTGATACGATGATCGCAAAAATGTTCCGAAATCGCTCCTTAGTCAATGGAGACAAAATGTGGGAATCAACCGAAGTAAACGAGAAACTTTTTCCACAGAAATTCCCATCCAGATTGGGGAAAAACGCTGTTTGTAGTGGGTGCTCGGCGGCTGTTCGGCAGGCGAGTTGTCCGACATCAGGGGAAGCTTAAGCTATGAACAATCTTCACTTTTTTCCCTGATATTTTGTGTGCCGAATGTCTGAGGTTCATCTCCGGCAGAGGAAACGGCTCAAATTGGCCAGAGAGAGAGAAAAGTAATCTATCGATCGGCTGCAGAGAACGCAACGGAAGAGAAGGCCAGCGATCTCGCGGCCGTCCAGTTTGCAAGCTGGAACGGGTCCTCAGCAGCGATGCAGCCTTTGCTCTTCTCTCAGTGTCTCTGTGGATCTTCGTGGAACAGCTACGAGAGGACTGATTTTCCAATATAAAAAGAACACAGACAGAACAAAAACGTTTGCTCCTCAAAGCGCTGTCTTCAAGAACAGAAAACTCTGTTACTGCTGGCTTAAAACGATACAACAATCGCTACGGCAAGAGTCTTTCCTTGGCACTCAGGGGAGTTGGGTTTGCGTCCATCGCCAAATCATGAATGCTCCTGATTTCAGTCTGAAGTTCCTCAAAAAGTGAACCACACAATGATTTGAGTTCCGGACCGCTCCGCTTTCGATAGAATGAATTCAGGAATATGAAAGCCTCATCGTCGCGTCCCTCCTCATATATTGTCGAGGGCCTTATTGCAAATGGAAGAGCTCGGGGAGAAAGAATTTTGGTGTCGTCGCTTTCTCGGGAGAGGCTTGACATGGATTCTTCATCTGGAGAAACCTTGGAGAGCCCCAGCAAGTGGAACCTCCGGGCGTTATCAGGTGGAGTCGGCGTTCGTTCTAGATCTCGTTCAAGGGAGCACTTTTTTGTAGAGCACTCAGAGTTCTGATTTCAGTCTGACCTCGCGTCCTCGGGTTCTGTTTGATTCCCGTTCGATGTTACTAAGTTGTATCGCCCCCACCCACGGCCAGCCCATGTATTTTAAGAAGGAGTAGAATTCTATGATTCATCCCCTGAGCCTTTTGGTGAGTTGAGGCTTGCCAGAAAGAAGCCTCAGAGCGGACTCGTTCCATTCTGGGGAGTGGTTGCGATAAGGATAAAAGGATTCGTCGGGATCCCTCGATGATGCACGGACCTGCGACCGTTGTCTGATCCGAAGACGAGCGTTCGACAAGATTTCGACCAGAACTCGAGTTGACAGATCGAGAAATCAGTTTTCGAGGAGCATATCGGTAGCGAAAGACCGGCATCTGTCGAACCTCAGAGCTCTAACACAAACACGAAAAGCGTCAGAAAGTGAGCTCTACAACGGAAAGGCACACGGAGCTCGGCGGGAGGTAGACGTGACTTCTCCTTGTCCCGAGTCGGCGGCGAGGGCAGGGCACGTCAAGTGCACGTCGCGGAATCTTCACTCGCGAGCGGAACAAATTCTCCGTTGAGACTTACCTTCATCCGAACGCAGGCTTCATTGATGACTTACTTCCGGGGATTGGAGAAGGAAAAGATTCAATCGAATGCCGATCATTCTTTGGGACAGCGGGTTTCTCTCCGAATTCTCAGACTTTCGTGATCCGAGAACCTTTGCATTCTGTTTCGTTCGTTCGCGAGCTCCCTGCCGGTCACCTGACAAGCGTTTCCTGCGAAGGCGGCAAAAGCTCTTCCGTTGGCCGCCGTTGCTAAGGCCGTGTTGCGTCATCCAGAGGGGAGGGGAGGGGGTGGAGGAGGTGGAAAATGTTTCGGCATCATGGTCACTCTGACAGGCTTCCGACATCCGCAAGATTCGATGCCGACTCTCCGGTGATGTCAAGAGAGCTAAACTCATCTGAAATCCATCGAGGTTCTCATGACGTGCGTCGAGAGCACTTTTAAGAGAACGCGTCATACATCATGTGAGGATGGCCGTTCTTGATCCGCTCTGCTGCGGCACGACGCCGGCACCGTCTTCGTTTCCAAAAGCGGAACCACAATGGACGAGGTGTAAGACAACTCGTTGCGTGACAGAATGCCTCATGAATCGACGTGGGTTCAGCGCTCCAGGCGAGTCGTTCTCGTCGTGGGAACTCTACGAGCTCTAACGAATGCTAGAACAACTACGTCCCATAAACTTCTCGTCGACAAGGCAGCTTGCAACGAGCAGCAACGGCAGCATCTTCACCAGGAGCCCATAAAGACCTTCTCTACAAGTTGCGCGACGAGTTTCGAACTTCTCTGCTCGTATCCATATCCGCTGAAGCAGAAATATCGAGAGCGGAACATCCTGTGGAGCTCGTGTGAAGTGATCCCAGCTTCCTATTCAACTTCAGAATCCTCTGACGAAGAAAACGATGCAGCGCTCCATTGTCAGGAGGGCCGAGATGTCCAGCATTGACCCGGCTTTGCCTCGGGAAGGGTTGCACTCTGACGGCACTGGGTTACCTGCAGGGAGATTTCTTTTTTCGTCCCGAGAACGCTTTTGAAAACAAGAATTCCACATATTCGAAGCTCATACTCTCTGGAGTCGCAATTTCGCCGGACCCTTTAAAACGATAACTTGCAGCGCGAGCGCACCGAGCGAGTCTCTGCGGTTGATTTCCCGAATCTTTACTGGAGCCGTTCCGCCTCGGCGAAAAGATACCAGCTGGAATGAGGTCTAAGTCGGCTCCGTCCAAAAATGAATCTGGGTCCTTGTTCTTGGCCTGAGTGGTTTACGCTTCGAAAAACTTCCCTGGCTGAGAGCGCCCACGAGAGAAATTCTTGCGCCATCACTGGTTTCGATAGCTGACCTTCAGGAACGACGTTTATTTCTGTGCTGATGACGCGAAATTCCGTGTTTTTGCGAGAACAGTCAAGAATACACCGAGCTTAGCAGTCATCGTCAGCAGTGTGGGGGTCGCTTGTTCAATCTTTCATCGTTTTGTTGTAATGGAAATAAGTTCTGACGTTTGTCTCGTTAGAGGTGTTAACGAGTGAGGTATGTCCCTCTCAAGCCAACCGTGCCGGTTCGTCTACCCGCTTAGGCTGTCACCTTGTGATTTTTGTGTCTGTTCCCTTAAAGTTGTCTTCGGTGTTCACCCACTCTCTGTAGAGAATCGTCCTCTGCGCTGGCGCCGTTCAAGGCAGCAGCAGCAGCAGCAGCGCTCACAACGACGTTATGAGAGGACGCTGTTCCTCATCCGTTTCTTGCCTTCGTCCCGTTCCTTCTTCCTCGCCACCACAGAACAATCCCTTGGGGAACAACTCGACTGTAACTTTTGGCTTCTCTTCAAACATCTCTTCGTCTCTTCGAAGAGACGTATTTCTGATTTCATAGAGAATATTAACTTGCATCCGTGTGGGGAAACGAAACGTCGACGTACTTTGTGCTCATAGTTCGGCAATCTCCGAGGTGGAGTTGTTTCTTATTTACATGTTCCGGCATTGCGCAACGAGTGTATCGTTCTCGAATCTTCGAACAAACCGTTCGTTTCATACCGTAACACGTGGAAGGTCTCGAGCAGGATGAAATGGGATGCCGGGCAAAGAAACTGATGGTCTCGGAACGACGATCTACATACATGAGCCCCTCGGGAATTTCAATCAATCAGATCCTCCGAGCGAAACAAGTTCACAAACACCGATTTCCCTATTTCGTTGCGTCGATTTCAGGCACCCTAACAACTGATGCACACTTTTCGCGTCGACCCAACGATTCGGAACGGTGTCGAGGATAAGCGTTAAAGTTCATTTTGCATCTTCCTCATCAGAAGAATGCGATCGTCGTATTCCAAGAGATCTTCAAGGCGGAGAACATTTCTTCTCGGAGTAGCAACGGGACGAAACGAGAAGTTTCTGCTATAATGGAATATAAGAAACAGCTGCATCGGCTCCTGCCGGAAACAAAGAGAAACCCTCTTGGATACAGCGTTAGCTTTCGCCGCCGCCGAGGTAGAGGTGGAAGGAAACGGAAGGAATCAATTTGCGGCAGAAGTCTGAGAAACAACGAGAATATCAGAAGTACGATCTGAATCTAGGTTACGAATGATATTTCCCCTTCTCGACGATCTCGATGCTCACTTGTCTGGAAAAGAGGAAAATAAAAGTTCAGCAGTTTCGAGCGCAGTTTATTTCTTCTATTGACCACCGATTCATCGATGACATTTTAAAAAAGAAACCGCCCGGTGTCTCCTTTGAGCCGCTTCGATGTGCGACCATTCTGCTCGTTTCGGTACGTCAGGGAATCACAGAGCCGCGGGACGAACACCGCGAGAATATTCAACGCTGTGGTCCGTTCCCGCTTGACCACTGGGATTACGTTTGAGAGTGAAGTGTATCCGGTCCGTGTCTCGTTGAGAGCTCTCTCGTTGATTTATGGGAGCATAGTGTTCGAACAATATCTCTTTCCACGTCCTAGTAGAGCTCTGCTAAGCGCAAAAAGAAACAGTGGGTGATCTATCTAGTTTCGGATATGAACCCACAGAGATTGCACAATGATCTGCATATCAATCCTGAAGCGGCGGGGCGCAAGCAATCCCGCGGACTCGCAAGCCAGGAATGCCGACCGATCATCGCACTATGACACAGGGAAGGCTTCGCTGTCGCGTTGTTGTCATCATTGCGCTCAAAGGAAACGGGACACACGGGCTTAACGGGCGTATCCTCGATCCTCGCGCCATGAAGGGTAACCAAACGCGTTGAAGGACCACTAGATCCTATGTAAATAAGCTTTATATTGCATCGTATGCGACTTGCAATCATCGGCGATGGATCCGATGTCGGCAAGAATATCTAAGAATGATCAGCAAAACTGGAGGAACACCTTCAGTGCGATCGATGAACGCGTTCCTGGAGGTCATCTTCTCGTTCATTCAGACCTCGATACTTCCTGAATCGCCATGCAAACAGGCATGACGATAAATTCGTCCGTTTGTGTATAAAAACCCCGGATTATTATCGATCGAAAGAGATGTCGGTTGCGTTTTTTCAGCAGCACAAGTTTTTAGACTTTTCGGATATTGAAGATATCGAAACCAGGAGACATTGGACACCTCGTTCCCCGACCGATGTTCAATCAATTCATTGAACGCGTTGAGAATCTGAAGTCTGTCCACTGCGGCGGCTATGCTCCCAATGGGTAGAGTGAATCATGAGATGGATTCAGGTCTTCTGAAACAACGGAAGACCTTGGATGGGAAACTTCATCGACGATTACGTCATCGGATTCGAAAATAATTATCATGGAAATATCGAATATGATCTGCTACACGAGTCGGTACCCACGGCACGAGTTTGTCATTGGATTCGAGCGAAGTTCTGACGCCGTCGATGACATTATGATCGTCGATTCTCACGATTCGATTCCATCATATCCAGGGGCGGTATTCCTACCAAGTTAACTAGGCTTTAGCATACTTTTGACGGACGGCGAATTATTCTACGCTTCCTCTTCAAGAAAAAAAATCTGGTTCCTAGAAGTCATCAATCCATTTATCGTCGCTCGTCAACGCTCGAGAGCGGCGAAATGAGATCACGGACACAAATTAATAGACTCTCGGCTATTCCGGCTGTCAAGTCTGTCGTCGATTCTAAATATTGCTTCTCTTCATCACATTATCGAAGTTTAAACGAATTTAGACGGTAACTCAGCCCAGCTTGCAGGCGGCGGTACGGGAAGTTCGCCTCAGCTCATACTGTGCTGATAACGTAGACTCACAGCCGTTCTCACCTCAGATCTTCTGAATCACTGCTATCCATTCGAGAACTCCTCAGCGAAATCGGGCTAAAGAATAAAACGGGTCGTTGGCGTTCTCTATAAACCCATCTGGCTTCTTTGCACATGTAAGTAGTTTCTTGGAGATGACGCTCAATCAATAAAAGCAAGGTGGGCGGGACGTTCGCTACCTGTTCGCGAGAAAACTGGGAAGAATAAAACGTGATGATAAGAGACCCGCGCAGAATCACCGTGATAGGAGTACCAGCCGACCAAGCCTCTCCGATCTCTATCGTTTCATTCACTTTCGATGGTTTCCTGCGGCGAGCTCAGGTCAAACCGAGAAACCAAAACGAATCCACCAATAGCCAGATATGCTCGGCTGCGTTTGTAGTCGGGTGAGACTCAATTGAGACGCTGGCTTGCGGCGGTTTTCACAAAACGCAGACTCGTACGTTCCCGGGTTTCAAAATGAGCGCACTGAGTTGGCGCAGACGCTGGATCTGTTCCCGAAACCTCTTTCCAGCCGAGGGTTTCAGAAATCTTGGAAAGATTAAAGCTCAAAGGAAGAAAGACTGCTAGCTTGATGGTTGAAGTAGGACCAGGCTCTCGACGCGTAGAACCGGATCGAAAATTTCCTCGGGAAGGAGTTGAGGTGTCTGATTTTGTTTTCCTCTCGTATCATTGCCACTCAAGTTTGTGATCTCGCCATCGATCGAAGCAGACGTGTTATTATTCTTTTGCGATTTTCCAGCGGGGGACGCAAGCCATATCGGCCTTCTGTTAAAGCTCTGGGTATCTGAGAGATATCGATTGATATTTCTCTTCCCTCGGCGATCCCGCCGAGCTCATCGCTTCCAGAATTCCGTTTTTCTCTTCTTTCTGAGCAACTCGCGACCGAGCGCTTGCTTGCTGCTCTCGGGACTCCGGTGGAACAAAAACGGACGAAAGATCACCGAGATGTGGATCCCCATCATCATTCCTTCCTTCCTTCCCTCCCCCTCATTGTGTACAGGATGTTTGATTTTAGGGAAAGTCAAGATTCAAATTGAGTGATATCCAGTCTTTGCCTTTCGTATTTTGTTCCTACAACCGTGATCTTCCACTCTACTTTCGAAGCGATCAAAGATTGTTCATCAGTGCTCTCTTCCGCCCGCTGTTCGTCTGTTGACTGTTTGCAAATGAGGTGAGTACTGGAATCGTCAGAATATTTGCGGGTCCCCTTCTGACGATAAAACGGTTCTTGCTCTGATCCCTATGATCGATGAGGATCATTTTCAAATTCATGGTGCCGATTTGGAGGAGTTTGAGGCAGGTTTTCCAAATCTTACATCGAAAGACCCCGCAGAGTTCAAGAATGGATCATCAGGACGATCTGTGTTGTGCCACGATTTCCGTCAACATGACAGTTCGTTTTTTGGAAGCCTCGCCTCGCGCTCCCTCCGAAACCGAGAAGGTTATCCTCGAGATGGTTAATTCTCCTTGTTTCTATTCTCAGTGCGTTCCCGGATGTCCTCGTTTTTAACACGAGTTACAAGCTCTGAATAGTCCCAGGAGGATGATCCTATGTCCGTCAGCCTTTGCTCGGTCCACTGGAGTTCATTTGAAAATTACGATCCGAATACGGACTTATCGTGAATAGAACACTGTCACTGCTATAGAGTATCTTCTTTCCAGGTCGCTGATACGTCAGAGCCGAGATTACGGGGACGCCCTCTGAAAGTTCAGATGCACTGGATCGGAGCACAATGCTTGTCAATCGGAGGCAATCCTCAGACGTGTGTTGATTATTCACGCGGACTGTCTTGAGAATTCCGTGTGTAGACTGTGCCTTGACCTTGCTTCACGTAATATGTTAGAGCCGATGACCTCCGGGGGTTTGAACTTTACGCACGTCAATTCATGCAACATTAATCCAAACTTCCTGAATATCGTTCAACTTCTTCGGTCGAGTACACTCGCCAAACGGGGCGAACATATCTGGAAACATTCGGAATCCTCATCATTGCGGTTTTGCGGAATCGTCTCCTTAGCAGAACAATCAACGTCCTCTCGGGCTCTACAGACAGCTGAATACGGGATGAAGATTCTCGGGATCAGCGATATCATTTTTTCTGTCAGAGCTCTGGTTTACTAGTGAAGGAGTTCTCTCTTCGCTACTTGCCATCCTCTCGCATAGCTTTGACGACCGCTGATCCCAAAAGCCTGGATCAGAGATCACCCGTTTCATTCTCAAGGCATCTTGAAGAGAGCTCTCCACGACTGTAACCTAAATCTTATTCTATATGTCAGAAGCGAATGAACCAATGTGCTCCGCTCTCCGATCTCGGCGACGTCTCCCGTACTTGTTGTCGAATGGTTTGAAGCATTGCGGCAAAACGCTTTCATTCTCAAAAGCTTTTCTAACAAACCGAGAGCGTCTCCCAAGACAAGAGGGAGCCAGATTCTTCGTGATCTCCTCTGATTCCCGATGGTCACGAGTCGCGATTTCGCATTTCCAACAGTTTGGAGGGTCGGGTTCCTTTTGATCTAATCCATTGAGCCACTCGTTCTCTCGCGAACCCGAAGAAATGGCTACAGTTTCGAAAAGCACTTTGAGATCGTCGTATCTGCGAATCTCTCGCTTTCCTTCTCTCGAAACCGCGCGCTCGCTACGTTTGCGAGTCGAAAACCAAACGAATTGTTACATATTCAAAGCTTGCATCGTCTCAGTCTGAGCCACGAGGATCGTTTCGAATTCCGAATTCATTTCGATCGTTGCTTCTGACACGTTCTCGATTTCACAAAATGACAGAGACAAAACCCTATTCGGTTTCTTAACATGATCAGCTCTCTCTCTCTCTCTCTTGAGGCGACTTGCCTAGAATTGTGTGCAATTTATTGAAGTCGTCGCGTCTCTCAGTGATAAGTTTCCGCCTTGAATCTCTCGTCAAATTTAAAGATGGCACTTCAATCATGGGAGAAATCTACTCTCGAACTCTGAATTGTCTGGAAGCGATCTGCACCAAACTTGCGCAGCGCTCGGAAACAAAATATGCACACTGTTCGAGCCCAGATTTTCATCATATGATGATTCACAAGGACGAGAAAGAACGCGAGGTTCGCTTCCGCGAAGCGATGATGTGAACGATGGTTTCTCGCGACTGGCGGAGCAACGAAGAGTTGAAGCAAAAGCAGCCGGGGCGCCGACCCGTGAAATCGAGGCTTGGTCAACTCCATGGAGCCGACTTTTCAATTATTACGCAGTTTCGGGCCCTCCTTCTTCTGACCACTTGCGCGCTGAGCGCTGATATCACCCTTTCGACTCCTTCGACACGATGAGCTTTTTGAATGCTGCAATTCAAGTGTCGTCGCTGCATTTTATCCAAAAAAGAAAACCAATCACCCGTTCTCCGCTCATTCAAAGATTAGCTGCAACGGAAAATGTCGAGGGACGAGTTCGCTGAGGAGTCATCTCGCTTTACATCAGGCGTCCTCGTTCGCGTGTTTGGTGCCAAGGTCTCGAGAAGGAGGTCACTGAGCAAGCACTGAACTCGATCCCTACCGCCCACTCTCCCACTTCGGTTTCCACGGTCCCAATTCCCTCCAACTTTCCCCAGGTGTGTTACCTGGCATGAGAGGAAGTGTCGGCAGAGGCCGACTAGTCTCCATTCGCACTGGAAGCAGTCAAAAAGCCTCTCACGGAAAAGTGGACGGAGGCAGAAATGAATAGCGACCTCCATCGCTCGTCTCACAGTCAGCGAACAAGATCGTGAACATTCTGAGTCAACAGAATCGTCTGCAGAGTCATCAATCAGTCGATGCGAGTGGTATTTCTTTGTAATTATTTAGGGCGGTCAAGGAGGAGGCTTCAAGAGGATTAGAAAACATTCGGAGCCCCTCAAAGACTCGTTGTCCGACCACTTGACTTTCTAATTTCAACGCCCTTGAGGTTTTGCACCAACAACCCTCACAACGGAAGGAATTCCAAAACTTCGCTCCGTTATATGAAGCTCAATCGTTTCGGCGTTGTCGGCCATTGCGATGTTCGACTCGACTCCTGGAAAATCTCCGAACATCGAATCTAGATTTTGTTTCCTTTTGCTTCGTTCTGCTGTCGCCGAGCTCGAGTAACGACACTCTTGCAAATTGAGCGAAAACAAATGAATGTTGCCTCTACGGCCAACACCTATGTCCTCGGATCTCCTTAGCGATTCACTAGTTTAGCCGATGCATTGTACGATCGTTCGATCGGACGAATTAGGTTAGCGGGAGAGTCGTTGATTGTATTCACAGTCGACATTTATTAACTCGAGTCAGTCGCGGACATTACCGAAACTGAATAAAACAGACCAGGTCCCAAGAATGATTCTCCTCTCAGTCGGAGAAGATAAATCGAATCTTTGCACAAGAAACGTTCCAGTGTCCCACACTGTGAACGTAACCGTGGACCAGCTGAATAGTTCTTCGACTGCTTACGAGGGTCGTCCGCCCGCCTGCCTGGCTGGCTGGCAAGCGGCCGTCCGGCCTTCAACCAGCTACGTCCGCTTCGGCCATCGCTAGCTAAGACTAAACAGCCTACGCCTCCTCCTCCTCCTCCTCCTCCTCGGCAGACATTTGCACTCAGTCGGGAATAGCTCGGGCATTATTAACCAGTGGTGCAATTTATTCACCACTGATGACCTCTGCTTCAGCAGCTTGCGAAAGAGTCAAATTTCAAACATCAGTCGTCGCGGCCGCCGCTGCCTACGCCGCCGCCGTCGTTGTTGTTGTTGTTGTTGATGCTGCCGCCGCCGCTATCCTACCCGCCGCCGCATCCCTTCGTCCCAGCCACGCCCTCTGTCTTCCCTGATTGGCACCGGATCCAGATTACTCCTATAGCTGACCTCGAAACTTTTGCATTCCAGTCCTCTCTTGAACTTTAGCTCTGTGGCGCGCGCGATCCCGTTTTTAGGAGTAGCTGGTTAAGAATTCGAACGAACATTCCCAGATAGAATGTGGCTACCTATGTTCCGTGGCAAATGACGATGCCGATCTCGGACCGTTGGGGATTCAGGGCTCTCCATACTGTGATTGTGTTTTTTCGGGTCTTTCCTGCGGAGGTGAACTCTTGTCAAAGTATCTGAAATGAGCCGTTCTATCTCAGTGTGTATTCATCTTTGCCATTTCGGATGTATTCGATTTGTGATGGAAGCTGAAGTTTTTATCCCTCTGCACCGTCGATCAATGAGTGAAGAGAAAGGCTCCGTAGAAGAGTGCGTGACCTTCCTCGGGGAATCAGTCAGACGACCGTTTGCATGCAGACACGTACGCATCGACTGTCACGCATCTGTCGCTCGGAGAGGGTTCGACCAGATACGCTTCTCTCAGAGCGTGAACCGCCGTTTCGCAGTGATTGTGATTTCTTCAAATGAATCCATGTCGGCTCCGGTCGACACACATATCTTAAGAAATAACGCGATTCCGGACGGAGTGCCTCCATCAATGAGCTTCGTTCGTCTGAAAACTGTTCGGGGCTACTGGGCCTGAATTCTTCATGCCACCAGAGCTGTTTTTTTCCAGTTCGCGAGTCGAACACCGAGGAATCGAAAAGTATCCGGATGCTGGTCTTGGGTGACTCGAATTTTTACCCTCCTAACGGTTTATTTGAGGCTGAACGACCTCAGCGACGCCTCTGATTGAAGTTGAGAAACGTTGCGCGCCATCTGCTCAACGGGGAAGGCAGGACATCGTTTGCAAATGAGGCCGCTCGGGCTCATCTCGATCGACCTCGAGCTCTTGATCAAATATTTCTGTAAATTACTCCATGATCGATGAGCTCGGTGCAACTCAAGTTCGAGATGCGGACATGCTCAACGCAATTGAGGTCAACGCATTCGATATCATTTCCGCGAGTCGCCTGATAGCACCGAGGTGAGTATTCGCCTCAAGTGCAAGGTGTATATCCTAACACGTTGTAGGAATGCCGCTCGCTCCTCTCTCTCTCCACCGACACTACTTTCAAAGCCTCGGGCCATCGGAGTCAGACTGTGGTAATTGAAATTAGTGGAGGTCTATCCGTTCTGAAGCGTTTCGGGGGCACAATAAGGCCTCGAAAACCCACTAGATAACGATCTAACGTTTGCTCTCAGTCTCGGTGCGATTTAATCACACATTCTGTTGACCTTGTGCTCTTTGAACAATAATCAAGCGTACGCGTACTCTGTGATTTGGAGTCGCGTCGTGGACTCGAAACCCGCGGGCTTCTCTCGCACTGTAAGACTTTCGGTCAATGATCGTTTTGAGGAAACTGGGATCTCGAATAGTCGGGCAACGATTTCTCGAACGAATGAGCGCCTCTTTCGATACGCGAAACCGAGAATCGAAGATTAAGAATTCGAGAGAGAAGATCCACTACCTTCAGCGCGCCTGGAAAGCCTGGCCTGCCTTTTGATGCTTAGCCTTCCTCGAGAAATGGATTGTTCTTAGTATTTCCTCATGAGAAGCCGCAGACCGTTGCTCAAATTGATTGCAGACAGAGAGTGAGTTACGAAATCGAGCACTTCCTTCAAATGACTACCGCGGATGATGTTCTGCTCAATGGTCGCAGTTGGTCACTGCAGAACAGAAACTCAAATTGTGAGAAGGAGCTGACAGCCAAAGCGCTCTTTTCAAACGAAATTCTCGGTTTCGCCTGGCGCTGCCTGTGATGATGTTGAATTCTCGGGAAGCGCTCCAAACACAACGAGTGTATCTTTGCTGGCGCGTACTCTCAGAAGCTTTTGACGAAACTTATCATTGAATCGATGGAAATTCCGTTTCACCACGGATAGAAACATCTGTTCCTGCATGTGCCACGGGCACGCGATCGGAGAGAACGAGGATCATGAAAACTATTTCCGAAAAAGAGAAGGAAAGCCGTACAGACCGCACTCACGACTCGGCCACGGTTCAAACGAACGGAACTTCCGTAAGAAGTTCGCACGCCAGGTCCTCCCTTGAGGCAGAACCTCTGCATCGAGCCAGAACTTCAAGAATATCCAACATTCCTTTTGAGAACCAGGAGACATGAACACAGATGATCTTAAAGATCACTGTGAAAGTGGAGGCCCAAGATCAGCTAGTCGTGGTTGCTTCGGAGGACGAACGAGTGCTGAGAAGTCATGTTCCTCGCTGCCAGACACTTGAGAAGAAGTTCATGCGTTGTTCGTTTCTAAGGGAAAGCCACAAAGGGTTCGGGTCCGGCTTTGTGTCCCACGAATCTTCCAGCGCAATGCACGCTACAAACTAACCGCATAGGTTGGAAAGGAGACGCTTGTTCTCGAAGAAATTATACCGAGAGTACGAACTCCTTTCCAGGCCGGTTGTCTTTTCCTCTCTCCTCCTCCTCCTCCGAATCGCGTTCTCCGACCGTGGAAAGATGCCCTTCCGAAGCGAAGTCCACAAGACTAACAAGCACTTTGTTTTCAGGTATTACACGCAAGGCTCTGCAAACACGCCGAGTTTGTTCGCATTCCCTAATCACGCTTCAAAATCGAAATCTTGTAGAGGAAGGTCGATCGACTGTTGATTTAGTTTTCATGAGATTTTTGCGCCCAGTCCTGTGACTCCATTTCTATTAGGCCGAATGGAGAACGATCAGAAACACGACTCCTCTCTTCCGGAATGATCTACAGACACCGATCGAGCGATTCAGGTGAGAAGTCGAGGAAGAGTCGATGTGATACTTGGAAGATTTCCAAGAAAAATTTCTGCACCCTTCTCCCAAACCACTTGGGTCGGAATTCGCAGCGAGACGAATGTTTTTCGCTCAAAAGCTGTCTTATGATTAGAGAGGTTGAGGACGAGAATGGATGGGAAGAGAGAAAAAGAGAAAATTGCAGTGTCGTTGCCAAATGTTATCCCGCAAGCTGATGACCGGCACTCATTCATACAGAGTTCGCCAAGCAGGCGCCGCGTCCACTCCAGGCCAACGGTACGAAACGTAATCATCCATGTTTCTGGCCTTTGATCAATTTGTCAAGCTCCATTAATCTTGTCACCAATCCCGGAGCACGGATGATTTTATGCTGTCATAATTAGTCGTCCAGAAGGAAAGATGGGACAAACCTTTGGCGCGAAATCTCGCACCGCTCATTCAGACCGGACTCACGATTTGTAACGGCTAGCTTGAGCGCTCGGAAGCGGATTCTGTAGGATTTTCTTCCGAGGCGATAACCGTGATTTATTTTGGGATTTTCGGATGGAATTCGGTGGTTCAGATTTTTCCTCAGTTTTCCGCGAAGAGGGCATGCTTCAGACGAGTTTGGTTTCGGTAGTAGGTAGAAAATTTGACGTGCGCCGCATCGCCGGCTCTCGGAACAAATATTTTTGTGAGTTCGTTCCCCTGGAGCGTAGAGAATTCCGGAGCAGGCAACAGCACAAGACAAACAACCTCTCTGCGAGTGACCCTCGTATTTTTCTTGAGGTAACAACGTGCAGGGAGCACTTTTCCAACAGACAGGCATCGACAGAAACCGACCGAAAGGCGTCGCCAGAAATCGAGACGTTCGAAGCGCTTCAAGAAGAGAGCGAGGAAGAGCCCACAAGAAAAAAAAGGAATCGGCGGCCGAACCAAAACCTTCGACGCATCTTTGAGGACACCGAAAGCGAAAATGATATTTCTAGCGGAACAGAACGAGTGAGAACGCGAATCTCGATCTGTAGACAGACTTTTGCGAGTTTTGCGTGCCTCTAGATTAGTAGAAAACGGAAAGACCGAGATCAGAAAACGTTCCCTATTCCTGTATTCTATTACGACGCTTATAATTAGTACGGAACGCTGCAGCAATTTGATTCTCGATTGAAATCCGTCGCGTCTCAATATGTTACTAATTGTAGGTTTAGAGCGGTATAAGATACCTACTAAGGAAGCATGGTTCTCTGTGTTTTTTTTTCACGCGATATCCGCCGAATCTTGGGGGTAGCTTTGATCAGGCTGAAAGCATAATATGAAGGTTGAAAATTATCCAAAACTCACTTCGAAGATCATCATATATACCTTTAATGACGCTGTGAGGACCTTGCAGCCGACCGGGTTTCTTCCTTTTCGGCGGACATCGATGTCGCATAACTTAGGTAATATATCTCGAGTCTTTCCTTTTACTCTTCTGTCATGTTGTGCAACTCACTTCCCTAGACGGTTCTTGTGTGAAGGATCGTTCTCGATCTGCCCACGCCCTATCATCGCTCTATGTACATGTACCGAGAGCCTCCTACCATGCTCATAAATGCTTTCTAGGTGTGGGATGCTGTGCAGTTTAGATGCAAATTCTTGTTGTAGGCCGTGATAGCGCGAACGATTCTCTTTAACTCAGAAGCCGCAGCGGAAACACCGGATCGAATGAGAGTTCTCGTGGTGCTTCCAGAATCGGAAATGCTAGAATAATTCTTCTCAGCTTGAAAATCGTTCGAGTGAGTTTCTGGCAGTCAAAATCTCCCTGACGCAGACAATAAATCGTCCTGGAAGAAAATTGATGAAAGCGCTTCGTCGACCTCCGCCAAGGATAGCGATATCAATTTTTGTCTGGGAGAGATTGAGCGCGATCCACGGATATTATTTAACAGAAAAGTTAAAAGTGGAGGCTCCTGTAATCCTCGGGCATGTTTGATTCACTGGGATTCCTTTGGGAGACGGAGGTGAGTCGAGATGAAGTGATTGATATCATGTACGTTCACATCTATCGTTTCAAATATCGTCTCCTGCCTGAGGCATCTCAGGAATGTGGTATTGACTCTGGTATCGACATCTCTCCGTACGCTACGGACGGTGGGCGCGCTGAGAAACGGACGGGCTGGACGACAGTTTGGACTATGTCGCAACGCATGACAGGAGTTACTGACCAATTGGGGATTTCTGAAGGAGCGGCTCCTTCCTCCACCATAAAGGCAGCACATTTTCATCATCCAAAAGATGAAATTCATTTTGCATTTTCCGGGGAAGAATAGAGATATCAGGAATCCTCCGATCTGAGGAGAGATTGCAATGATTCCCTTCTTTGGCGAATAAGCCGCCAAGAAACAGCGTGATTCTCGTTCTGTTCGGCCAGTTTCTGTCGCACCTGTTTGTTTTCCTGGTCGATACCACGCGGTATGAGTCAATGACAATCTCCAATGGATCTATACTCTGACCGTATCCTCGAGCCGCCAATATGTTCAAGCACCTCCCTCGAAAATATATTTCGAATTCACGAACATATTTCACGTTCTCGTTGTGGCGATTAGTCCGTTTAAAGTCTCTGAAAATCTCCATAACTTCCCCCCAAGGATGTTGAAGACAATGAAAATTCCAATCTGTGATGTGACCCAATCGAACGTGACATCGTTCCGCTTTGAAGAATCTTCTGAGCAGATCCTCATTCTGGTTACAGTGATGCCTCATCAGCGTGAATTGTTGCGGTGAATTCACGAGCAACGTCATTCAGGCTCGAAAGAATTTCCTCCCCTTTTTTCCCATTTGGAAGACAGATTGTAACGCCAGTGTCCGTTGGCGGCCTTGACCGATCGTTTGGCAGGCGATGGTCCGGGGCCTTTGTGATTATTTTCCGCTTTGGTTTTTGGTGACAACATACAACGCCCGGTGAAGGCGGGCTCCAGTGGTTGAAGTTCATTCTTTGTTATACTTCCTTCCTGACTGCAGTGCTCGTCGATCTCTTTTGATTTTTGGCACTTTTGAACCCGAAGCGGCGGCGGCGGCGGCAGTAGCGATTGATGTCCTCATGCAGACGAGACCGATGCGAGTGAAGCAAGATTGTGCTCTAATAATGAGAGATAACAAAAGCAGCGGCAGATACTCTCACTTGGTAGCTGGGTGCGTGCCGGTCCGCTCAGTTGGCATGTTTCGACAGAGCGACTATTGTGGGGCCTTGGAGGAGAAGCGACCGGAAGGGCCCAACGTGGCAAGTTTATCTATCTCCTGTGTGTGTGTGTGAAGAGAATGTTGTCCACGATCCTGCTTTTGGTCGTCCATCGTTTTACGAGACGTGATCTCATTCCAAGCTGATAACCGCGTTGTCGCAGAGCTTGGTAAGAAGCGATATGATCGCTGATGACGGCTAGGCGCCGCCGCACACGAGTCGATGACGTGCTCATGATTGCCTTGAGCGAAGTCGTTCATTTCGGGTAATTTGAGCACGGGGGTTCGCGGCTAGGCCTCTGAACCGGGTGTCTGACTGAGCCTCGTTTTGCGTAAATGCGCGAACAGAAAAATAGCGCTCTGGAGCGGAGCTGGAGATCTGGCACGCTTCCGTCATGCATCAAACCGCAGAGTTCTCGAATTCGCAGCGGAAAAATGGAAGTGGAAACCCGATTCTAGTCCAGCATTCGATTCGAGTGTGAGGCTCAATCACCACCGAACATAATCAATGATGCACGCAACTTTCTGCCGATGGTTTGTCGTGTGCTCCTTCCGTCCTCTATTCTCGGCATGCAGAAGCATTCCGACGCTGTTCGCTGGTTGAGCAGAAATGACGAAGTTTTTCAGATCAGCCAACGCGAACCGCGAAGAGTGCATATCTTCCCACGTCTACGATGATGTATCCAATATTCCATTTTCGATTCACTGGTTCTCGGTGATAACCTCGTTGCAAGTTTAATCTTCGTCAACGGGTCGGCTTCGAAGCGAACTCATACATATGTCAAACGTTCTCGTGGTCTGACTGATCTCGGTGGAGGTGCGCGAGAAATACGGCGGAAACTGAGTGAGTGAGTCAGAGAGTCGGGTTCGTAATATTCCAAGGTTCATCCAACCGATAAATACCGAGGAAGGAGAGCTCATGGAAACATGTTCCTAATAGTTCTTTGGAGCGACGCGAACTCTCGCTCGCGAAATATCTTCCACCATGAGTATTAGTTCACAAACCTTGAGGTTTTGAGAGACCACATTTCCGAACGGTTTCCATCCGTCCGTATTTCGTTCTAATACTTTGCAATCGTTCCGGCTATAGTCGCTTCGTTCAAACTCCTGATGGCGCCAGCCGGGGAGCCGTCAACAGTCCGTAATCCCGGCGACGGTGACGACGACGACTCTCAAGGGACGGGGCGGCGTCTGGTCTCGATGATTGAAAATGTAACTCGCTTCTTTTCACGAGAGTCGGTGTTATGATTCTCCGCCACCATTGTCACGCATCAATTCCGGAAGGTCTCTTTCGATACTCTTTCATAAAGATGACCTGCAAACGATACAATATCAGCATTCTTTCGACATAGTCATATTGGACGGTGGATTTCCATCGAATCGATTCCTCTGTGGAATAGAGGAGAATCACGTTAGCTCTCCGACTTCCTGTGGGAAAATCCTGTTCCTTTCCGACTCGGATACTCGACGGATTTGATTCCTCCTCTCGGGGACAGGCATGAGGAGAACTCCAACAGCTGAGCCAACTTCCAGATAGAGGGACGCTGAAAGTAACTTCCCTCCGACGCTCCGGTTAGAGTTAAT
Organism: Neoseiulus cucumeris; assembly: GCA_021527715.1. NCBI lineage: Eukaryota > Metazoa > Arthropoda > Arachnida > Mesostigmata > Phytoseiidae > Neoseiulus > Neoseiulus cucumeris. The sequence continues at coordinate 161,929 of JAJSRV010000024.1, read as the reverse complement.
GATTTATTCTCACTGATTGGCGCCTCGAATCATACGAAAACGGTGCTGTTGGAACGAAGTCAGAATCAATCGGAGGGAATTCGCGTGCCGTCGCTAGTGATGTCGAATGAAGTGATTTCTGCATCCACGCATGATTAAAATGAGGAAAAGCAGGCCCTGGAGAGCTGTAAGTATTCTAGATAAGTCGGAAAGATACAACGAATATTTATTGGTGTCTCGGCGTGCTGAACTTCAGATAAGCGATGCTACGAAGCCGAGTTGCGAGTGACGACGCGTTTGATTGCTCCGAAAAAGAGTGGCTGCTACTTTGTGGTTGTAACCGTATACTCTGCTGGCATCGAAAGAGCTTCGCCAACCATGGCACTCCAGCGCTACAGTTAGACGAGAAAGACCAGCGAGCATCTTAAACCTTTTGGTCCGTGATAAGAAGTACGGCGCAACACACGAGCCCGTGGGGAATAATTTGTATCTTTCTCCCCTTGAAGCTGCAGAGAAGAGGTTTTAAAAGAACGTAGTACCCTATATTTAACCTTACTTTGTCCGAAAAATAGCTCCGTCCAGCCCGTAGAGGAAACACGTTACTCGCTCTCTCGTTCCAGAAGAACAAGTCAGTTTATGTATTTTTCCTCGTCAGAACGAGTTTTCGATTCGCTGCTTGGTTTGTTGCTCTGGTTCGCTTCAGATTCTTTCCGAAATATGCCTGACCGGACTTTTCCGAGTGTAGACCGAGGGGTTGACGGAGCAGCTGCCGAGGACACAACGACAAAAAAGACAGAGACAGGAATATAGATGTTGTAATCACTGAGGAAGCAATGCATAGCGGAAATCGATGGCTTCGATCGGGTGCGAGAAAATGTTTGTGTGCCGCGTGAAAAATCAACTCAGGAGCGATTCATCTTGAGAACTTCAGCCGAGAACGGAGGCCTATACAGAGCGGCGTCTGAGAAAACGAGCGCGGATGAGCGAGCGAACCGAAGAACTGGCCGCCATTGAGGCGTGGCCTTTGCAAAGAATAATCCATCAATGGCAGAAACTTCGCACGAGTGAATCGGTCGATAAGCTCAACTACTCTCTGCGGTTCAAACAACGAACTCTCAACCTGGAATATGGTCGCTCTTCGAGCATGTCCCACACACGGCTCCTGCATACCCGGAAGGCCCTTCTACTCGCTTACCGGTATTCGTCGAGAAACCACGACAAGTGACCTTGGCACAGGAACCGCTTAAGTAGACAGGGACTATATATCATTTACTGGAAAACTCAAGCGAAGAATTTCTCAAGAATTGATTCCCGGTGACTTACTCTGGACTGATATGTGAGACAAGCGCCATGAGCATTGTCATCAGTTGCTAACCGATGATTTTCGTTTGGTGAAACGAGAAAGATCCTCGCTAGAGACGGAGTAGCAAATGCGACCAGACAGAAACGCTCGAGGATTCGCTTTGAGATGATGAGACTCTGTGTTCCAGAGCGCTGCAAGCTTGCCTTCGAATCATCGCGCATTGTTTCTACACAGCAAAGCAACCACAAATCGACATCAGCATCCGGAGCTCTGAGGATGTGAGGGAGTTTCTTCAGAGCTTTAATGAGCGAGATGCACTTCCAATCAACACTGAGGAGAGCCCGACGAATCTCGGTTGCGCGGAAACCCAACTCGCTGTGGCCGAACCGCGAGCCCTAAGGCGAGACAATTTCCTGTGGATCGCTGAGTCGAGTGGTGAAGAATCCCCCTGCTGTCGTTTTGAACTAGGAGATGCGGATCCAAACGAGAATGATCGCAACCTCCCCGCGATTTCGCGCGAGATTTGAACTCCCCGGCGGGTGTGGTTGTGAGTGCAATATCATTCAGCCAGTCCTCTACTTCTTAGTGATTGCTCGCAACTGTATCATCACAGTCTTCGATGCATAGATCGAGTTCCAGAGAAAAATTTCCGAACACAAAACCCACGACGAATCGATTGACCAACGTACAGTTGCCACCCGCGCCGCGAAAATCGAGAAAAGGAGTTGTGAACTCATGATATCGGATATCGAGTGTTGTGTTCCGTCGTTGCGAAATGTCACCGCACACAAAATGTCTTTTGCAAATCAGCGGCTGGTCGACTACCCGGATTTCCAAGTACGTCATCGAAACAGTTTCCACTGGAAGCCGGTCGGGCGATTCTCCCAATAGCCTCGTTTTCGACGTTCGTCTCAAGTCCCTCGATTCGAGTTCCGACTTTATTTCCCAAAGTGGCCGCGGTTTCCTGCGAGAGTTTCGAAGTCGAACAATTGTCGCCTCGATATTGGATCGGGCTGTCTATTTCACTTCAAAGTTGAACTCCCCTAAGGCTAACAGCGTGCCACCTATAATGCACAGTCAGGTTCGAACGGAGTTGGATGAGTGCGAAGCCAAATAAAACAAATGAGGAGCATCTCCGTGCCCTCGGCACCGAGCACCAGACAAGAGCGAAACTGTTGCGTCTCGCAACAGACAGGCCCCAAATATTAAATTGTCGGACTCGGCTGAAAGTCTATTATGCCACGGGAGGGAATGGATGGAGGCAGAGGAAGCGTGCGAAAACCATCTGGCTCATGCAACGGACTTCGGGAGGACCGCTATCAGCTGACGGCTCGGCTCCCGAATCCTTCAGGCCACTCTTCCGCCCATCTCTCCGTCCGCTTGCTTGTCCGACCGGTCAGCCAGAATGCGTTCGGTCGCCGCTCATTCAGTTGTAATGAAGGAATAGCGCCTATTAATTTGTGGAATTCGAAGCGTCCGTCAGATGGACTTTGTGTCTTTATAAATTACGGGCGAATGACCGCCATCAGCTTCCGATGGATTCCCCAATGCGTCTCGTATTCATCCAGCGATTCGCGATCACGGCAGTCCATCTATTCATCGCTTCCCTGACATTCATCCCCGCCTCGTCGTCCGCGTGACGCAGCCTGCATCATCGATTATGTTTAGGTGTGCCCAACCTGCTGTTTCATCGTGTCCGATCAATCCAAGCACCAGAGCGTGCGTGTACTTTTCCATAGAGTGTGTGGGTTTTATGGAGCGGAGGAGAGCCAACTACTTTGTAGACTCATTACCATGTGTCAATATTGTCACAAGATTTCTTCTAGAGCGTGCCAAGGCAGGTGGCAACTGAGAGTGCAGGCAAAGGCCAAACACGAGGTTCTCCTTCTCTCTCGGCGCTCTTCAGGACGAGTCCCAGTTTTCGTGTTTGACCTCTGTGCTGTGTCGCGCTGACCAGAGCGAGCGAGACTTTCGAGTGTTCCTCTTGAGCTTCCCAGCGTCGATTTCCTCCAGAAGCTCCAGAAGATGGCGGTCTTTTTCCAATCGGAGACGAGCACGGCCGCAAACCATAGTAGGCGTTGGTTGACCGCTCCCTCGATGCGGAAAGTGGAGAGTTGGGCGGTTGCGAGTCTCGATTGTTCAACGAAAATCATTTTTCGCATTTTCAGATATTTCCTGCGCGGTCATCAGACGATCGAACAGTACTGGCAAAGAAAACGAGCGGGCGGGTGAACGCACTGAGAGGTGTTAACAGGAAAACTTTCCGACTGTCGAAGGTTTGCCCACCGGGAAACATAAAATCTGCTCATTTCATGGCCCGTTCCGGACTGTATCTAGTGGAGGTTGCGGCGAGCCGTTATGTCGGCCATCGTTTCCATGGTCGGCGATCACTGTCGGCGAGGAACGAGGAAACCAAAGCCAAGAAGTCGATCCGGCTGAAGGAGACGCTACCAAGACAGAAATCTTATCTGAGGTCTCGCTAACCATGTCGAAAACTGTAGAGGAATAGTGCTACGGAAGACTTGACGGAAACAGGAACTCATTCAACTAGAATACCTCACACATCGATAACGACGGAGATTCTTTCCGCCAGTGAGAAGATTGAACCAACAGAGCCGACACCGGAGCTGGAATATCTCGAATGAATAGCCGCTATTCCCGCAAGAGGAACCATGTCTCAAATCTAACGGTAAGGCGGCTCGGAGCGCGCTCCGTCCAAATTTCCGGAAGGAATATCTCATCGGAAGTTTCGTAGGACTTCTATAGAGCTCGCGAGTGTATCCCGAGATGGTTTGAGCCCATTGAGTGGAACAATGAAACCCTCGGGAAGCTGAGCACAGACCGAATCTCGGGGTGAGACGAGGTGCACTGATTGTGAGTAAAACCGAGGTAACGAGACGCCTGTCGGCTCGGACGTCCTTCAATCTGGCCTGATGTGAGACGCGACCTAGGTATCGAGAAGTGTAGCGAAAGTTAAGCGGGCGAAGCAGCCAAGCGAAGAATGATGGGCTGGAGAAAGCCGAGTGTAAGCATAAATCTGGCTTCCCTAACACAGGGCTCTAACAAATGATGGCCAACTTGTGCTCACCTCTTCTCACGAGGGTTCTTTTGTCTGACGTCAGTACGTCTCTTGGGCGATGCACCAAAATACTCGATCTCGACTTTCAGCATGCTATCATTTATCATTTACTTTTACTTCTGTGAAATCTCGAATCTGGAACTCTCACCGAGCCAGGCAGCCTTAAGAATTATAATGACGGAGACTCGGAATTGGTATCGGATCGTTTCGATTTACGAGAGCTGATTGGTTGATCAAATCGGATGATTTTAATGCCAGCGAGAGGATAATTCTTCCTTTATCCTGTGAAGGCACAACGATCGTTAGCCGATTACGCCTGTCACCACCCGACCTGACACTGATTGTTGCTGCTGCTGCTGCTGCTGCGGTCGGCGCCGGCGCCTAGTCGAGAATTTGCGTTCTCCGCACCCACCGCGCGTGGAATTACATTTACTCGGTGTGGGGTGAATTCCTTCCTCGTTCTATCTCGCCGATGGTTACCTTGGACACGTAGTCGCTCGGCGAACGTCCAACGTAATTTTCTGCGATGTTTTTTCCGCGAGTTTCAAGTTCTCTTGAAATGAGCTCGCGGGGCTTCGGACATGCTCGGATCATTATTTCGGTAACACACGCGCTATCTCCCGGGGGCTCCGCGTCTCACGGAATTCACCGACCATTTCAAACGATCGCCGGAGTTCCCGTAATGAAAATATTCCTGTTCTTATGTGAGAGGTTGTCACCTTCAGAACCGGAATCTGAGTCGGTTTGACGAAGTCTTCCACTTTAATTTAGTCGCTTGGCTTCTCCCGGAAGTCCCGCTGCGTCGGCTCCTGCTTGTTATCAGCAGGTTTCGGAAGGAGCTGCATCGGGGACTGATTCAGAAGTTTGAACTCGATCCGAGGAAGAAGGCGCTCGAGCAAACAAAGGAGGACATCGAAGTTTATTCAGAGAAAGATGTCGACCTCAACAATGGAACTCGTTGGCAACCAGAGAGCAAACGAGAGCGCATGGCAACGGTAACCAGCCAACAGAGGCTGCAGGGTGAGATCTCTTTTGCTTCTGGATGAGGGGAGGCTGAAGCTGAGAAGGTTCTGCGTCTGATTTAGTCCAGAGAATCTGGAAGAAGCTGATGGTGGCCTCACTCCTCAACGCGACGCAATCTTCTCGTCCGTTTCACCGAGGACTTTCTCGAGAAGTCCATTCGTTTCCCCATTTGTGGGCGGTATCCTAGAAGAAAGCACTTTGGCCTGAACTAGCATTGTTAGCTTCTCCTTGAATTTGAATACATCCTCCCTGATGATCTGCATGGGTTGAACAAGAAAGAAAGAGAGAGAGAGAGATAAAGGGAACATTCATCCCACCGAAACTTACCGGCTTCCCATCGCGCAACAAAAGACCTGACTTGACGACCTTTCGCTAGTCCTCCTTGTTGTCACTCAGCCCTTCTGGCAGCGAGCTCAACCAATGGCTGGCTCGTCAACCAACAAACCGGTTACGCACTGATTTCAACTAACTAGCTTACTTATTCCACTGCTTGAGTCATAGAGGGGACCAAACGACGAGCGAAGAGGGTCAAAGCGATGCAAACATCCGAAATTCCATTGAACGGGAACTGTGTGCCGTTGTTTCCGTGGAGTTCCGTTCGGGATTGCAGGTAAGCATCGGTCGAACTCGATTATCGAATCATTCTTGTCCTTGATCGGAACGATGATTCGATAAAAACTGCGGATTCCCCCTCATTCGGTGCGCGGATCTTAGAATTCGGAAGACCAAGATCAGGAACACTGTTCCGGTCGCTCGCGTGATGCGCTAACTCTAGATGTAGATCTCAGTTTCAAGTCGTGGAAAGACATCCATTGCATTCCATGTTTGTACAGCGAAATTTCAAGCCCGTGATATCTCTGTGCTGTGTAATGGCTCAATGAATTCTTAAAAAGCGCACGTCCGCTCCAGGCGCCACTCGACTGGAGCAGGTCAGGGAAGATCAAATGAGAGAGCACTGGAACGGGGGCAGATGAGCGGAAAAAACAGTGAATCTGCTGCTCGAGAAAAGCACACCAGCACCATACGCTGTCAGACGTGATGTTCCACGAATCCAAATTCGATTAATCGACAGTATAGAGCCAATAAGTTCCTTCGTCGCGACCCCAACGCTCAGCCTCGATCTCTGTCTCCAATCTTCTCATGCGCCCTCTCGCATAGAATTTCCCTCATCCATACCCTGGGTAGTATCATCTCTGTTGGACCTGGAACGTCCTTCATGAACATCGCCGAGACTCTAAAAAAAATATCGCCGATACCACTGGCAGTGAATGTTGTAAAAAAGCTGTCTGACGATTCTGACAATTTAATCTCCTCCTTCCTCTCTTCTTCCCTTCCAGAAAGCTCGACGGGGATCAGAAATTATTTCACCCTGGAAGAAACGTTTACAACCAGAGCGAACGATGCAAATTGACCGATTCACAGCATGCATTCGGATTTCGTGAGCGAGATCTTAACGGGAAAATGATCACACGTTTCCATATTATGGTGAAACCTCGAATAATTTATTCCTTAACATTTCTCCGGTTCAAGTGGATCACACACTCAATATACACAGCTTGTAGATTATGAAAATCGTTCCAACATGTACACTGTTTTATAGTACAAATACGTACAGCTGAGCAAGATTGCTTTGCCTCTTTGGATATTTGTGATACTTGCGGTCCTCTCGATCCTCTTCCATTTTTTGTTCTCATGAGGAGTTGGAGATAGCTATTTGTTATGGGCCTAAGAAACTTTGAAGGAAGAAAGAGATATTCACAGAATTTACAAAGCCCAAGCCAACAAACGACGACGGTTGCGCGTCGCGGCTTGATCTATCCACAAGTCAACGGCGCGGCGTTCACAATATCATTCTTGATTCTCCAGTCGTTCCGAATTTCTACACCGCGTCTTCCAAACCGAGAAAAAAAGAGGAAAAACCATAACTTTCCCACAAGCGAACCCGATTCCGATTTTTCCCTTCACTTCAAGCGACAAGGAATCGGGGAGGGGGAGGAGACAGTGAGCCGAAAGGTTCCGTCGGATGGGTTGAGTTGAGGTAGCCGTTTTGATTTGTCTTCGAAAGTCCTGAGACGAAGCTCGCTTATTGCCTACGGTTCGTGTGGTTGAGTAGTTGTTTCGGAATCTTTGAGTTTTCGGCGTCTCCGAATCGAGAACTAGGAACGCGTCACTGAACATCGTCTTACATTCACATTTTTATGATAAGGTCAACAGACAAAGCTCGCTATACAGTTGATTCAATGCCGTTGTTCGACTCTATGGCCATGCTGGGATCGATGTCGCCAACGATGGGATATGCAGAGTGGTCCTCGGCGGCAAGCAGGTGCTGACCTGGCACCGGTCGCAGAGTTCGATGGAAGTCGATCCGCGCGAATTCCGTCGGAGGTAGCTTTCCACGTCTACCCAAAGTCCCTCCAATGGGCGCTGCTTGAGCGCTGCCCACCATAGGCAGCGGATCCGGCTGACCCGGTGGAGGTAGAGCCACGATACTTCTTGCAAACACCAACTCGGAATAGTCCGCGTTGAGGCCAGGATTCGAGGGCCCGCATATCATGTCCTGCGTCTGGAACAGATAATGGAGGAGGCGCTTGATACATTGTCGCCAACCGTGAGCTCCTTTTAGGCAAGAAGAAGAGAAACACCCAAGGTTTCCAACAGCTTCCACCGATAACGCGCTGTTTCGCAAGATATCCCGTAAAACCTATCGATCTCGGATGACGACACTCAATGATTTCTTTTGGTTTCGCCCGCGCTTGTCATCGCCCCAAGAGGAGGCGGACGGAATTCTCTGTTCTCTTCTGAAGTCGGAACAAAAAGGGGTTTCGCTCACCAATTGACTACTGTGTAATGTGTGGCCCGCGTCGACACTCGAACGACCGGGGAGGATTGTCGAGTAACGCTCGACCGGAAGAGCGCCTCTCTCGAGGTTCACGTAATCTGCAACAATGTCGGAAGGTTTGCTTCTGGGATGTCGAGAGCGGCGGAAACCGCGACTCTCTTCGACAATTGAATTGAATCGAATTAAAAGTGTCGAATGTGACGGCAAAGCGTCTAGTGGAGTAACGAACGAGCTAAGAGCGGAAGCGCTACGTACAGCAGTTACCTTGAAGGCCCTTGTTGGAATTCCCACGTATCGGGATGATATCGGGGCCTTTACACTCGAGATCGAGTGTTTCACTAATCATGGGATCCTTCTTGAGTAGCACGGCCAGAGGCTTCTCGTCGGGACATGTTCCCGAACTTATAACGCTCTCTTTCTCGCTGGTTTGCGTCGCAGCTGAAATGCAATCCGTTCTGTTAGCGGCGGATGTGGTGGTGGAGGCGGCGGCGGCGGTAGCCAGCGAGTGTGTTACAATGCTTCAAGTCACACTCACACACGGGCACGCAAGCGAGCACGCAGACTACTTTCTTGCCCGGGAGGGACGAGCAGAGACACTAGCAGACAAAAGACGCCTGCTGTCTAGGACGTGCCGCGGCACGCGCGCTACCACTGCCGCTGCTCCATCAGGATTACACTCCTTCTCACTGGCATCGCCCAAGAGACTTTATTTTTAAACCTTCCCATGCTGCTTCTGCTGCTGCTGCTAACCTGACAGCAGCAGCAGCAGCAGCAGCACCAGCTGGTGCTGCTTGACCTTTGATACGAGGACAGGAATTGGGGACGATGATGCTTCTTCGAATCGGCCGAGGTCTACTCACGTTTGTGCTTGTTGAGTCCCGTTCGACGGCAGCGAAGGGCTACGATGAGGCCAACCGTTGTGATGATGAGCGCAATCGCCACTCCGACTATAATTCCGATCAGGGGTCTGAACGCCAGCATGGCAGCGCCGTCAGCTGCAAGCGAAAGAAAAGATCCAGGCTAGTTGGAAGGCATTTGGTAAACCATTAAATTCTCATCAGAGCGAGCGAGCGAGCTAGCAACCGAAGGACGAACGAACGAGCCATCAGCACTCAAAGCAGGCAAACCAGCGAGCAAAGGGGAGAATGAGCGATGAAGCCGCATGGGTTGCTGACGGCACGAGAGAACAGGAAGAAGAGAAAGCAGACCCCATGCGGACCAGGAGTCGGGGAAAGGTCGTCCACTCTAGCGACCAACACCCCGATAGACGCTTGCTCTCGGATTGTCGGACTGGCCACTGGCGATAAACAGAGGAATACATGATCACCTCCGATCGCCGGCCGCATCGAGTCAACCGATGCAACTTTTGACGCCAGAATCGATGTTGGTCCTACCGGAGGCCACGCGACCGACGTAGAGGGGAGAAAACTTTCGAAAGGGACTGGGGATGAAAAGCCGCAGAGGATTTGAGTTTGACGAAAGCACCTACCTGTGTATTTTTCAGCGGGACGTGGCGTTTGGGCCATCACAATAAACTGGGGGCTCCGTCCCTTCGCGTTGCTGGCTGTAATGACCACACGGAAACTCTGTCCGCCGGGGATTCCTTTGATGACGAACAGTGGAAGACCTGGAGCGAGGAAGCGGCGTTATCAATTTTACGGATCACCTGTGTGACTTCCTTAATCAAAAATACGCTTCACTCAACGCGCGAGAAGAACAAATATCGAGATCACATCACATCGGCAACGGCGGCGGCGGCAACGGCGGCGGCTGCCACATGAAGCAACCGCGTATTCTGTTTTGGCGGAGCATGACACAGCTTGTTGAGCCATCGACAACTTTGGGCTGGTCGTCGCGCGTTGGAAGAGGAGCGGAGCAACATTCATCCAGGACGCGTATTATTAACCGCTCCCAATGCACCATAGAATAATGATGTGTCAGTGGCTAGTGTGCCAACCGGTGCCGGGCTGCGCTTACCGAATTGATCGTTGTCATTCGGCTGGCTGGCAGGCGGGCAGGCCGACCGACCGGCCGGCCGGCCGGCCGGCCGACCGATCGACCAGCGGACGGCCGAACGAACGACCAAATAAAGCAGAGACTAAACCAAGAGTGACTAGACGGCCAGCTGATTGAGCGCGCGTACGAACAAACGAATGAATAAGTGACTCACCGTGTGTCGTAACGTTCGCAACTGGACCTCTACCGGATCCGTCCGCCTCATAAACTTCAGCCACAAACACAGGATTTGAAAGACCTCCGTCCCAAAGACCTTCCGCACACTCGATCGCCATTCCGTCCTCGGTCGCGTTCACTTGTGTGCAATTCTGAACGGCGTCCGGCGGTCCTGAAGTAAACGAAATTCAGTTTTCAGAGAAAATGAGAGTTAGCAAGGTGATAACGATTCTCGAGCTCATTCATCCTTTCCGTCTCGAGCTTCTTTACTACTCATCAGCATTCAGAACGAGAATTTTACCTGCTGTGATGATGGTGTAGGCGCACGGATGCCTCTGTATGCCGACCGAGTTGGTGGCCCAGCACAGAAGTTGTCCATAATCTTCGTCGGAGAGGGGTCGGTAGACGAGCGTGCTCTTTCCTCCAGAAGACGTTGTGAAACCTTCGGTGATTTCTTTGAGCTTTCCGTCGCTAGTATTAAATGCCCATCTGAAAGACACCTGCTCCGGATCCGAATCTACCTGACAATGAATCGCGACGCTTTCGTGCTTCGACACTCCGTACACAAAACGTTGCGGGTCCTTGCAAACCGGAGCGACTGGAAAGGCGAAGGATGGAAGTTGGTCGAGGCAAACCTAAATCGTCTTCTTCTCATTTGACAATGGTCTCCGGGATCTCGTGACGGTACTCACACTTAATCCTAAGATTGAATTCGGTGGAAACGCCCTTGCCCTCTTTGTTGGTGGCGTGGCAGGCATATTTCCCTCTATGAGCGCGCGTTACGCGTTGAAGTACCAGCGACTGACTTGACACGATCACTCCCGATGTTTGATTGGACGAAAGTTCTTCGCCTGTGAACAGATTCATGTGTGAAACTTGTTAGCTTCCTCTCCTTCACGCTGACTCGCGGCAATGATTGCTTTACGAGCAAACGCAGCGATTGGTGTCAGTCGGACGAACGCGGAAAGAGTGATCTCTCGATATTGCTGCGGCTGTTGCTGCATGAGAATACATGCATGAGCTCAGGACGAGGATTCAATGGTGCTTCAAGATGAAAGATTCCCTCTCTGGCGTGCAAGCGGGGACATGTTCGCATTTCTATATATGTCTGCTGGACGCCGCACTCGTCGAATTTGTCGTCGAAGGAAACAAGACGATGAAACGAGAAGCTGAGTGGCGTGTATATATTTCCCCGGAGAGATTAAATGAAAAAAACCAAAGGGAGATCGCATTGTCAACCGACAGACAGATAGACGGACGGATGCAAGGATACATAGTACGAGATGCCCTCGTCAAACTCATATTGCGCTTCAGAACATTTCCATCGTTTCCTCTTGTTGTTCGCCACCCAGGCCTACGCCGACAGTGGGGAATGCGGGCGGAAAAGAGCCTCGAACTCAGGCGAGCTCGCAGTCAAACTCGCCGCTGACTGGCTTGCAGACAAGTAGTGGAAGTGAGGTTTTCTCCTCTCCTCCCTCCGTGAAACGAATCGTCGTGCGAGTCTGTCCTTCGGGTTCCCCTCTGGAAGGCTGGCGGCAGTCGACATGGCTTTTCGTACTCTTCCTTTTTTCTTTATTCCGGAGCTGGCGGCGCAAGTTGAATTTAGTTTCCATTCGATTGAAGACTCGCCGGCTTCGTTCCGCTGTGACGAGCGAATACTTGAAAGACCGGTACTACGTTCTGGCTGTATTTGTGCGCGTGGCTGGAGTGGCGCGGTGGTAGGTCTGCAGACTCTGCATGGTGTGTAGTTTCTGTACAGTCATTCAGTTGGTTGGTCAGTCAGCCAAACGGACCGACGGATGTTTGGTTGGTCTCTTTTGATGCTGTCAACCAAGCAAGCAACCGAGCCAGCCAGCCCGCCCGCCGGCCGGCCGGCCGGCGTCGGCCATCTATCCAACCACGCAACGGAGTAGGCCAGCCAGCCAGCAAGTGAAGGCGAGAGCGACTGACCAGAGCGATCCCAGCCGAGCGAACCTTTGGAAGCACTAAAGGAAAGCCTACGTAGCACGTACCATTGAACAACCATCCGACGTCGTTCGTATACGGATTCGATTGGACCTTGCAATCGAGATAGACATCCTTTCCTTCTTGTATTTCGTCCAGCTTCAGGCTTCCACCGAGTTGGAGACTGGACTGAGGCGCATCTGCAGAAAAAAGATGGAGAAATACTCTCAATATAACCCTATTCAGATTCGATGTATTCGCGGACTAGTACCGACACCCATGAGCTCAACTCGACAAGTGACGAAATCAGGCCAACTTTGAGATGGGGAAAAACTGGTCGAGGAAGAAACATCCGTTCTGTTCTAATTTCCTTGCTGTCCTCTTTGTCAAGGCTTTCTTGAATGGTTCCGGTGAAACTTTTCAAAGTACTCGTCTCTTCAAGTTCAGAGCTTAGTTGCGACTCGGGACTCAAAGGCGACGCGAAAGTGCCTCCGAGGGCAGTTGAACGGAATCCTCCATCGCTATTCAAGATTAGCATTTTTTGTCCGAAAATACTTGAATATGAGAACGACCGACCGACGACGGTCCGACCGACCGACCGACCGAGTGGGCGCATCGGCGTCTCCGGAACCATGGGGGATCCGATTGCATCGCTGTCATCGACGGTCGTCAATCTTTGGAGAGGGTTCGAGTTCTCGTTGGTAATTATTCACAGAAGTAGTAACTGATCCAACTCACAGTGAACATCGAGTTTCCAAGCCTGTTCGAGAGCGCTTCCGGGTATTGCCTTATTTTCAGCTCTACACGCCAAAATCCGATTATTGTCGTCGATGCCGGGTGTGAACGTCAGGATGCTGGTACTTGTCGAGAGACCGCCTTTCGAGTCTTCTTCGCGAGTAGTCCTGAAAGATGGCAAAACGGATTAGCTCTCGCTTCTGAGATCGCGAGACTCGTGTCCTGAGGCCTTCCGCGCTGAAGTCGTTCTTCTTTCTGGAAGCTGACTTATCGCCACGGCATACCAGCATTCGGTAAACCGACATCAAGGTCGTCTGTGAAGAGAGCATCGATGCGAAATGTCCGACGGAAGAAAGAATTTCCGGCTCACAGACACGGATAAATCTCCCGCCTATTCGAATACTCGGAACATGTGTACTTTGGCGTTAGCTAGAATCACAGACATCCGCTCGCAGCTTTTCTCCTCAGACGAAAAGGACACATCACAGGGGGGGAGGGGAGGGGGAAATTACGGAAGCAGGACTCATAGAAATGGTAACGGAATGCAGGAGCGCTCGGTACACACTTGATTTGTTGATTGCCTCTCCACCACGAAAGTGTCGCCGGCGGTCGGGATCCCGTTGACGTACACACCAGTTCCACTTCTTTGTTGGCGGACAATGGTCTCTCCACCGGCTGAATTGTGACGTCCAAAGGTTTCACTGGAAAATCGAGATCGTTAGAAGCGTTCTAGTCTGGCTGTGACCGGCGCGATTCAAGTTTCAAGCCTTTCACGAATCTCAGCGCCTGGGGATTCTGTTGAAGCGGGAGTCGAAAAATCTAACGCATCGATACCGAGCGGAACGGTCGCGTGATATCCCGTTGAATCCTTTCGATAATGAACACACGTAGGAATTGAGAAATCCGAGTCAGTGGGTTCTCTACGGTGTGCCAGATTCACTCGTTCTAGCAGCATCTCCCGAGAACACCTGCATCCTAATATTAATTTTCGAGTAGAACGAAATCGAAGGAACAGTTCGAACTCTCTGTGGATTTCCTTCTTCTTAATTTATCGAGAAACCTTGGCGGAACTTCCGCCGTAAGCGGTACTCTCGCACGTAACTGAAGTTCGCGCTGATAATCGCAACTCACGCAGCCGGGGTTGGTATACGTGGGAGGTGCTTGAAAGCGGAAACTAGAAGTGAAGCCGCAAAAACCGCCTGTTAAAGCGACGATCACTCACAGTTAAGGTCGAGAGTGATTTGACTGGGAGTTGGTACGGTGATGTTGTTGTTGGAAGCCTGGCAAACGAGTACGGCGAGAAGATCATTCCTCGTGAGCGCTTTCACCTCCAATTGGTTTTTGACAACGGCGCCATCTTGATCGAACACGTACGAGTCGTCAATCAGACGATAATCTTTCCACCAGGTAACTGCGGGTCGTGGCTTGCCTGAAAAGTAGCAGAGAACAACAACGCTGATGAAGACACTGCCAGCAACGCGTAATATGGTCCGACGGGTTATTTGCGGATCGTTTAAACGTACCGTGTTCTGCTTGACACGTCAACTTCAGCGGCTCGCCTTCATTGTACGGTCCCACGAGGCCGCGTAGCCTTTTACCATCACCGTCCACTATCATGGGTTCTCCCGGCGGCACTGAAACACAGACGAGCAAGATTTAGCCCAAAACAAGTTTTCGCTTTGTTTTTACCTCGATAGCTTTTCAGCGAAAGTGTCACAGTCGCGAAAAAGGGAAGAAATATTCACGAAGGAACTTCGCTCACGGAGCCACGAGACCAACCGAGTTTCCGCATGCCCTAAATGCTGCGACTTGGAAACGTTTATTGACACCGGCTCAACTCCCGAGAAAGAGTGGAATTGCTTGGCGGAAAACCGATAAGATATCTGGGGGAGTGAGTGAGGCGCGAACTTTGACGGACGCCCTAAGGCGGCTGTCGCGGCCGCGGACGCTCGACTTCACTGCGCTAACAGGTGCCGAAGAAACGATTATTGTTGTCTTATCTGAACTCACCGATCACTCGCAGATTGATGACCGTGTTGATGGATCGAGCTTTCTTGAAATCAACTCTACACCGATATTCTCCTGCGTCAGACTCTTGCACGGGGTCTAGTTGTAGTAACGCTGGTCTGTTCGCCATTTTGAAATACGCCCGACTGCCCAGCTCTGACAACGCCGCCTGTTTTGCGCGGTCGAGATTTCCTTTGCGAGCGTCGAGGGTGAAGATGGGCGCCGGCGTTTCGTCCTTGTACCAAAGGACAAGCACGACCTCGTCATCCTTAGCGGGCGGCTCAATGTTGCACGGTAGTGCTACCTTACCACGAACCACGGCTGTGTAAATGATTGACGCTGAAATCAAGAGAGGAAAAGGTTAGAACGCGGCACTTTCTGAAAGATTCCATCGAATCCAGCCTAGAGTTCAACTGTCACAGGGTTCTCCTGTTCGAAGATCAGGTCGTTACTCAAGTCTCTCTCAAGTGTACGCCACCTCGCGTGTCTAGAGTACACAAGGACCATTACCGTCGCATCCAGAAGAATCGCGAACAACCTAAGAATAACGTTGGAAACAAGGGCGGCATCGATACGGGAGATCAGACGAACGTAAAAAATGTTGTGATGGAGCTTCTATCAACTCCAAGTGCTGTAACCGCGAGACGACCAAGCGAGCGAGCAACCGACCGACCGACCGACCGACGAGACAGCTACACGCGACAAGCAAACCTCAAGAAACTCGGGAGACTGGTGGACAATCGAGATGGGATGCGAAACTCGCAAACGGAAAAAGATTTTGGCGGTGGATGACTTGTCTCTGCGTCGGCCCTTTTCCCAGAGCCCTTGTTCCCCGTTCTCGGAATATAGAGAGAAAGGAATGTAGGGAGAAGAAAAGGAAACGGGAAGAAGGACTGGCAACGACTTGCATCGTTGAGGAAGTGAAGTAGATCTTGTTCTCGAGGGTTGCAATCTTGTCGACGAAAAGAGTTTCGTCGCTTTCGTCTTCCCCCTCGAATGCGGCAATCCAACACTACTCTTCAAGCCAACCGTGCTTCCAATAGCCGGATCACGCACTTGTGACGCTTCCCCTCGTTGGACGAGGCTGGGTTTCGCGTAATCTTTTCGACTCGCGAGGACGCCACTGAGAGATCAAACAGACCGGAGGGGACAAACTGAAAAAAGAGGAGACCCCTCTGAAGCCGTTGAGAGAAAACTCGAATCGTAAATGTTTGAGTGACCACATTGAGCTCGATGCTTGAACCCGGTTGGTGTGAGAACCGAATCGCTTGAAGGAGTGCAGAGCCTTCAAAGAGGAGGGAAATTCATCTTGAAATGGACTTTCTGTAAAAATTGGATGTGCATCCTATAGCGTGAATGGGATGTCCGATCGTAACGAATCGGATACACCGATTGATTACGAGCCCCTCCCCAGACTCCCTCGATCGGAATAAGGAAATCGCCTGTCCATTCGCTTGACTTGGTTCGAGAGAATCGGATGCGTTCACAGGCTCCTCGCTCCCCGGACGAACTGACTCGCTCCGCCAAGATGCAGAGTGGCGCCGAAAACTTTGAGATTCAAGAACGTCGCGTTCTTTCCGCAATTTGTTACCAATGAAACAAAGTTTCTCGTTTGTGAAGAAACATCAGCGCTGACTTCGACAGAATTGCGGACTCACTCTGTTACAGCTTGAGAGAACGGACAGTGGGCGCTGTCGCACTCCAAATGAAATTTTGAAGTTGTCGTCTGAGTACAAAACCAACGACGGGACGGTGCAGACTTCATGAATGGAAAACCGGAATGGCCCGCCGTCCCGCCGTCTGCTGCGGCGGATTCTCCCCCCGCTCACTGGGGAAGACGTTGCCGCTCGTGGACCCCATCTTAAAGGGAAGCTAGCGCAGCTCATCAGTCAGCCACAGATGTTTAGGAGCTTCAGGTCTGATTAAATGTCGAGTCAATGGGGAACAGTGATGCTCCAATAGATCCGATGAGTTTTTCCCATGTCGATTGTCATCGTGAAGCGTCTCGTTTTACTCTTTTTCGGTCGAGTTTGACATTCTGCGACGATTCAGTTCCCGTAATGGGCGAGTCAATTCAAATTTCAGGGAAAGAAGTGGCGTATTCCTTCTCTCCGTTTCTTTCGCTGATCGGTTGCTCTGTTCCACTTTGACAGTTGCGAGCGGCGTCGCTTTGGACACATACGCTGGCGGGGAGGCGGGGGGCGGTGGGGGGGGGGGGGGGGGGGGGGGGGGGGGGGGGACTGCGGAGACAGTGGAAATTCGGCACAGTCAGGATTTGATCAATAGATCTCGATCGTGAGATTTCTAGGGCTTCGCAAAGTTTTTCTTCTACTGCCGCCTGTCACCATCTAGAATCTCTCTCGCCGACGGGAACCATAACAATGAACCAGGCCCCTCTCCCTCTCCCTCATCCTTTCTGAATGTTGACGTTCTTTTGTGACTGAAGTTCATCCATCTCGACCGCCTGCCCACTCGCGCCCAAGACTGCCAAGTGGTACGCCCTATTCGCGCTCGACGCGCACGAGAAACTCAGAAAAACGTATATTTCTCTGTAAATATTTTCAGTGCGTTTTTTTTTTATTCCTCCCGTTCGCCTTCCTCTTTAAAACTCAGATCAGGCTCATAACTCGTTCCGGTGAGCTCCTATCCGGTATCAACTTTGATGGCGAAAAATTTAACATCCGGCTAGACTAATACGGCCGTTGGTTGTCAGCTGTATCCGAGAAAACGGTTCCCGCGGCGCGAAATTGTTCCACATAATTCTCCCAAAAGAGAGTTTTGTTCAGAATCGTTCAGGGATTCGAACCCCCAAGGTCGCCGTTGGAAAGACTATTGCACATACGAATGTATGTACTTGAAAACCTCGAACGAGCTCAATTCAGCTGACATTTGAATTTTCTTCTCCTGCTCCTACAAACATTTTCTCGTTTTAAAATATTGCGCGCTCAGCTTGTGGAGGATCCATCCGCTCAAAAACAGATAATTTTGATGACGATGACCATCATCATTATCGGAGATCCTTCAATCAGACCGCGGCTCGAACTTTCTGTACGAACTGTAACCTCTTCCGATCTCAGTTTACACGTTGTATCTATTGATCCGCGCTTGCCCTCGGCCCGCTTGAAACTTGGTCTGCGCGATGAACGTCCAGCACAAAAAACCAAACTGATGGGAGCGAAACGGACGTTCGCTGTTCTCGAAACTTTTGTGCCGACATACCGGAACACAGCGGCTGTTCCTGATGATGATCTGCGGGAGAAATAGTAAGTCTTCGGCACGCTGCACTGGCGGTGGCTGCCGTTGTCGCAACGGCGCTCGTCATTGCTTCAGTACGGAGGTCGTTGTCATCGTCTCCACCGACACTTCCGTGGCTTGGCTATGTGAAATCTAAGAGCCAACTTATTATTCGTTACCGACACAACTGGTAACGAAGAGCTGCTTTTTGGGCTAAGCCGGTGGACTCTATTCTGATTCGGCGACTTCCGTGGTTGCTGTGAATTCTATTAGAGAGCTTCGTTCGTCTCGCTTTGCGGCAACGTCCATTGTGGCATATTTGAGGATTGTTTGAGGAACACGGTCCCTCGGTCAACGGGAGCGTCGAGATTCGGGGGCCGAGGGGCGCCAAGGAACGTGGACTTGACTCCTCTAGAGTTCAGAGAACAGTGGTCGGAAGTTGGAGTGCGGTGTTTTATCTCTTGATGCCAGCCAGTAAGCAAATCAGTGGCAGCAGACAAGACCGAACGACAGGAAGGCTGGCAGGCGTTCGAACGACCGGGAAGAAGGAGCAGGAGGAGTAGAAGCAGGAGACAGACAAGCCGACAGGCAGGCAGGCGGCAGCGCTCTCAATGGCTGCGTTAATGGGTCCGATATGGTCGCGACGGAAGTTTCCGGCGGTGTTGTGAAACATGTGCATGTGTATGCACTGCTGCTTTCTACTAACTTGTCGTCGACGTCGTCGTCGTCGACGCCACCGACGACGACGCAGACGCCATCGTTGTCGCGTCGCTTTCTCCGCGCTGTGACATATGACCGCAGTTGTTGTTCGTAACACCGATGCGCCAAGTCGTAATCGTTTGGCGGCCGACGCCATCAGAAAATTCACTGCCTTTCACCGAATTCGACGGCACGGCACTCATCAACTGGCGGATCCATTTACCGTGTTCGATCTTGCCGTCGTGCTTCGACAGCACGTTGCCAACTCAACGGTTGCCAAATTTCCCCAGAGAGTCGTCATTGCTCGCCTTGAACTGATTGTCACTAACTATGTGCCTAATAACTTTGGATCGACAGCACACGACAAAACACAATCAAAGTTTGCAGCTCCCTCGACTCGAGCCCTGATCACTGTGGGGACTCTGAGCTCGAAGTCAGAAGACTAATTCAGTGGGAATTTCTTCCTGTCGAGCGTTCGTGGTATTTGTAGCACTTGTGAAACATATCTGAGGAATTCCGTCAACTCTGAGCGGCGGAGGGCTTAGAGATCACTTCCTGAAGGAAGCTTACCCGCTCCACGCGGTGCACGAAGACGATTCTTAGCTTGTTGCCTGATCGGAGAAAGGGAGGCGATCTATTCTTTGTGCCGCCGCCGCCACTGCCTCCAACCGTGAGGTCTCTCTTCCTTTGAGCCGGGAAGCCCTAACCCCGGGCAACTCCGGCTCATAATGAGGACCTATTACGGGTGAGCCGGCACCCGCGGGCAAGCCTGTGTCGTCTGCATGCCGTGGGCACTCCCATTCACCAAAGATTGGCGATATTTCAGTGAGGCTTCTGGCAGAAATTGTGAGGCAATGCTCTCCAGCATCGTTGCTTGTACCCTATTGCAACTGAGGAAAGGTGTTAGATTGCAATCCGTGACACATTCGGCCGCTCGATCGGTAAACACCGACTCGTCTTGACAGTCGTCAGCCGGGAATTCGAGACATCAACCGTTCATGGATGTTCTCGATATGCTGCAACTGTTGTCGTGATCGCTGCACGAATGCTACAATGTAGTAGAGCTCTCCATCATCCGGGATGCCTCGATTTCAAGATGATATTTCATCTCAACCGTTTCGACATCAGAGCGAGCGTTGTCATCTCACCGCCGAGTTCAGTACACATTGTTCCTCTGTTCCCTCGTGCTGCGCGTATCCACGGAAGCGTTGAAGATCGATCTCCTCTATTTGTTCATTCCATCGCTCGCGAATCCTATCCGAAGCCCTCTCGGTTTCGCGGTGGAGGGATCGTCCGTCCGAGCAATTCTCATTTTGGATTCAGATGCGTGTAAAATGTCTTCGCGAGACTGCTTCCAATGATCCGAGCTGAAGCTCCAGTGTCCCGCCTAGACTTCTCGGAGAACGGAGATTGGAAGTCGTGTTCTCGCTCCGCCGCGCCGCCCAATACGTCTGTTTGCATTTGTTTTATAGAGAGTCTCGCGAAGGAATAAATGAGCATTCTGAGCGATGCGCTCCACTGCGCTGAGCTGTTGTTCGCAGAATAGCAGTGAATCAAGTCGAAGGCATTAAATTAGTTCGACAACATTTATTTTTGAACATCGCCCCAGATCACCGGTTTTCGTTTCCGTCCACGGACCGCCTTCGAGTTCCGTTGTGAGGTTAATCTCTCACTCGTTGTTGAACACGCATCCTACCCTGTGAAGGAAGCTCGCTGACGCAAGGGTTGGAGAATGAAGAAACAAGTTACGAAATTCCGGGAGCAGATGATGCGCTGACACAAATCCGTCGTCACGAGAGCGCGAACTCGCGACTCCCCTCGTTAGCAAAGAAGTCATTCTCGAGTTTTAGGGGACGGGCTCGTTGAGAAATTCCCCGCTGCTCTGATATGATTCCTCAGAATCAAACAATAAGCTGAATCTCAGTATGCTCGGCCGTTCCCCGCATTCTCGGTTATTGTGAGAACTGAAAGTTGGCTCATTTGATGAAATCGCCGAAGCCACTAATCTGCCTTTCACTGATTCATGCACCCGAATTCACATCGAAACCGAACAGTCCGACGGAAGATCTTTGAAATGGATTCAGGCATTCGTCCGAAGTTGCAAGTCAGGGAAAGGTCTCTGGAGCACGCTCTCCTTTCCTTGGGAATCGTAGTTCCTGTACATCATTTTGAGAACACATTTATCAGAACGCTGTATTTCGAGACAAGTGTTTAACACTATCGGCAAAAGTGTTTCAGTTCGACAGATATCTTCAGTGTAACATTAACGAGGCCAGCTCTGGCGAAAGAGGCAGCAGAATCGATGGTTCTGTCTCTTCTCAGTCTCTTATCTCGTGCCGAGAAGATGGACGAACGCGCTCCGATGAGAGGAAGCGGCAAAAACGTCGGAAGCCATGGAACGGACTTTCAAAAAGCACTCATTGAATCTTTAGGCGGACAGTGTCGTCAGCATTAACAAGAGAGAGAGAGAGATAGAGAGGGAGGAACTTCACCGTGCACTGCAGATACAGTGATGCTACCATCAATTCTCAGGAATGATTCATGGTTACTAGCTGGCGAACCAATTAGCTGCGAATCATCTAGCTACGACCACGGCCACGACCACATTCAGGAAGGGACCACCACCACCGGTCACGGAGAGCTAACGAGCCAGGAGAGCAAATTTGATACTTCGATATGAATCACCATGATTCAGTCCGCTACCGGGATGTCTCGCTGGAAACATCGGGGGTCCATCAGATCGGCATCAAGGCACGCCCACGAGAGGACAACCAGTCGACTACGCTTCCCGACGGACGAATCGACTGACTGACTGACTGACTGACAGACGGGCTCGCTGGCCGGGAAAAGCTTGTGGTCGGAAAGACGAAACGCAGCGCAGACGCAAGGGCGTAACCAGTCTCCAGAAGAAGCGTCAACTAACATAAAAGGATACAAAAGAGACAATGTTCAGGTCTACCAGACAAGTTGCAAAACACAGACGGACCTATAGTTGGACGTACTGAGGGACGGACACGAGAAGCGTTTACACGAGAAGTCAAGCAAAGCAGCAAGCCTCGTTGCGGGATCGCCACGCTTGCTGACGATTGTAAACTCACTCGACTCGATCCGCTGTGTGCTCAACAGTCATTTGGAGTTTAATTCGAGCGTTAGTTTTGAGGGCTCTAGTTTCGGTTGGTTGACGTCCTTCGACGGCCCGTCCGGCCCACCGTTGACGACGAGGACATCCGACGCCACATTTCACACTGAGAGCTCCCCGTCAGTTCAAGTGACCATGGAAAAATTCGCCCACCGGAGAGCCCTGCTGCAAAGCGTCCCTTAATCCCTTGGGCCTGACGAAGCCAGACGACACGCCGCCATCTCGAGACAGCTCGGGCAAACGAAACTCACGGAGACTGCGACAACATCGTCGGCGTCCGGGAACGCAAGAGTTCCAGGTGACAAAGATCTGTTTTTAGCAGAGTTCGCTGTTTTGCTTAGTGACAAATGTAGCGTAACGGGGCGGGCGTCTGGCGTCTGCGGCGGACGCCTATTCGTTTCTTCTCGAATCTTTTTGTTCTTCCGCACTCTGGAACAGTGACTCGAGAAAAAGAACAGAGGAAGACGGAAACCAGCCCATACCCGAAAACACAATGCTCAACGAACCAAACGACTATGACCGATAGAACAAACCCGCCGCTCGAACACACACCGATGCATGGTCGCGCACACGCACGCACGCGCGCACGCCGAACACAAATCTAGGCAGACACGAACTTTTCAAAAAGTCGAGTTCACCGCAGCCGGAGTGGTGTTCGCTTGAAAAGGTTTTCTTCTCGCGTTTCGAGCTGTTGCTCAATCCCGGCGATAATTCTGATTGGAGCCAGTGTATCTAATGACTTCGTTGGCCCTTAAGATCGATTTCTCTCGTCTGGCAGCTATGCATGTACGAGAATGACGCTCGAGTCGTTGACAACAGACAACTTATACCTTCTTCCAATGAGATTCTATGATCGCGTCTGCGAATTGTCGCACCGATCGGCCGGGTGCCTGGAAAAATATCTTCATCTCGGTCGCTCGAAATCAGCAATGAGGGAATGTACATCATCTACGTGACAGGAGAAATCCGACGTACGTTTACTCACTGCCGCAACAAGATTCCCGCCTCGGTCGCAGTCAGTGCTTCGAGGGAGCGATTTCCCGCTCGCGTCCCTCTATCAAACCCCAATTCGTTCGATCGACCAACTACGAATCTCTGTCACTTCTCGCGGGCAATAACACTTTTACTCGCCCGCCGAGAGCAAAGACATCTTCCGGTATGGCGACCCGGGCGAAGTCTGTGGTGTCGTGCAAAGAGTCACGAGAGACCACGGGGTTAACGATCTATCCACGAGACAATCTGCATACATGTCGCTCAAAGCCGACACTTTCCGTCAAGGAAATCAGATTTCGTACTCTATCGGCCCTTGGGCAAGAGAGGACACTGTATCCTATATTCGGAACGGGGTCGGTGAAGGCTCAGGAGAAAGACGCGCCGATCGAGCCGAGCTGAGGAAGTTAAACGACCGCCGCACCGATCAAGCTCAGTTCTGATGGGATGTCGGTGGACGGACGGACGGAAGGGTGGTGGGTTGGTAATCGGTGACTGTGATTTTACAACCGGTAGCCGCTTCTCGGTAAGCTAAACCGCTGTGAGCGAACTGAGGAAAAATGACAAACTTGGTGCTTAGTGTAATGAATGACGGCGGCGGCGGCGGTGGCGGCGGGCATGATGATGATGATAGCGACGGCAATGAGGGATGAGAAGTTTTGAGAGGGCATTTTTCGCTTGCTTAGCTCGATGTCGGCTGCGCGGCGGTTGCGTCCGACGACAGATCTCGTACACTGCCTTCGAGTGACCGGTCGGTCGGTCCGAGGGGCTGTCCTGATCTCGCAACCTCTAGTTTTTCGTTGGCCGTGATTAAACAGGCGAGGCAAAGAGAAGATTGTCTCCTCGACTGTTCACTTCTTTTTCCTTCTTTTTGTGCTTACTCTATCTCTCATTTTATCTCGTTTATCAGTGGAGGATGTGCGTAGTAGACGGCTGTTCCTTCTTGGCAGCCGTGACATGTAAAGTAATGAGTGTGAAGATTGTTCAGCCTGCTCACAGCCGGGACTGCTGACAGATACACGGACGGACACGCGCAGACTCTCTCTCACACACACACACACACATGGGGGATAACTAGTCGAGAGGATGGAAAATGACGAGAAGTCGCTGCAGCAAAGCAGCCGACCAACTAGCTCGTCAAAGCTGGCTAGCAAGCAAGCAAGCAGGCAGGCAGAGAGCAAGTTCATTTTTAGGTTGGATTTAGGCTGCAGAAGCCCTGTACGAATAACTTCAACTCATTAGCTAAAAAGGACAGCCGTCTGCCAAAGCAGTCTGCCCGCCTGCCCTTCTGCCAAAGCAGATCGCCAGTCCTTCGTTCGTTGGTTGGTTCATTCCGACAGAGGCCATCGACAGCCAGACAGGACGCAGTACGTATGACAAGAACGAAGTCCGAGCCAGAGTCATTTCTCATCTTTTGAGTGACGTCCTTTGCTTTGTTCGAGCTCTTGTCGTTCATCGTCCTGAGCGCTCTCCGGGGCCGTGCGTGCAGTCAATCTCAACTGTTCACACATCCCTCACCGGCGGGGCTCGACTCCGGGACTCGCCACCAAACACATAATGAAGTTGAAGCTTAAAAATGCTAAATTGAGGTAAAGTATCTCGGATGACGGTAATGACATTGCTTCATGACTGTCGACGTGACGAGAGCAGATAAGCTGCTTGCTGCTGGTGCTGTTGTTGCCAGGAAGCTGGTTAACTTGCTTTTCCCTCCTACATGGACATCCTCACGGGTAGACATGAGCATATTTCATCCTAAACAACAACAACGACGACGACGTCGACGACGACTGAGATAATGGCGAGCCGCGTTCCTCGAGCGAACTCAGCTACTCATCGAAAATTGCGTGCTCGTCGCTATATAAAGCACAGAGCCAACAACAATATGTATTATCTTACGATTAGCTCATGTCTACCATTTAGTCACTTGTCAAATGCGGCGTACAGCTACTCGCTGATGGTTTGTGCTTCTTTCGGTTGTTGTATAGCCACTCAAACTAACGAGTTGTCGGCATCGTTCACAAAATTTTATGAACAACGAAATGGCAACGAACGGTGAAAACAATGGAGAAACGACTGTGATTCTCGGACAGGAAATATTTTTCGAGAAATCCAATCAGAACCCGGACGGAGGCCGCCTCCCATGAATTCGCCGTCGTTCGTCGATACAGAAATTGCTCAGGAAATTGAGAACGGGAGGAAAACGAGCTGGTGGGCAACGAGGCAGTTCTTCTAAAGGAGCTCGATCGAAAGTATCTTTCTCCTCGTTCCACTCTAGAAAATGAGATGAAATAGGATTTACTCCTGGAACGGCAAAATCGAGTTCGGCAGGAGTTAGAGATGATAGAGTGGGAAAGGTACGCTCTCCTTGAGACCTAACCTCCTTGTCTGCTCTGAACAGCGACGTCCCGGTCGTCGTCGAAGAAGGGGGAGGCGGTCATCCGGATCTTCGTCCGTTGATGGGCTGAAGCGTCGACTCATTTTCATGATCATTATCATTGTACGTCCAGCCTGCGCTGCTTGTCTCACTCCATCTCCTCCTCCGTGTGCTCGACGTCAGGAGTTCTCTTCATTTTCCAAATAGAATTTGCGAAGCACATTCCGATGATGACGACGACGACGACGTTGACGACGATTAATATATCGCAGCCAAATTTTGTCCGGATTCATCCGGTTCCTCGAGACATTCTCATTTGTTTCTCGACATTGTTCGTTATCAGCAAGAACGAGACTCGAGTTCTCAAGAGCTGCGGTAACCGCGATGACGCTCGTCGAAGCCAAGGACGAGAAATCAAATCCGATCGAAACGCGATTCAGATCGTCGCTCCGGTGGGCCGAAGAAGGTGCGACTCTCACTCGAATTCGGAATTGCGAATCTTCTCTCCTCTTTCGAGTTTCGTCAAGAGTCGCATTCGCTTCACTCGTGCTGCAATTCCAGACTCAGTCTAGATCATAGGGGACTGCGGAATTCGCCCTGATTCGACGGCCGAAAGAAATCGTCGGAAAGCTTGCTAAGCCGAAAAGCCAACGGAGGCAGCTGGAGGATCGAAAACGTTACGGCTCATTTCTCACCACAGTTCAGTTGATCTTTCAACAGCGACAACAACGACAAAAGAGGAAGAGAGCAAACGATAGAGATCGGAGGCGCGATCGACACGATGACGATTTTGTCAATGCTTTGTGTGCGTCTTCGGTCTCGCCGGCTATCAGTCATCTGAGGCACATCTTTTTTGTAGAGTATTGATTTTGACGCAAGTGGAGCGAAAATCGATTTGAGTTTCCAAGTGACGGAGTTTCTGTCTCCGTCCGGGGCGTGGCAAAACAAATCGTCTGTGATAATAAGAAGGGCCCCAACAGGAGGCCGCCTCCGGTCGAAAAAGGAATTCAAGTGGAAAATATAGAAATCGTTTCCAACGACAACTGACTCACTCGTCCGGATGACGCTCTACTCCACTACTTGTAAATAATAATCGGCCGGAGGCGAGAAGTTGAAGACAGCCCACGGAGATAATTATTATCTGGAAGCCTCACCTACTTACCATGCACGAGAAGTTTCTTTTTGTTCGAGAGGCGCGTATCCGCTACCTGTCTTACTTCCGGCGTCCCTGTGCTCGTAATTACATTAGAGGCAACGCCTCTGCAGCAGCATCCGTGCAAGGAGGCATCCAACCGACCGACCGACTGACTAACTGACACGCTGACTGACTGACTGACTGACGGACGGACGGACGGACGCACTGACTGACTGACTGACCGCCAGATCGACCGACACCCCTACATAGGACGCCGGACGTAATCTAATGACCTCTCCTAACGTGGTTTGCCAAACACTTTGTATCGAAAGTGCCGAACGTTCAAGAAGAATCGCCGAGAAACTATCACCCAGTCCGTCCGTCCGTCCGTCCGTCCGTTCTGAGTCGCGAATCGCGAGCCGCCAAATCACGGATGACATTTTTCTTAATTCTGACCTCCCCTATGATTGAAAGTCTCGCTTTCCCCTTCAATCACTCGAATCAAAGAGTTTCTGAGAATGTATGGTTCCGATCATCTGGAGGGGTGCTGTAGCCTCAAAGTATCGTTGTCCCGAGAGCAGCGATAGCAATGCCTCGTTTTTCAAGTTTCCAAAAGCATTCGCGGAACGGCTGGACGAGCAAGTGGGCAGGCGGGGGTGAAGCATTGCCTCCGGTTGGTCGGCCGGACTTGGCGAGAGACGGTCAAAGAACGGATGCAAACCCGCTGAACTATGAGAGAAAGAGGAGAAGACTTTCCGTTGCGCATGTCGACATTCATTGGTTTTTTCTTGGAGCCAAATAAACGAGCTCTGTTATTTCTGCTCAAGGCCTAGGGATTGATATCTTCCGGTTTTGTTGTGTCTTCTGTTTGGCGCGGGGTAGCAGCGCGGTCCGTTGCTCGTCGGAGCTCCTCGAGTACTCTATTCGTTGAATGGGAAACCTTCCGCCCCGATATGGCCTTGCAAATTTTGCGTAACACATGGACGAGTTTTTTGTTTTCCTTTCTTCTGTTTGACGGGAAGCCTTTCCCTGACGATTGAATCCATTACGTTATGCACTCACGTCTGATGGTCCAATCATTTTAATGCCTCCTTTCGCAACTTATAACGACGACGCGACGTCGGCGGCTCGTAGTTGAACCAACGCGACGATCAGCCTTTTCGACAACAAGATCATAGGACAACAATCGGATTAAACGGCGAAGGCGTGAAATTATACATTGGCTGCGGGTCGACCGCGCACGGCGACTGCGACAAAGGACGCAAACGCTTCTTGTCGAATCGGAACAAAATTTCTGCTGATAACGTGTATACATTAGAAACTCAGGGAGTCAAGAAGTACGCCGGAAAGCGTAGTTTCCAGAGAGGAGAGTTTCGAAATCTCGATACAAAGCCCGTCGAACAACAGATCGGAATGAGCAGCGCACGAATAGCAAGGAAAAAAATCACCAGATGAATAGATTTAATGAACGGAATACGCGAGACAGACGAACTCGCTCGCGGGCAGACTGGCAGGCAACCAGGCCGACCGGATGGATGGATGGATGGATAGATGGATGGGCAAGCGGACGAGCTGGCGACGGAAACCATCAATCATCACTTGATCGATTCAGGCCAAAAAATCAAAACCTCCTGAACTCCCGCAAACCTACTGCTCGTTCCGATGGTGGGTCGAGCGAACAAGAAATTCTTGTAGACCTAACATTCCGAACCATCACGGTGCGTGAAACGAATATTTTTACATGCGCCCCTCCCTTCCGTCGTATGACTCAATCCGTCCGTCCGTCCGTCCGTCCGTTCGTGATGTAGGAATCGCGGGCACAACACCGTTTCAAGGCGATCCGAGCTTTCGTTGCGTAATTGAATTCTTTCCTGTATTCCTTCGTTGGTTTCCGACTCGTTCGTTGCAAGCTTCTCCTGTGTGGGTCATTTATCTGTATTCAGTCTCGACGGGCCTTTCTTTCTTTCGCTTTTTTTTTTATCAGTCTCACCCGCTCCCAGACACCTCGATTCTGATGCCTCGCACGTCGATGCGCTTTTTCTGACCGAGGTCAAGCGCAAAACACGGCCTGTTATATGCATCGGAAAAATAGCTAGCCGGAAACATCGATAATTCTCCGGCTGGTCGTCTTGCCGGCGAGCTTCTAACTGAGATGGCCACCTGCGTAGTTCAGGAGCTGCGGTGTTTCCGTGACCCATAATCACAGAGTTCGGTCGGTCGGTCGGTCGGTCGGTCGGTCGGTCGGTCGGTCGGTCGGTCGGTCGGTCGGTCGGCGGATCGCTCGCTCGGTGGATCGGTCGCTTGCTTGCTCGGAATTCAATTCATTACGAGAAGAGCGTGGAAGAGTAACGTTCCGAGAAAGAACCTGCTGAAGACTCGGAATTCCTCGAAAGTGACGGCTGTGAACAACATTTGGTGTCGGGTGTTCGTATTTGGTCGGCGGGAGTTCGTGTATTTGTTCCTATGTAGATACTGCTGCCGCCGCCGCCACCGACTGAAGTGGGCAACCGGTCATTCATAGAAAGAGAGAAACGCCGCCGCAAACAGCGGGCAGGCGCATGGAAATTGGAAAGACTCGATTCGCTGCATAAGTAAACACACCTATACCCTACACCCAACCACGGAGCCTAGCCGGCAAACCCAGCGAGCCATCTTATGTACACTGAGCTGAGTCTTGGACGGAACCGGAAGAAAGGAACGCAGAACGTGTCGAGAATTTGTAACTGTCCATCCGTTCGGTCAAGGGTTTGCCGAAATTCAGAAGCGGCTCTCGATTCGTGTTTCTTCCTTTGTTTAAACCGAATCTATGAAATCTAGTTGCCGAACTCACTCAACAACGATTTCTTATCCTCTCGACTCGTTTTTCGCATCGTCCGAGTCGCTACGACCTTGAGGTACTGTTCATTTTAGATTTGTGGATTTGAACTCCAGGAGAGAATAGATTCCCTCCAGATATCCAAAATTGATCCTCAGTAGCGATGCCGTTTCCTCTCGCCGCGTGGAGATCGTCGAGGCCGCAGCCGGAGGGAAATTATCTCAGGGTGTTCGACGCGACAATAAGGTCGAATCGAGTCGTAACTCCACCGAGCAGATACTTGAATAAGAAGAAGAAATAATCTCGATGAAGAAGAGAACGAGAGGGATTGTTGTTTTGGTTCTGTTTGTGGACTCGAATCGCGGCGATCCGTTTCTTGTAAGTGAGATAGATGGCGTTCCGGGACCTGGGTTCTTCATTCCATTACGCGGATCCTCTAGAACCCTCGCCATGAGAACGGATTCCGATTGTGACCAAGGTTGAATGCGTACGCGTTCATCGGTGATGTGAACATAGCGACCAAGAAGGGAACGAAGAACGCAGCGATCCTCTTATTCCAATATTTGGACACAGTTTCGAATCGAATTTGTGAGGAATCCATCTACCCACTCTTTTTCTGGTCGACCTCACGGGGCGCATGACGCACACAAAACATCTTCATCGCCATTCGGAAGGGCGATCGACATCAACGTTTACATTGATATCCTCTTCTCTTTCGGAGAAATGCCGTTACTTAATCATGAACTCTTTTTTTTTGGGCTGTCAGAGGAATCTTTCCGCAGCTGAGTCTGACGCGTGCGCCCGTCTATCAATTCAGGAGTCGCGCGCCACTCGAAAACCTTAGGCCCAGTTCCATCGGAAATTCCCTCTCAGGAAAACGATTCTTGAACAATCATTTCAATTCGTTATCTGTATCGGGTGATTCGTCATTTGTTTCTGGCTGCTGTTCCAAAAGAATGTTTCGCTGAGTCGGACATGAGCAGAAATGAAAAATTGAATCCGTTTCACATCTCGCCATTTCGTAAAACGTTTGCAGAATCCGTTCGAACGTGACCTTCACCTCGACGGATCCGTCCGTTTGTCTTTGACAGAATGTTTTCGTTGTTGTTGTTTGGACTTGTTGAAGTGAAACTCAAGATCCGTTGAGGAGGCCTCGACCTCGTGTGATGAGAACTTCCATTTCGCGCCTCGAGAAGTGCTTTTCGTTGGATATGTTATCGTCCTGGAAATTTCCCCCAGTCAGCAGAAGAGTTGAATTCTCGTCCTCCAGAACTCTCAAATGGCGCCGCGCCGCCGCCGCCGCTAATGCCTCCTCAAGTCAAGAGTGAGGAGATAACCCAAACGTGCAAACTTCACTCCAGGAGTCGGATATCCTGACAGGTTCAAAGTGTTGCAGCTGTCGCCCATCCGACTGCTCGCTTGCTTCCTCGTTCGCTGGGTGGCTCTGCTCGTGTTTTGGGACGATTCGTACATATTTTGAGTAGCGACGTTCTTCCGAATTCCCCCAAGAGATTTGAAACTGTCATAAAACGCACACCCGCCTCGAGTACCGAAGCTTCTTCAATCTATTCTGTTCGCTTGGCGTATTCGCGCGTTCCTCGGCGTCGTTGCGAGTTGTCGCATCACTCGAATGAATGGCAGAACACAGAGGTGCGTTTCCTCCTCTCCCCTCAACTATGAACCGCCCCCGCCCGTTGTCATTCCGGAACTTTCCCAAAAATAATTGAGGACGACCCGGAACCCGCGCAGCGAGAAGTTCGTCGGATAATGATCTCAGCTCCTTCCGACTCTCGATTGGAGCTATTAGAATATTTAATGACTGTCGCGGTACCTGTTCCTTGGATGTTTTATATGTTTGTTGTTCCAACATCGAATATTCATTACAATTTTCTACGGTTCGTGTTGCATGCATTTTTCTCCAGAGCTTTTATGACCCTGTCCTGGTTTTTATCAAGAGTTTAATGCGCACCCGTTCAAGCCCACTTTGAGAACATGACACTCTCTCTTTCTCTTTCTCTCTCTCGCTCTCGCTCTCTGAGTGTACGGCATCGCTAGCTTGAGAACGGCGACATCGAGGCGACTTTAGGTTTTGGTTTGAGAAAGAGTTTGCTCGGAGAAAAATCAAACTGAGATGAGGTTTCAGAACATCTCGCTCTCCTCTTAAAATGATTCACGTCATTTCGAACTTTGGTCACGTTCACGCAGATCAAGGTTGAGGACGTTGTTCTGGAAAGTTTGATTTTGTCGGGTGGGATTTGAAGCAGACGGAAAAATTCTCAATCGCCGACATACCTTTGGTGTCGAGTAGCGTTGTGGCGGAGACATTCCGCTCCAGAAGCACAACAACTGACAGCCAGATGGTTGAAAAAAAAGTATCGGCTCTCATCGTGCCGGTTCTTTTCGCGCGGTAGGGTAAAACTTATCCGAGAACAACAGAGAGCACTGCATGCCGCCAACACTGACGATGACAGAGCTTGCCGACGACCACAAATGTTTGTTTGAATCAGTGACACTTCTCACGAACTACTTTCCTGACTGATTTTCAAAGTTGAGTTTTCTGCTCCGGAACACTTTTCTCTTCGGACAATCGTCATTGAGATCTATCGATGATCAACGATGCCGATCCCGTGCCGCCTTCGATGTGAGAAGCGCATTTCTTCGATGGCTCCTCTCACACGGACACTCGTTGGCGGCGGATACACGAAATGCACGTTGTCAAAAGTTTGGTTTCTTCTAGGATAAACTCGGTATGAGAGCGCGGTCCTCAGACTTCGGGAAAGGGTCTGGCCCTCTCTCGCGGGATACCCTCCTCCTCCCCCTCTTCTGCTGCGTGCACCGCAGGAAAACTTCCACGCTGGACCTCCGGAGAATTTTCAAGAGTCGTTTCTTAAAAGAAAGAACTCGATCGCAAATATCGTCATCGTTCATCTCGAAATCGCTGGAGATCCGGAATCTTCGGATCCAGAAGTTGCGACCGATCGAAAGAGGTCTTTGATTCTTTTTTTTTTTTTCAACTCGAGGGAGGCTTCCCGCGACAAAATAACGTCGTGATTCTGTCCGAATATCCAGGCCTCGCGTCTGGTTGGACAAGTACGAACATGTGTCCGCCGTAACATTCACAAAGTGTTTGAGCTGCTGGTGCTGCGTTAGCGCTGCCAACGTTGCCATCGCTGTCGCTCGAGACGCGGCTACGATCCTGCGAACATTTTTCTTGTTCAGTCGGCGGAAAACATTACAGTCTGTTTTAGCTATTCTTCCTCCCCTTGGAGATTTCTCCCACCACCGGTAGCTGAGCAAACCGTCCTTCAAGGCAGAGCAGCGCAGAGTTTAGCTCAAGCGAGCTTAGAAAACAGCAGACTCGCCGCCGCCGCCGTTGGAAAGAGTGACATATTTCCAAAGGATTGGCGGGGCTCTAGACACTATCGTTTCCGCACTGACACGTGAAACTCCGGCTTTTCTGTCGTTTCCAGTGTTTCCGACACAAAACGCTGGATGAATGTCCTACCCGGGGAGAACAAAAAAAAATCCTCCACGTCTAAAAAATTCCGGGAATGCGTTTCGGATTTGGCGCCTCCCGCTGAAAAGTCGACGATCTCGAAGAGACGCCGGGCGTTTCGTCGCGCGATCGCCGCGCCGGTGTTGGAAGAGTTTCCTCAACAAGCATGAAAGCTACAGTATTCATTGTGGCACGGGATTCCCCTAATCACCAGAGGCTCAAGAGAGGTTCTCTGATCCGGATTCATTCATATCGTGATGGTATGAGGCTCGGCCTCCTATTCGCTTCGATCTCACTTTCATCTGTCCAAGAGCCCAACTCACTCAGACAAGACAATACTCCCCGGTGGACAAGAAGGGTTTGCCGAACGGGCGGGCAAACGGACGGACGGAGGAGCGGATAGACCTTCCCACGGTTCGGTTGATCAGCCGATCGGTCGGGTTGCCAAGCTGGTGGTAGGTAGCGAGGTCGCATGGAACTCTTTCTTCCCGTTGTGATTAGGTAGAGAGCAAGGCACAGCAGGATTAAGAAAGGACGCATCCGGTCTATTCTGTCTTCTTAGAGAGATCTATGTGATCCGACCATCGATCACTAACGCAGCGTACTCCCAAGATACTCGCACGTACACTCCAAGATACCGGGAGGGCCATTGAGCCGGCCGGCCGGCAACCCACCTCAAACAGATGCGTATCTATCTATACCTGCACTTTCACACTCGTTCGCCACGAGAATGTTTGACCGACAGACGCATTGAGTGAGTGGAGTGATTCGGTGAATGGAGGAAAAGCACGTGTTTGTCTTCGTGATGGATGGAGCAATCTGTTCTCGCGGAAATGCGATAAATCGATGACGTACTTGAATTTCTTGTTTCTATATAAACTTCCAACCCCAAGCTCGTTCATCTCTCCAAATATCAGAATCTCAAAGTGTGTAGTTGGAAGAAGCAATTACATATATTGTATTCTTGCGAATTCTCTCCGAACATTTGTCTTGGAATCGCTCGACTCCAGCCGACTGAAGAGTTTTTTGACTGTTGTTTTGTAAACGAGTTCAGTTTGTTATTTCCCGCTTTGATGGCTCGCGAATCCGTTCTTTCACGGCATCGTTCGGGGCTGCAAGGAATGAATTCTGGTTTCCGAATCTAATCATAGATCTTCTTTGTTCATTTGAATTCGTTATTCCAGGAAATAGAATCCAGGTATGTGTTCATAGAAACATAGTTTCTTGCTACATCGCTCTGACTAGAAGCCAATCACGACGAATCGAGTCATATTCAGCCGCAACGAAGACTTTCCGAAGACTCCCTCAGGGGATATCCTTGTTCTTGGCCATCTATTTCGATTCCGGAGTGACGGACGACAGGACGAGCACTGTTCCATACGACTGCCGCTCAAACGAACGTTTTGTGAAAGAAGAGCGAGTGACCACTGACCGGGAAGACGAGATTTCGTTGCGGACGTTCGCGCTGTTCTTCTCAACCAAGCGTCCTCTCGCCCGTCCGCTCATTCGTGAGTCTGTCGTTGTCGTCGTCGTTTAAATTCAGTCAAGTTTTTCTTCTTTTTTTTAGGGGTCATTTACGGCGCCTGGACGCGACTGGTTGTCTGTCATAAATAAGAAATGGCCTCTGCTTCTCTCGTCCGTCCGAGTGGGATCCACCCACGCCCTCTGTCGTTTTTAGAGGCAGCAGTCGTCGGGCTCGTGGGTGGGTGGGTTGCCGGCAAGACAGGGATCCGCTCGTCCGGCCGGCCACACGCCTGGTTCCCGGCTCTTCCGGCGGCGGGACAGAGAGTTCTCTCTGCGGGAGAAAAAGGCGGAACAGCCCTGAACGAATGATTTTACTACTCGTCGTCGTCGTCGTCGTCATATCGTCGTGGCTGCTGCTGCTGCTGCTTCTGCCGCCTGCGACGCCGTCATATCGTCGTCATCGTCAACAACATAACCAAGGAGGATACTCAACTTCACTTCACTACCACAACTACTCGACGCCGTGCCGCAAGCAGCCACGTATTGGGCGGAATACAGAATGGTAGACATGACGACAGAGCACTCGGGCCCGTCACTTGGTCTCTCGTCATTT
Organism: Neoseiulus cucumeris; assembly: GCA_021527715.1. Taxonomy (NCBI): domain Eukaryota; kingdom Metazoa; phylum Arthropoda; class Arachnida; order Mesostigmata; family Phytoseiidae; genus Neoseiulus; species Neoseiulus cucumeris. The sequence goes on along the minus strand of JAJSRV010000024.1, from coordinate 126,889 downwards.
CAGGAAATTCTCGTCTTATTCGGAACCACGAGCTTTCGTTCTCCGACTCGAAAGCGAAGGATTCCGATGCCGAGCAACAGAGTTCGTTGGAATCCTCTCGATTCCAACAAGATCCGCTCAAAACGGAAATCAGCTCGTCGCCATCAACAGCATCTGATTGGGCTGCAAACGTTCTGTGGGAGTACAATGGCTTCTCGGAAGAGTCCGAAGCCATCCGGATACAAACGGATATCATCCCATCGGAACCCCCGCCGTTCTCTATTGCGCAGTTGCAGCAGCGGAGAGAAAGAACAAAATTCTGAAAATTCAAGTTGCCCATTGTACTTTGCAGGAATCATTCTGACCAGAGAGCGAGAGAGCGTGCGTTTCTCGAGAGCGCTGAACTCATAGTCAACGCCATGTTTCGTTCGTTAGCGAGACGGCGGCGGAGAGAAACCCCGGACTGAATGAACGTTCACATCGCTACTCCAAGCAGGTCAAACCGCGAAAAAAAATCTATCATCAGCGGAGTACCGCAAAGAAAGTCTTTTCAGAGCTGCAAATGAATCCTCTGGAGAGAGATTCTTGCAACTTGGCTCTCGTCAGTCGGGACTCTTCGCTCTCTGTACGCCATGTACAAGAGGCTATTTGCCGTTTCAACTTCCTTCCATCGGTGGTTTCTCTTCCCTGTTCCTGAAATGGAACGACCGACCGATCGACCGACCGAGGGTTCAGTCTCTTTCCTAATCTAAGATCATCTGAAGAACTTTTGTTGGTTCGAGGTATGGCATGCTTGCGATGTCCCCGGGGAGTGTTGGAGCGATCGTGAACGCAAACTTTCGGTAAAGATTACTTGAAAGGTATTTTCCGATCGAATGTTGCCGCTTCAAGTTTCTCGCGACTCCCAAGGGAAACGGAAGAACTTGCAGATATCTATGTTGGCTCGGAATCGACATGACTCGGATGCCGCTCACCTGGTTTTCCTGAAAAGAGAAAGAACAGCGATATTATTTTCAGATCGATCGAGCTGTGGTGAATGATCTTGATCGTACAGCGAAGAGTAAAGGGGAGGGGGAGCTGGCGATTTTGAAGAAAGTTTCTCTCTTTCTTCAAGGAGGGGGAATATCCTTCAATTCTAGAGGCTTGAGGTCAAAAACCCGGAAAAGGGAAAAGTTTTCCTGCAATCGATCGACGAAAAACGAAATCTGAAAGAGTTCGAGGTGTGAGCGTGTGGAGCAATTCTCCGCAAGTGAGAGCGATGCAATAGCACGAGCGCCTTTAAGGTCTCCTCGTGGGCTCGTTGGTCGACTGGCTCGCTGTTTGCTGGCGTGCCTGTTCCATTGAGAAGGAAAAGAAGGAACGAAGGAAGGCAGGAAGGAAGGAAGGACGGACGGACGGACCAGGAAGAAAAGGACTCGGTGAGGCAAGCGAGAAAAATCACGCTGCATAAATTTACAGCGCACTCGTCCTTCGTCTCTCGGGCGGCAGGGCAGCCTTTTCTCAGGACAACATGAAACGGCAGCGTCGACGACGAGGGCGGCAGCAGCAGCATCAGACCCAGCCATAGGTCGCATCCTTTCGGCGGGAAGCAGAGAGAACGTCTTCGAGGAAAATCGCAGCAGCTCCATTTTGGGCACAAACCACATACCGCAAGCTAGACAACAGAGGCAAAACAACTCTGCGCTCCTCAACGGCACACAGTGCCCGTGAGAGTCAGCCAGGTCGCCCGCTTGCGCCCCTGACTGCTCGCTCGTGGTGATGGTCTTGGCGGTGCGGTGCTCATGGACGCTCTTCTCGTTCAAGCGAGCGGAGGAACTCAATGTTGCAAAAGAGGACGTTTTCTCTCAGTGCTTTTCTCAAACACGTTAGGCGACCGACGTCAAAACTTTTCTCCGCAACAACAATGACTGCGCACTATATGTGAAGTTCACAACTAGTTCTTCTTCATTTCCTCTTCATTGTTTCTATAGAATCACTCGAGGCTGCGGGGTATTGCAACGAGACAGGGTATCAGTTAGAACATCGTTGAAGGCAGAGCGATGCATCCCCTCGATACGGTCTCTTCATCTACTTCTCCTCAACCTCCTCCTCCTGTTATGCGACAACAATAAACGAGACCTCAGACCACCAAGCGGCGGCGGGGACGGAAACTTCTTGCGGAAATGCGCTTCTCTAAAAAACGAAATAAGATTTCGACTCAGTTGAGCGATAGAGCAGTTATGGAAAACTCCAAACTTCCTGAACAGAGCGCCGGCAAAGCAGACCGTATCGCATGTGAGAGATGCGCGCGTCTGCGATTGCCGCCGACTGAGCTTTGAGCCAGTTTTTCCCGTCATCACCACAATTACTGCGCGCGGGTGGCCGGAACGTGCGCTGACTAATAGGCACGCTCGAACGCGCTGAAACGTCGTCCATTGATAGGCAGGCAAGCAGGTCCGCCGACCGACCGACCGATCGACCGATCGAGCGGCAAGCCCGACCGATGACTGCTTTACTGATTTCCTCCGAGATTCTATCCCTTGTTCCTTGAGGGGTTGCGTTAACCGATTTGGGTCGCCCTTCAGACTCAATAAAATTGTTGCAAAATACGTCCTTTGTAACCCTAATTTGGTGGGACGTCTAGAGTTTGTTGCCTGTCTGGTCCAATATTGGAATAGCTCGTTCGTTCGTTCGTTCGTTCGTTCGTTCTACCTGGCGTGCCTGCGCTCTCGATTCCCGCGAAGCAAGTTTGCTCCATTTAATTACGATCCAGCCGCCAAACAAACAGACAGCCACCACAGCAGATGTCGACAGCGATTCCACGGCGGCGTTGTCGCAGTCGATAAGTGTTCTTTGCTCTCAACAAACTTCCGAAGCTCCATCCCACGATGTGAGCCGGCGCGGCGTACTGCGCGCCGAGTCCGACTTTCAATGAGTTCTTCTTTCATCATGAACTCGAGTGCACGCGTCCGTTCAGCTCCGCTATCTTCATGCGAAATGTGATAACGCACGAAAGACATCCGCTCGCTGTGTTTCGTAATTCGTCGGGACCGAAGCATGAAGCTAATCAGCGGACCCCGACACGCAGCCAGGAGTCAGGAGTTGAACTCAATCCAGACCTCGAAGTGGAAATGTCCGGTTGAAATGTTGATCCTCAGATGTCGTCGTCCCGTTTCTACATCGCTGAATCTCTCTTCGCAATTAATCTCACCACCGAGCGCACACTCAGGTGAAAAAATATGAAAGTTTCAAAACGCTCGATCGACTCCGTGTTTGCGGGTCTTGTGTCGACGTGAAACGACTCGGAGTCGGTCGCGGTCATTTGGCTCGAGAGATAATTTGATGAAGTCGCGCTTGCAGTGAGTAAGAGTCTGACCGAGTCTCGGAAATGTGGCATGTTGCGTGTGTACAGGAACACGACTTGATGTAAGAGCATGGCGAGTAGGCGGAGGGAGAACAACACTCCCCAGTTGCCTAATGGTGTTTGACGGCGCATTTTTGTCCGAAGCAATAGAGGCTAGACTGAAGCGAGCGAGCGAGCGAGCACATCGTAATCGTTCTGTAAAATATGACCATAAAACTCACAGCGTCCGCTGAAAGGGAGGTCGCCAAGTCACTTTGCTTTGTTGCAATCCACTCAATGACACACGAGACAAACAGACGAAGGAACAAGCGACGAGCGAATGAAGAGGACCGACGACTAAGGGAATGGAGGCCTGGCCTGCGGGCCGCGAGTGAGACGGATGTCGGCTGAAGAAGTATCGCTTGCGATGAACATTGTGTCAATCGCAACAACGACTCATATCCCTCTAATTGAGCTCGTATTCTCCTATGAGACCGCGTACATCGTCGTCGATCGTTACCGAGTCACCGGTTGTTGACACTCTGGTCGCGACGGATGATGACGACGAGACATAATCGGAAATCGGCTTCAATCGAACTCGGGGAAGCGATGATTTCCCCAACGCCGTTCTTGTCATCCGTTCTGCTCGTGTGTGGAACTTGAGTTCGGTTGAGAAACTTGGCGGGAACGTTTTTTGACAGACAGGACAACTGACTGTCGCTAGCTCCAATAAGAGCGGTCTCGGAAGCTTGCGCACGCCGACTCTGCTCGACATGTGACTTAACAGGGACAGCAGACAAGCTATGCAAGTGATTAATTTAGAATTTTCCGTTCCGGGCTAAGATTAGCGCTCATCCCCGAGGAAACGATGATGAAGCACTCGGTGAAGATGACCGCTGAGACAACACGTTCTCGCTGGTAAGGAGCGCCTTCACCTTCGCGGACACCGCTTGTCGGAAGTTCTAGATGAGATGTCTCTCGATCCAGGTCGTTCCGTGCGGCCAAGTTATCTCAATGAGGAATCTCAAAGGCCTGACTGCTCGAGATCACATTCCCAGGAGTACTCAGGAGTCGGCGATTCGAAGAGACACTCCTTCGCCCGTTCTCGCGACCCAGGAAGGCTGCCGCTCACCGTCTCGTCACAAATCGTCATCGTCAACTCGGAATTCCTCTCGAGACCGTTGAGATCCGTCTGAATTTTTGCTATGAGACGAGGTGACACACGTTTTGCTAAACTCTGAAACCGAGCCCGATGGGCAAGCGTGACATCTGAGCTTTTCCCGGTTTTCAAATCCGGTATCTGGTGATTCTTCCTCCGATGTTAGCGAGGAACTCGGTGGCCAGCGAAATATGTACGGGTGCGTTCGATTGAGCGATGATCACTCGTGACCTCTACGAGTTCATGGTCGGGGGTCCGAGACCTCGTTCGACTTGCGAAAAGCCGACTCGTCGAACATTTTTTCCCTCTGGTGATCAGACCGTCAGCAGATTCTGAAGAGTTGACAGTCGTATTCCGCCGAGCATCATTCTTCCCAGCAGCGGTGCGAAGCTCTTTCTCATTTTGAGTCGGCGGTTCCACGAGGCCACTCAGGCGGTCCATCGATAAGCTGACGTGTTTGAGTCTCTTGTCTTGTAAAGAATTCTTCAGCATGTATGTATGCCGTACACCAGGTACGTGTTCTTAACTTTCCCGGCCCCTGACGGTTCGTTCGATAAACTGAACTTTCCTTCAGGTCGCTAAATTTCGCTGTATCATGAGTTCCGAATAGTTGACAGTTCCGCTGATGCAACTTTCCGGTACTTTCTACATAGACCTCTATGCAGATTCGGCGAACGGGCGAGCCAGCGGGCGGGACACAATGACGTTGAATTCGTAGACTCGGAAGAAAGCTTAGAAGTCCGCGCAAATCTCCTCGTTTCTCACAGATGCGATGGCCCTTCCCTTTCTCGACTAGTAGTTCCTTCTCTTGGCCAGTCCGGAGAAGAATTTAAAACATTGTTGTAAAGTCGGCGAAACAAATTTCACAACTCGTGTGTCGCGACGAGAAAAGCTCTCCGAAAATACGCTCCGGCGACGGTTTCCAAAGCAACGTTGGAGTAAAGAAAATCGATTGCGCCGACGAGCGCATGTTTTTCAATTGGATTCCGAGCGAAAACGTCGGATTGCTCGGCGCCCGGGTGCTATTTTTGTGCGTTCCTCTTTCAACAAGTGTATTTTGACCGTTTCGATATATTCTTGAAAATGATCGTCTTCAAGTTGACTGCCAATTCTGAGGACTGACATTTCCAAGCTCGAAAATCCCTTAACCGGATCTCGGTCCATCAGAGCGGCAGCGGCGATGACGGCGGTCTGCACGAGTCGTCGGAAAAGATCTTCCGCTCTGATCCCATTGCTTCGAGTCTGCGAGAAGACCTCAGGGCACTTTACTCTCTTGGAACGCTTAGCAAAGATTCCTGCATGCGCTCGAGCTCTTAGAGTGGAGGTAAAATTTTCGAGGACTCGAATGAGCCTAACGAGCGATTCAGACCGAAAGGGAAGACCGCTCTCGATATGCATTCATTCGTCATGCTTCGCTGCTGTTCACGAATACTTTCAAATTTGCCGAACTTCGTGTATGTGGATTCACATCCTCATACGCGGGGACATACGTCGTCCTCGGAGCTCCATGAGCTTATCCGATTTGTCCTGACCGCTTCGTTTGTCCATTCCCATCTGAGTTGACGTCGCAGTTGAACTGTGTTCGATTATGTTCGCTCGGTCGAGCTTGCGATGATAGCCTCCGGTCCCCGGAATGACTTCCTGTCCGACACCCGGCGCGGTAGTCTACATAGAACGCTATCTTTGCCGCCGCCGCCGTCGCCGACTTAAATGGAACCGTCAGGGGCACGTTTCATCAGAATTTGCATCATTTGCACATTTTCTTTCCATTAAACCCTGACGCCAATGGGCGCGAGCCTATACAGCGCTTGTCCTTGCGGACATGCCGTCATCTCTAGTTGGGGGTCCGAAGTATTTCTTTGAAGAAATTCTCGAAAAACTTCCCTCTGTGCTCGCCTGATTTCAGCAGGTGAAGAAATTCGTGTCGCCACGACCGATATCACTGCTCTCGAGTCTGTGAGGAGCTCGTTGCTTTTTCCTGCATTGACTACTGGCCGAAACGGGTTCGTTTGTAGTACAGGTTGTTCCAGCTGTAAGTCCTGATTTCAGACGTCTATATCTCGGCGAGGGATGGACCTAGAGAGCCCCGGTTTGCGGCGTTGGAACCGGGGTCTGATGAAGTTTTTTTCCCGCGAGTTTCAGAAGTTTCGAAATTTTCGCGAAGAATCCGTTTTTTCGCTCATTTTCGCCCGCTTCGCCACAAATTATCAACTGAATCAAAAAAAAATCATCAAAAAAAATCAAAATATCAAAAAAACTTCATCAGACCCCGGTTCCAACGCCGCAAACCGGGGCTCTCTAGGTCCATCCCTCGCCGAGATATAGACGTCTGAAATCAGCACTTACAGCTGGAACACCCTGTACAAGGTTTATCGTAGTCCATTATCCAGTCCGACAGAACGATGTTCAGCAGAGCGTTCTTCCAATCATTTGTTGCGACTGAACATTGTCAGTGTTCAACGAACGAGGATCACTCGATGCTGGAATTATGGGCAATAACACTCACTCAACGAACAAGTTAGCGATGTCGGCTCTTCCGTCGAATGTTTGTCACATCAAGCATGCGGAGGGTGCGGCCGAGAATGAATCGACAACATTCGATTGAGACCTGACTGACGACAAACAGACTTCCGCGGAGTGTTGTCGCTCTTTCGTGCTTTCCATGGAATAAAACAACTTGCTTGTCGGCGGCTGCTCGTTCGTTCGTTCGTTCGTTCGATTGGAACCTTTCTGGCCGATACATTGAACCAACTTTGTGCATCGAAGCGCTCACCTGGAGTCATTCTTCTTAACTGTTTCTCTCGATGATGCTTTTGCCGACAGAACAATAATTCCGTTCTGACGATTCAATAGCATCACCGGTCGAGAGGACGTCTGCATATTGCGAACTTCCTCTCAATCCCATCCCGGTCGTCACACACGTTCACACGATACAAAATAAACAAAAGAGACATTTTTGAGGTCTCTTGAGCTTGTTCAGGATCGGAGCTGAGTCGGAATTTCGCAGGTCTCATGAACGTTCGACACTGGTACCCAATAACAGCAGCCGATCACAGAAGTCAGCTGGATGGCGGGCGGGCGGGCGGTCATGATCGTACGGCTAAGCACACTTGCTTTAGTGAAGAGATCGGTTCTCGGCTTGGCTCAATTTGGCTGCGTTCAAAATTGAATGACGAAAGCCCGTTTCCTCTTATGGCTTCTACGCACGTTCCTTCTTCCGGTACCAGTTGCTGTAGAAAAAGTGCTCCAACCTCCCATCGGTTGGTTTTCTTTCGACGTTCGGGCTCCGGCAAAGGTTCTCCCCCGCCAACACGAATCCAGCCAACTGTGCCAACCAAAAGTGGTTTTTCCTCCCTCCGCTAACCCACTTGTGCCTTCCATCGGTTCGTGCCGAGTGAAATTGAATTAAACCATATGGACATATGGAGTGGATTAGAGCACACTGCGTTCCGTTTTCCGAATCAGTCGGAAGTCACAGACTCCGCTGTTGGGAGAACGACTGCGGGAATTTTTTTTTTCGAGAGTTCCGACCCAAACAGAAGCGAAAATTCCCTTCCCTTCATTTGTCTGTGGAAAGTAGAAGCTGCTTTGTTCTCAGGAGAGTTGAGATAATTAAGGAGAATGGATAAATGAAGAGGACCAGCGAAGCCTGGAAGCAAGAACAGAAGCGGCAGCGAGAGGAGCCAGATACGAGCATAACGACAACATTAGCAGCCACAGCTTTTTGTTATCAAAAGCTGAGGGAGAGAGAGAGAGGAATAAGACTACTTCTAGAGTCGGTTTTTGTGAAACAGAATTCCCAAACGCTCCAAGATGTCCGAAGTTTGTTCGAGTCAGGTATGTAAAGCCACTCAGGGCGGGAACTCCTCGAATATTTGATCGGCCAGCCATTCCCAGCCAAGGGATAAATTCTCGTCATCAGAACTTGGCCTGTCTATGTACGAGCTGAAGGAGATTCCAGTTCTCCGCCTCAAGTTCCTGCGCGTGAACTCCGATCGTTTTCATCTCGAGGCCGTCCATAGTTAACCCAAGTCTTCGATGATTCTTCCTCTGCCGCAGCCTCTGCGTGAATGAAGCCACAAGAGCATTTCGGCAACATAAACACGAATTCTTCTCGTGTCGGAAGCTGTCGCGAGACCATGGCATCTCGCGCGGGAAAAATAATGAGGACAGGGAAACCACTCGATGCAGCCGAAGCTTTCAATGGGAACCGTCCGACGTTGCGAGAACGTGTACGTTCGCGCCATGATCTCGGGCCGCATTTCTGAGGGAGATTATTCCTTCTATTCCGGAGGAGTTTCCACGCACCGAGGTTGCGCTTCGGTTCAAGTGGCGCCCTCTCGGCGTTGTCGACGATAATTCGGGTTAGGATTTACGCCTGAAACGGGAGTCGAGTGCCCCCTTGCGAATTCCAACGGAACTAAACTCTGTTTATCGAGCAGACGAATTCAGGGTCAGTTCGGCCGAGAGGCACCGAGTGGCGCCACTAGTTCAACTGCTTCACCTATAACCTCGGGTGTCTTGACAGACCGCCAAAACCGGAATGTTCGCTCTCTACCTTTCCCTATCATGGTCGCAAACAGGAGAACCACAAAAAAGAAGTTTAGAAGAATTCCTCCCTGAGGAAAAGAAAATGCAGAACCTTTCGTCATTAGGGAGTTTGTTTAATGACGACGACACAACTTCCATCAGCCCGATTCCAGGATGGGTGAGGGGGATTGTGTGGATCCTTTCGGTTGCGCTCCTTCCAGAGTTGATAGACCCTCCGCTCGACCGGATCAAACGTCCTTTCGACCAAGTCGTCTCCCTCCTCTGGTTCACTTTCTGAGTGCTCGAAGACTTCGAGCCGTTGCCTTTCTAGACGGCCCACTGACTGGTTTGTTGGCGGCCTCGTCGGGTCGCTCACTGAATGGCTGTAGCTGACTGATGCCAGGCGTATCCTCACAAAAACGTTCGTCGGCCCTACCAGGCCTGGCTGTTCGGTTGGCTGACTACTTCAAGCCAGCTCCAGCGCAGCAGTAGCGGTAGCTGCACAACCAGCAGCGGCAGTGAGGCAAAAATTGCCGAGACCCTCTTCTCTCGTTGATGACTCTCTCGACCGCGTTTAGTTGAGCCGTTAGATCTGAAACCACCCCGCTTGTCGTTCTCTTTTGAATTAATAATTCAACTCCCCAAGGTATTCAGATCGACTGCTCTCTCTCTCTCTCTCTCTCACTTCGTTGTGGTATTCCGGAAACAGATAGACAAACAAACGAATGAACAAACAAACAAACAAACCGCAGTCGCGCAGTTGAGCCTGGGCGGGGCCCCGACTTCTCTTCGTCGCGCGCCGCGCCGGTCGCCGGGTCGGGTTGCAACGCTCAAGTCTGCTTTGACTTCTTTTCAACCTCCGAGTGTAGGTGTTTGGGAGTAGAATGGAAGAAGAAAGACCGAGCGGGATGAACAGCGAGTCGTGTTCGCGTGCAACGGGTGACAAGCCGACACACAAAGGAACAACAGAGAGCAACATGTGAAACGTCGCGTCGTGTATGCCGTGGCAAGCCATGCGTACGCCTAGTGGAAACTACGACGAGAAGAGCCGCGAGAGGAAAAATGAAGAGGAGCTTGTCGAACACGGTACAAAAATCTCTTCGGAATCGGGAATTTTTATACAGCGCTCATTGGATTTGAGTAAGTTTCCGCCACTTTCGAAAGTGTCCACTCTTCCTCTGCATCTGTTCCCGTCGTCAACGGACGACAATCACCTATCCGAGAGGTTCTCAAACGGGATCCCGCTCGGTGACGTCTTGTAAGAGGTGCTGCCAGGTGGGCTTTTCATACAAGAGGACACTCTCGTCTCGAACCGGAGATAATTTATTTTCGAATATCTCTGAGGAGCTCTCGCTGACCGTACTTCCAAGAGAGAATGGAGATGTTTTGCAGATCGACCCCTAGATGATTTTGCCCCTTCTTCGATCGGTGATCGGAAAAGGTTCATAATGTGACCCTGATGGAGCCTAGAATTTCGAACATAGTTTTGCTTTTCTTGTTCTTCCTTTCATGCATCGCTCATCCGTTCGTCTCACTCACGGATACCCTGACTCTTGCGGAGAGGAGTCCCGTTCGCCGATGTTTCGCAAGATTTCCGATAATTTCGCTCACCTCGACCTGAAAATAAAAGTAACGACTCGTTAGTTGTGCAGTCGTCATCATCTGATTCTTCCTAAACAACGTTGTTCCGATGTCACAACCCTTGATCGCGCGTAGCGAAGCCTCCCGACGAGGTCCCCAGGTAAATCGATGAATGGAAGGAGCTGCTTTGAGTTTCAGAACGACGGTTGGAATAGTTTAAACTTTTTCGATGGAGTCCATGGTCGTTTTGGTTATTTTCGCCGTTGTTGATGATGAGCACTGGGCAGTGGCCGTCGCCAGTTGTGCGATGGTCCGGCCGACCGACCGACCGACCGAGATAGAAGCATTCATCGGGTGCGGAGCGAGCGTCGCATTTTTTCTCTGTAGTACAGCTGTTCTTAATTACCAAACGGTCTCCTCCGATTAGAGCGCTCTCCACCACAAGAACGAGGACGCGTCATTATTCATAAAGGCACGCAGCGAGCGAACTAGTGTCGTTTGCCTTCTTCTCACAAAAGCTCGCTCGCCAACAATCAGAGCAACTGCGAACGCATGGACTTCCGTTGCGTACCATTTCTTATTCTCCCTTCTCTATCTATCTCCTATTCCGTCTGAATGGAGTCAGTCGATTTCGGACAGACACAAAACCAGCCAGAAAGTCGAGGGCGATGAACGTCCCGCCTCTCACGTTTTTGGAAACGCACTGGGGTGAAGAGACAACTGCCAGAAACGTTTTGGGAGCGGAGTCTACGTCGATGGTGGAACGGACGATCGGTCGTAAACGTTTTGTTGTTGTTGTTGTTGTTCCGAACACCAAAAAAGACCGGAACGATGTTTTCTGTTCTGGCGGAGGATCAGGGAAGCCGATAATGCCTCGGTCCAGCTCAGGGCGCATCGAGACGATGATGCAAACGAAGTCGCCGCGACCCGATGAGGCTCGGCGTGAGATCTAGAGGTTCAATAATCTCTGTGCGCGTGACCTCACTGTCAATCAGCGTTTTCGTCAACAGTAATGAAACCAGCTAACGCAATAATCAGCCTACAGACGAATCCTCTTCACCGTGGGGTATCAGAGTCCGCGATAATTCTTGTGCGGATTTCCCCCGCATTTTCGTCAGACCCTCGTTCATACATTCTACTCGAGATCCGGCTGACAGCTCTCGGTGGTGGTCGCCATTGATTCAAATCGAGGATTTCCCGCTGACCGAATCGTAGACCTCACGATAAATCAGGAAAAAATATTCCTTTTTGCCTCGCCGAAAATCGGGGAAAGAGCACCGAAATGTACCGAAATCTCGCTCGACTCGACTCTAAAATGAGGATTCACTTGAATGAATTGACTCACGCGGCGTTTACGCGTCGCAACCGCGTTTTGCTTCCCATCGCCCTTCCTCGCAGCAATGTCGACAAACTTGCTAAGTAAACTCGCTGGATATCGGGAGGCACGAGCAAACCGAATAAATCACGACTAATTCAACTCATCGAACTTTGTTTGGGTCGTTGCCAACCTTTCGAAGGGTCGTCGCACTGAGAGTCAATCTTGTCTATTTTCTGTTTTTCTCCAACTGCCCGTCTGTTCGTCTTCTGAGTGAGACAAGCGAAAGGATGAAGAAAGTAAGAAGCCGGAGTGAACAAGGAAGGGTTACAGAACAAGTGTTCGCGCAGCAGCTCACACACGCAAGCGCTCACGCTGTTTTAACCCCTTCGACGGTCTGCCTCCCCTTCCCCCGATCCCGCGCAGCCCGACAAGTGTAAGAAGAGTTACCAAAGGAGCGGCAGAAGGGCTATTTGCATTCTAATGTGATTATTCGGTCGGGTACACAGTCTCTCTGTGTCTGCGTGTGTGGTACGCAGTCTCGTTTTACACTCTTCATGGCAGTTGGACTGACTGACTGACTGAGTGAGTGAGTGAGTGACGCAGTGGCTGATTTGCTGACAGATCGTCTGACTGGTTGCCAGACCTCTCCCCGGGATTTCGTCTACGACGCCACCCCGAACACATTTTCGAGAGTAGAACAAAAGGAGAGCGGAAAAAACGACGTCGGACTCACGCCCTATCGGTGCTGAAGTGTGGGGAGCTTCGTCCACGAGGGACCGTGGGTCGGGAACCAGTTTGAGGCGGCGCAAATCTTTTCAGAAGCGCCGTAGTCGTCCCCAATCGTCGCCGCTGTTGCTTTTGTCGTCATCGTTCGGCTTCAACAGCCTTCAATCTTTCCCGCCGTTGACAATCCACTTGTTATAGTTTCGTCAACCCTTCGAGAATGTCCTTCCACTTGCCATAACCGTTGTCGGGACGGCAATCGTCTCTTGGTGAGGGACCACCGCAGCGCTCTCGAAAATATCCTTATGCGGCTTCGAGGACCACTCAGAACCTTGTTCCAATTCAAAAACTTTTCTCCCCAAAACTTCTCCGCACCGAGTTGTGGCAGTAGCGTTAATTTTACTTCTTTCGAGCGGAATTCCCTCCAGGACGCTTGATCATCATTTGCCGGCGATACGACGAACTCAGTCAGTGTGTTCCAATATCCCGATCGATCGAAGCTTGCCGCAATAAAAAGTTGTTCGATGCGTTGTCCCGTGTTACGCAATCGAAGCGACCGGTTTCCGTCTGTAACTGTGGAAGCGGGGGCCTCGTGAAAGGATCAATGAACGAAAGGACGCTTCAGGAGATCTGTTTAGGAATTTGTGAAGAAATTCGCTCCAAAGGTTCTCGTCCGTCTCGAGGCGAACCCCTAAAACATCGACCACTTAACCATGGAGGCCAACTGGCCCAAAGGCCAAGACCCCGAACGACTGTGAGCTCGAGAGTCCGTCTGCCCCGCTTGGCCGCCCACCCGAACTCTCGAATCTTTCGGAAAGGCGCGGGGTCGTCCATTAAATATGCAAATTACCGTCATTACCACCCTTCGCCTCTTTCGTGGCTCGTGGGATTGCTATCTCTTCCTTCGTTACTCATCAGCCGTTGCTGCTATCGCTCCGCACAAGAAACTACGATCCAAGACTGAGCGCACTCGAGCCAATCGTGCGCGTTTCTCAATAGGACATTGTCCTCTAAGCACTCGATCAAAACAAAAACAAACTTCGAAAAAGAAATGACCTCGACGATTCCGGCAATAAGCTCGAAGCGAAACCGAAGGGAACCGATTCCGACGAACAGGAGGAATCGAAAGGAAGCTCATGTCATCAAATCATGGCTGAGATATTTGAGGTCTATCAGACATCGACGACGGTCTTCTGCGATTCCTTTCTATTGTCAACGAACGAGCAGAATTCGACAAAGTCGAAAAAGATCTCATGTTCGCCAAATGAGCTCATGCTCTCTTGCAGGATCACAGTAATATCAAAGGAAGACCGATGATGAGCAGAAAATGCATGTATGCCTGACTGACTGAAGTTGAATCTCATTCTCAGGGGCTCTTGTTAACTCATTCGCAAAGTGACGAAAGGCTTCGAACAGGGATCCCCCGACGCAGCCAAACTAGTGGCAAGCAACCGGACGAGCAAGCAGCGGACGAGAGACCGAACACTCTTGACTCCCGGAGTCAAGGAAGATTGGAAGAGAGCAGTATTGCTTTAATGCCACCAAACCCGCTCAGTGATCGGCAGGCTGCCGCATATTACCGCCTCGTGGAAACTCCTCGTAAGGATTGCAAGAGAGAGAGAGAGAGAGAGAGAGAGAGAGAGGAGCTGACTTTGAGCGATATGAGCAGCCCGCCGCGGCCGCCTGTCTGTCCACTCACTCGCTTTTTCGTTCGCCGACACGCTCGCCCCCTGTAGATGCATGAGTTCAACAGAGTCTCCGTCCTTCGAGTCTATCGCTTTTCATCACTCGCGACCTTGGCTCATAAGTCACGCAAGCCTTTCGTTTCGGGTGTTAATGATTAATGCAACTTATTTGAATACAGATCCCATTCGAATGCTCAAACTTCTCGGACATCGACTACCGCTTCGATACAGCTGAACTATCGTGGGAATTTCGACGACCCACGACGATCGTTCACGAGGACAACGACCGAAAAGGCCGCGACACCGATAGATTCTCGCCTTACGCGTTCTCAGACACGAACAGTTGAAAACCGCATCAGCCGCGGCTTCCGTGAGAGAAAACGAACCCGAGAAGGAGTCTCTCGTTCGACGGAACTAAGCACACAGCTTCGATTGAGGCAGTGACGACGATTAGAGAAGAGATTAAGACCAGAGAGCGTGCAGTACAGAAGACAATTGCCATCCATGACTTCAGAGTCGTTCTCGGACCGACTGCCCCGCAGCATTTGGCGAGCGAAGCCGCGGCCCAGAGACTGAGTCTCGCAAGCCCGAGGAGCCAGCCAGCCCACAAGCGCGCCGGTTGGCCACCGGGTTTGCCACCCGGCTTTGTTCCTGAGCTCGGAAACGGCGGCGGAATTTCTCCTCTAACGTTTTCTCTATGCGGCGGTCTGACTAGCTGGCGGGTCGAAAGAACGCCGGAAAGCCGGACGGATGGACGGACGGACGGACGGACGGACGGACGGACGGACGGACAGACCGACCGGCTATAAGAGGTCAACTCTATAGGGCTGTGTGTTGTAATTTCGTCTCTGATTAGAAGAGAGAGGTCGGCCTGGGGGCGTAATGGCGCATGAACCCCTGGGGCGTGCGGCAGGGCTGGTTGGCTGGCTGTCCGACTGCCCGGATGGGGAGGGGAGGTGAGGGGGGCGTGCGAAGGAGCGGACAAACGGCTGAAGAGAGTTTTTCCCTCCCTTTTCACTCTCCTCAACCCACCGGTCGACCATGCCCTACCGAACGCTTTTCGAGTTGGTCACCCGCCCGGCTGCCGCCCTAGAAGCCTAGAGCGGTCCTTGTAATTTTCTATTAAATATCCAGCAAGCAAAGTGAACACTTGGCCGTGAAGTCCTACTGGGCACTTGAGACTTTCCAAAGGGCGCGCGAGCAGCGATCGACCGAGAGGATCAGCGGAACCGTGCGGCGGCGGCGGCGGTGGCGGTGGCGGCTGCCGCACCGCTGATGAAAGGAAGAGTGTGGGTGTCGGTGCCATTCAACAGCCTTCTGGCCACTCCAATCGACATCTCATCCCGTCGATTGGATAAGTCCCGAGTGTTCTTGGAACAACTCGAACCTCTAGAGCGGACCGGTTTGCTTGTTACTCTATTTTCGGAATTGGGAGAATTCGGTTCTATTCCGGTAGAAGAATCCGCTTTGATTTCCTCTCCCGTGTCTCATGGTTCGATGGTAACAAAGCGATACAACACGATGTGTTGGAAGAGTTGTGTAGGCCGTTGCATTATTTAAAACGTTGACAAAGATTTTCGCTCTCGAAGGTTCTGGGAATGCTTTGAAGAGTTACGACCGCAGCATCACAGCTGACACATGCAAATGCTCTGATGGTAATGTCCGAGGCTTTGACGGAAAAACTGGCAACCGTTCAACATACACTAGCGACACGAGTTCAAAGGTTGTTCCTCTGAAGGTTTGCAAATTGCTCTGAGCAACGAGGGGTCGTCTTTAAAGCTCGCACAGCGCAGGGTAGTCCTTTAAGGTCTCCGAAATCTCGAAACGGTCCGTCACTGACCGTGGACGTAATGTTTGAACGCGCCAACGTCGTGTCGTCGTCGAAATTTCAAGGAGATGCGACCTCAACGGTATGACGAGACAACGACTCATAGCGCCGCTACGGTAGCGGTATCGTTCGCGACAGATTTCTCCTTGAGCTGATTTTCCCATGTTTGCGAGAGGCCACCCCGAGGAGTAAAGGGGGAAATACGTGCCCGCACCCCGGATTCTGGGGAAACGGACTCCGACCGCTCACGACAGTTATGGAAGGTCCTAAAATTCGGCCTGGTTAGCATCACTTGGGAGCTAGACGGTGCGTAGAAGAAGGAAGCCACATCTACCGGGGTAAGAAGCAGGTTATTTGTGTTGTCCAAAGAGTTAACTGTGTCCTCTAACTGTCTGTTGTGACTTCAGTTATCCAACCGGAGCTGATTTCCCAAAGGATTCCCCCTCCTCTCACTTGCTCTTCCAGCCCCCAAGATCCCCCTTTTCAATTCCTCTGCTCTACTACAGCGTCGTCGAGCGGAAGGGAATAATCAAATGGCTTTTGCTGTGTCCATCCAGCTCCCCGTCCCCGCATTCCCGGCTCGCGAGGCAATTTCTGCTCTTGAGACGTCTGCAACGACACTGTTTCTATTAGTACCTACTTTTCCACTTCATTCCGAAGACGGCAAATCCGACATGCTCGGTTCCTCAATAGAGCTGTGAGAACAACTTCGAAGTCGACAGAGACGGCGGCTGCGTCAGGAGGGGAGCAGAAGACGGCGCAGCGTCCAACAGCCTTAACTCCAGTCCTTCCGGCCCCATTTCCTGGTCACGTTAACTCCTTCTCCCCGTGCTTCCTAACCCCCAACAGCTATGATATAATGGTATCCGTCCGCTCTTTCCTGAGCGAGAGAGAGAGAGAGGTGATGCTGTTAGACAGCGGCAGCCATCGCAGCAGCAGCAGCAGCAGACAACACAGATACTTAGACTCCGGAGCAGTCGGTGTGTCAGACACTTTAAACTGAGCACGAAAGTTTTCCGAGGAGAAGTTCTCCGCCGCGGCCGCCGCTGCCACCGTTGACGCAGTAGAACTAAGTAAGACACATGGGCTTTGTGCGGATTCGCGTTCAAATTCGCTGATGCGGCTACTGAAGCGAACGCACGTCAACCAGCTCGCTTGCTTGCTTGCTTGCTTGCCTGCCTGCCTGCCTGGGTGACTGCAAGCCCGTCTCGCTCCGCCCCCGGTCGGTTTGCCGACGACTCCAACTCGTGTCGTTTGGTTTGTTGTGTACGGTTTTAGCTTGCCTAGCTGCTCGTGTGTCCAGAGTTAACGTCGTTGAAGGCGCATCGGATATCCGTGGCAAATCAGTCGCAGTTTTGCCAGTCAGCAAAGTCTCCTCTGGCAAGTCGTCTCCGAAACAGAAGCTTTCGAACGACACAACGATTTCGGTTACAGTCCCTCAACCTCGCTTCGACGACGACTCGAACAAGTCGTCGTTGTTTCTCTTGACAAGTTGCAACAAGCGTTGTACTTGTTTGGTGGTGCGAGTTTGTTGTGTCGTCGATTGGGAGAGCGGTTTTTTCGTTTTAATAACGAACCGAGCGACGAACAGAAAGATGAACAATGTCTCGTGTTGCCTCTGCTGTCTCCCTCCATCGCTGCCCTGTAACGCGCAGCTATCCGGGAGTCGTGCTGGACGCAACGAGGATCGACTCCCGACGTGACCACTTTATAAATTGATGGCAATCTCGCGCCACGGCTCTTCGGTCTAGCCTTCAGACCGACCGACCGACCGGCGGACCGTCCGCTCGCTGGCTCAGTTGGTCGCTTGCTTGCTTGCTTGCTCGAACAGCCTAGAGAGCAAGCAACCGGTTCTTCGGCGATTTTCAGCGAACAGCACCGCAGGGCTCCGTCAGGGCTCTGTAAGGATTCCAGCAGGACTCCGTCAGGATTCCGTCAGGACTCTGTCAGGACTGGGTCAGAACGGACGAGAATTCGGTCAGGCCTTGTGGGGCCGACTGACCACTCTCCGGCGTCACGTCAATCGGAAACCGCCTTCTCCTGCTGCTGCTGCTGCTCTTCCTGTTCGGTCCTCACTCGGAAGCCCCATGCCTCTCTCTCTCTCTTTCGCCCGCAACGGCCAGCCACAAAACTTCGACCGCCGCCGCACACATCATGGTTCATATGGCTCCCGGACAGGCCCACGATCCGATGGACGATCGGACGATCGGTTGGTCGGACGGCAGTTTCATTTGAATCGAGTGAGTTGAGCTGAGGCGTTCCTCGTAATAAATGAAGATCTCCAGGGAAGAGCATTCCTCAATCGATTTCCAGGAACGCGTCACCGACAAAAGAACCGCCTAACTCGGATGCTTTCAATAACACTCCATAAACTCTATTGAGAGCCTCGAGTTCTGCATCGGATCTCGAGTAATAGTTTCTTCAGCCTGAGCGTCTTCGATCGCGGGTTCAAACCAAAAATGGACGGCGACCGTGTCACAGAGAGCGAACGACACTCAAATCGAATTGCTATGAAGGGCTCGTGAGGGTGGTGAAGAGAACGAAGGAACGGATTTCCTCGAGAGCTGCTCCTCTCGCGAGGAGAACACCGTTGGACATCGAAGCGCTGTTGGGGAAAGTCCACTGTGTTGCGCACGAATGAATGAATCAAGCGAAAAGTGAAAACAGGCTCTCGTGAATTCCAACCCTAAATCTGAACGCTTTGCTTCGCGCTAGTTGAAATCCTGATCCAGTGATCCAGGGGACGAAGGACAACGCGAGTGGTGGGAGGAGGAACAAAAGATAAAAATTCTTATGCTGATGTTGTCGAGACACGCTCCGTGTAAGGAGCACTCTACGGCCTCATTTTCTCCCCTCTGTTCTCCGTTTTCTTTCTGTGGTGTGATCGCTGTCTTCGCTGCTTTCTCCTCAGTTTTTCGTTGTCTCCTGATTCCCTCCTCTGGCTACGTAAGAACACCGAGTCTGTATTCTGATCGAGGCAGAGGGCGTTTTCCCCGCTGGAAGCGATTACCGAGCGATTAAGCATCTTTGAATATGATAGCCACGCTCCCAGAACGCAAGTCGGCAGCCGGGTCAAGCCAAAGTCCCCACAGAGCAGCGCATTCGTAATCGCTGTCCGGCAAAACCTCTCTCCGGATTTGAATTGAGCTTCATGAAGAGCTTGGGAAGACCCTCGCTGCTTCTGCGTTCAATGGCGTCTACGACGACGCACGACATCGACGATTCACTCGGATTTAAATAGATTGAAGGCCGGATATATTTTGCCGCCGCCGTCGCAGGAATAGAAGTAGCGGAAGCAGCATCGGCGGTCGGAGCAGATTCTCGCTCCATTCTTTGAATAATAGAGTCATACGCATTGAGAGCACATCGCACGCTGATGATAACGAGGACGACGACAAAAAAAAAGCGGAACTTGAAAGTCTAAAAAGCGAAACGGATAGTGGTGGCATCATGGAGAGAAAGCGAAAACGAAGACGACCGAAGGACCACGGACCGATAGTGAGCTTAGGAACCCCATGAGATGTGTGTTGCGTGTAACATGCCGCGTGTTCTATACGAGCTCTGCCACAACGTTTACGCTCAGCTCAGTCAGAGCAGCCTCGTGCATGCGGCACGGAATGTGGAGTCGACGAGGACTGTGAAGGGTCGGTGAAAGAATGAGAAGAACGATTCACTCACGCCGGCAACATCACCCAAATTCGATTCAAAAGTCACTCGCAACGAGGAGGGACGAGACGGATGGGGAGGGGCAAGGGGACAAGGTTCGTCGTCGTCGAGCCGAGGAAAAAGAAGAAGAAGAACAAGTTGCTGTGGCCTGGATTGCTGCAAAGGAAGTACCCCCCGTTTTTGTGAGTGGCCAATTCAGCTGGCTGACATGACATATGTTGAACGTATCTCGAGCCTCAGCAACGTCGAAAAGCAGAAATACGATCCCTCATCTTGAACAGGGACGAATAGAGGGGGCGGCTCCGGCTCGAGCGTCTAGGAGGGGACAAGGAGTGGAAGGAGGATTAGTATACAGGGGAATCAAGCAAAGAGAACTCTTTGCGCTCTGTGCCGATGATGCCCTCGCTGTCGGCTGCCAGCTCAGTCCGTCAGACTGATGCGAGCGGAAATATGTCAGTTCTCCTTCTTTTTTCCATGGAGCCCTGCTCCGTTTCATGTCTTCTTGTCTCAGCGAACCAAACGATCCAGCAGTAAAGCGCTCCTTGGCTCGCATGGCTCGGCTGTACCGTTTGCCTGTGGAGGTTGTAGTCATCAAACCAGCGCCGGAAATGTTTCGATTCTAACTCCTGTCTGTTTCTTCTTCTCGAGGTCATCTTTCCCTTTTTTTGTTCTCCTTTCGGTATACATACATGGTGTCCGAACACTTCACCCGTTGCCAAGGCCGCCGTGGCCGTTGCCGTCTCGCCCCGTGTTTTCCGTTCACGACGAAACTCGGCCATCGATCACTGACGGCTCTCCTAATTACTCTCGATGTGAAAGTCATCACGGGGCTCTCATATTTCCATGGAATCCGCTCCATAATTCCCTCGTATTTGAATATTTTCGTTCGGGAATAAAAGAGAGATGTCGTGCGAGGTCAACCAAGAGTTACCGAGTGACTAACACGAGCACGATCTATGGGTCCTCAATGATGATGGATCGTCTTCGCTTCGACGAAAGACTCATCGGCGACGCGAAAGTATCTCGGAAAAGAGAGAACTTGTTTGCGACGAAAACCGATTTACCATGTCAAGAGAGCTCCACCAACAAATCGATGAACAGTTCGATCCTGCACAGCCATCGCCAGATTCTTCCGTTCATCGACTTAACAGATGCAAATAATGCGCTCTCTAATATCGGCCCCACTATTAAAAACTCTACGCAGAGAAATCGGGCTGAGACAAATAGAATTCAGCGACGGTTTGATGGAGTCATGGCGACACATTCCGGACGGCTGATTCTGTAAACCGCCCATCGGTCAACTCGATTTTCGATGAGGACTGGACCGTGGTTTGTTTTTTGGTTGAGACAGAAACTACGATCGAATGTGCCGTTGAGTCGGCAGAGTGAGTTGCAGACGATGTGCAGAATCAGCAAACAACACGCACACACACACACACACTCCATATCGAAGACAGGCTGTCCCAGATGCCGAATTTCCAACCAGCGCAAATGCTGCAAACCGGAACTCTGGTCCACTTCCGTACCGGGCGAGTGGATTTCCAGCCGCGCAATGACTCGATCAATACGACAAAACACGCACTGTCTATTTCCAGGTCTTGCAGGAATGATACTTCCTCAAGCTGTCTGGCCAGACACCTCCTTCCCAAAAACCCAAAATCCACGGAGCCAGAGAGCCATTTCATATCCGCCAGACAGTTCATGGAACAGAAAACCATTCCGCTGTCCGCATGTCCGACGGTTTCTCTTTCTTTTTCGAAACAGAGTATCAAATACGGAAATCCACATCGAAATTGTTACAGCTAACTGGAGACCCCTTGCACTCCGTATGTTCTTCTCGGAGACCTCATCTGTGAATAATTGAGCTTTGATTCTCTCGGCGCGACGAGGAAGTTTTGACTCCTCGTTCGTGGGCCTGTAAGCAACAGTATCTAAGCAATTGAATAATCAGGCGGCGATTGTTATAGATGTAAATGACTAACGTACGTAGCTCGAAATTGTGGGCTCAACTCATTCGTAAATATTTGATCAGGTCAGAGCAGCGGCTGCGATCATTGGCTGTCGCGATCGTATAAAAAAGACTCGTGAATATGAAACTCACTCCGCGCACCATGTCCGCAACGTTGATCCCTAAATATTGCTTCGGGAATATTGCCCGACCGAATTCGCGATTTGAAGATGGATACCATGATCATGATGATGATTATCATCATCTAATTATAGACGCCGCGACGTCGACGTCACCGCCGGAATCATTAAATCTTGGAAACTCACATTCCTCCGAAGACATCGAGAAGGAATAGCGGAAATGTGAATGAATACATAGGACGACGACGGCGCGCGTCGATGGGAGGGAAAAGACGAAAGAGAGAGAGAGAGACCGATGAAGGGAAGACACCTCAAACTCCAACTGTCCCGGCTATGGCTTCAAATTTCGAAAGAACTCATGGGTATATATATGTTTCTCTGGGGTTGATGTCATCTTCAAAGTTCAGCGGAGGAAGATTTTGATCGAGCTTCGGGTCTTAGTCTCAGATAGTCCGTCTAGGTCGTTTTAACAGGAGCGCATGCGGGTTACCATAGTTTGTTGTTGGAAAGCAGCTTAAAGGGACGGCGCGGAGTATTTTTGTTTGCAAACGCGATCCATTCTGAGTATTAAGAGTCCAGAGGTTCGAAAAATTCTCGGCTTAGTATATAAGCCGGTTTTCTCTCCTCGGAGTTACAAATGTTCTTCCTTCACATGCAGTTGGAGAAATAGATATGCACTCCAGCTGTAGCAAGGTGAGCACCAGTGCAGGCTGTGTAGGCTAATGTATTCTCCAGATGGCGCCCACCTTGTCTCTGTAGACGGTCAGAAAGCCGGCAAACCCGCACTATGGCAGACTTCCTGTATACATGAGAAGTCTGCTATACGTGAGCGGTAAGAATGAGCCGCTTCGGTCGCTTCCCTTACCAATGTTAAATACGAGGCTTGGATGGGGTTTCCGAACACTTTTGAGACGTCTGACTCGATTTAAGTACATAGCTCTCGCTTTAGCGATCCATTAGATCGCTGACAAGAGCTCCTCGTCATTTTTGAAACGATGTTACTTTTGTAAAAGTTAAATCTCGTTTCGGGGAGTATGTATTCAAGACAGCGAAATCCTCGGACACGATTCGCTCGCAGTGATGAGTTTGATATACCGAGATTGTCAGGCTGCATAAAACAGTTGTCGTCGACCGAAATAGACGTCGCGTCGGTTGGACTCACATCAGTGCGATATTTTCTGCTAAAAATTCTGCGACTGCAAACGATGATCTGACTCCGCTCTAATGCTTTTGTCAAACGTTCCCTTCGAAGCATGCGTCGAGCATCGAGCTCCGAGATCCGCGATCGACTCGACGCGATCCGCTCATGAACTCTTATGGTTTTCGTAATTTTCCCCATCATGGATCAGACAACATGCGCTTCATTTGGCCGGGCTAAATTGATATTTTCTCGAGCTCGAAGCAGGTTCACGACGCACAGTGAGCCAGCGCTGGCCAAAAAGGTGCTTTGATTGAGTGGCGCGGCGACCGCCGCGATCGCGCTCGAACGGGAATCGGACGTCAACTGAAAATTGGTTCTGCCCGATTTTGGTTACAGATTCAGACGTGAAATCTTGGGAAAAGACAGAGGGTTGTCCTTAAAAGTCAATGTGTTGATTCATTTTTGCTTAAGTCGGTGTGCACGATATTTCTCCTGAATGAAAATGGACAGTGTCGAAACCGTTAACTTCAAATTCATGCAATAAACGTGCAATGCAAAAGGGCGGGATCATGCGGGGTTCTGATTTGAGTTTTTTCCGAGTGCTAACATACTCCACAATGTCTCTAAAGAAATTTCGTGTCCCCGTACGTCCCCGTTCGGAATTAACATGGTGATGAAGGGTAGTTTGACGCGGTAAAACGGATCAGGGTCCTCGAGTTTGACCGTCAAACTACCCTTCATCACCATGTTACTTCCGAACGGGGACGTACGGGGACACGAAATTTCTTTAGAGACATTGTGGAGTATGTTAGCACTCGGAAAAAACTCAAATCAGAACCCCGCATGATCCCGCCCGTTTGTATTGCACGTTTATTGCATGAATTTGAAGTTTACGGTCTTGATACTGCGCATTTTCATTAAGGAAAAATATCGTGCACACCGACTTAAGCAAAAATGAATCAACACATTGACTCCTAAGGGCAACCCTCTGTCTTTTCCCAAGATTTCACGTCTGAATCTGGAACCAAAATCGGGCAGAAGAAATTTTCAGTTGACGTCCGATTTCCCTTCGAGCGCTATCGCGGGGGTCGCCGCGCCACTCCATCAAAGCACCTTTTTGGCCAGCGCTGGCTCACTGTGCGACGTCGTCGTACGCAGCTAAAAATAAGAACTCTGTAACAGACTTTTTCTGGTGGAGCCTCCTGATCTGGGAAAGGGCAGGAGATTAAGAGCACACGTCAGGGCACCGTCAGATCCAACCCCGATTAAATGATCTCCTGATCAGCAGGTCTCGTTAGCAGATTCATGGCAACATGATCCTCTGGTGGTAACTATGAGGTACTCGAAAAAAAAACTGAAATAAAGCTCTAAGACGGCTTGCGCTCCATGAAGCGCGTGTCCGCTACGCTCTCGGTCGCATCGAAGTTGAATCCCGCCCGACAGTGGTAACCAGGGATTTTTTCCAAAGGCGACCCGAGCGAACATTCATTGAGAGTTCCCCCGACGCGACCGTGTTGCTTACTCGGAATTATCGCGAAAGAGAATGATAGAAATTCACATGTCGAGTAGTTTATTTGCGTGGAGGGAGTTTTTGCTCGATTTGTCGAAACGCTGTCCGAGGCAAGAAGGCTCGTCTTGCGACGGGAGCACGCGAAGTCTCATTCACAGCTCACCCCACCCGGTCTTTTCTCGAGAGAAAATTATTCAAAACGTACGAGGGAAGCGTTTTGCAGAACATAGGCCGCCAAAGCACAGAAAGGGAAGGAGACAAAGAGAAAAGAACGACTAATATATTTAGAAAGAATGTTGGAGAGTTTGAATGACAAAAGGGGAATACGCTCTTCCCGGGACGGAATCTTGCGCGCAGACTCCCTCTCTCTCTCTGTCGCAGAATGTGGGTCCCTCACAAGAGCAGGTGCTGGCGGTGGGTTTGTCGTTGCTCGATTCAAATACATATTCTGCTCTGGGAACACCTCGCGAGAGCTCCCGTGTGGGCTTCAAACCCATGAGCGACCTTTCGTCGGCCCCACGCAAAACTGTCACAATAACCTTTCCTCATTCATTCATTCATCCAGCCAGGCAGCCAACCGATGTACAAGCCTCCGCTCGGCTGTCTGGGGTGATGGGTTGGTTGATTTGTAGCCTGGTTAGGCGAGTCGCTCAGTCAGTCGCTCATCCGTCCGTTCGTTGTGTTCGTTCCCGGGATTGCCGGGATGATTTGAAAGGACAGACAGAGTTAATCCACATCCACTTCCTGTCGGCGCGCAGTCATCAGTTCACGAGGTAGACAGACGGACAGACAGATAACCAGTCAGACAGCCCGTCCGTCAGTTCCCCCTTCGGTTTGTAGTCAGTGAAGTCGGTGGCGGCGGCGGCTCGCTAGGTCGTCGAGTAACAGGCTTGCAGCGAATAACCGGTTGA
Organism: Neoseiulus cucumeris; assembly: GCA_021527715.1. Taxonomy (NCBI): domain Eukaryota; kingdom Metazoa; phylum Arthropoda; class Arachnida; order Mesostigmata; family Phytoseiidae; genus Neoseiulus; species Neoseiulus cucumeris. The sequence continues at coordinate 101,448 of JAJSRV010000024.1, read as the reverse complement.
ATCGGCTTGAGGGCAGTTGACATCGCAACGTCGCACTCCTCTGCTGTCACCTCCATCGCCCCGTCCGCAGATACCGTCCCGAAGCGATAGCAGTTTTCCATCAGAGCCGTAATGAATATTGAGAGCTCCGGCCGACCGAAGGCATACTCCTCCGGCAACTGCTCGACTAAGTGAAAATCGCTGGGGCGTCCACACTCTTCCAGATTTACCAAAAAGTATCGAGAGTTTCCCGCTTCAAATCTCTCTTGCTTGACCTTGAAACGATTCGCCCCATGATCAGAAGTTTTTCTTCTCTAATGAAGCGCTTCCACGTCGATCGTTCCTCCTACCGAAGGCAACAATGTAGGACTCTCTTGGATGGACCATTTTCGTCCTCACTCATGGGATTGGGCCGTGCCGTATCGTTCGGACTCGCATCCGCTCAGTTTGTTCGTTCGAAAAGTCGCGATTTATTGATGAGCATTCCATGTCATCAGGGACCGCGTGAGCTGGCCGCATATCTTCGTTTGATGCTACTACGAGTTAAGTATTCTCGGTTTCGAAACGAGGGGCCGAGTCAAAAACTCAAACTGAATACAGCTACTGTTGAATAATAGAATGGACGCAACAGCTTGATGCGCTACCCACTGCACTGAGTCCCACAACTCTGGCGTGTATCAGCTACTCGTGGCCTCTAGGTCCTTTGGCGCACTTTCAAATCAGAGCGATACGCGAAATTCATGATGACGTTGAGATATATTCTTTTCTCTCGTCGCTGCCGTGTCGAGAACGATTCCATAAAATGGCTGTGTCCCTGATGTTCGTTCCCGGAGAAGACGAGCCGGTGCGCCATCGGTCTGAAGTATCCGACGCTCCGCTCTGACACCGATTGGGCCAAGCGTATACTAATTCTGGTGGAGCACGAACGATTTCAGTATTCTTTCTGCAATACTCATCCCTGAACGGTTTCTGGAAACTGTGGTTCTGAACTCGATTTATTGAAATGTATGTCGTTAGAACGAATCTCTATCGCAGAACCCCGCTCGCATCCATGAACCTCGTTGCAATCGGGCAGCGATCCTCGTCTCGAGGCCAGTCTAGTCTGACGAATTTGCAAATCCTTTGAATTCGCCGCGTTTCAAAACTTGCAGTGTTAACTCGTTTGCTCGTTGGCCGACCTGCAGGCCTATTTGCCGAAGACGACAACCTCCTCAGCCATAATGAAGCCGTGAGCTATCCAGTCTACCAATCTCCTCAGGAGCCAACCGGCCGGTGGTTCGTCCGACCAACAGTCTGAAGAAGACGAATGGCCACTGCATATCAAACGAGCCATGTGACAACCTGCTAGTCCTACCGATCGGCCAAACAAGTCAGCCGTTCGCTGATGGCCAAGCGATGGTCCGTCGGCGCGCCGCTTGCGCCGAACTGCGTCACCGTCGTCGCCGTTGTTCCCGGCACAGTTGAGCCAGCTGCTCTAACGGCCGTCCGTTTCCCGAGTTCCACGAGACCGAAGGTAGTTTGCGTCGCTTCTTGTTCAAGCTCGCGAGTTTACAACCAACCAATGAAGCGACGATAAATGGGATTTATTGTGCAATAACTATGAAACGTTGACGATGAGCTCGCTTTCTTGTGTAGCGTCATTGTTGGCCGTCGGTCTTCGACTCGGACAGGACCTGCTCGACGCCACTTCATTCCGTTTTCTAGGTACAGTATTGCTCCTTCGTTGGAAGGATCTTGTTTCCGAGAACACGAGCGAATATTTTCCGGAAGTCTCGTCTAGCGGAGATCAAGAAGCTCCAGGGTGCTCGAACACGATTGAAAACGAATACGTAAACGAATCAAGTCGAGATCTACGATTCCGTTTCAAGAATTTTCCGGTGTTGATGACTCGTAGCAGCAGGAGGAGGAGACTCGAGTTTCAGTCTGTAGACGACAGAAAACCAAGAAACCTATTTGATCTCAAAATTAAAACTCGACTCAGACCTCCGAACTAAGAGAATTCAATGCGAGCGCAGGACGACGCCGAGCCCAACTTTCTTATTCAATCGAGAATTTCAACAGAAATGCAATCTTTGCCCGATCCCTGTTCGCTGTCATTCGCGTGTTTGGATGGCTACTCGAGTCTTTCTTTCAAACGAAATCTTTCTTTCTTTCCTCTGTCGGAAAAGCAAAACGGAAGTTATTAAGGAGGCAGTGCGCAGTCGGAGTGACCGGCGACTTCATCTGACAACATCCTTCGCGGCTATTGCCGCCACAGCTCAAAGCGAGAGATGTGAGAGTACAAAGAAGAGAAAAAAGGAAGAAAGAAAGAAAGCAAGCAGGGACGGAAAACCAGCAGCGGAACATGGGAGGAAATGAGGAGGGACGGGAAAAGGAACTCGGAGGAGGGCATTTCTCAGAGGATTCAAGGCCCTCGACGAGAAGCAGAGATGTCATTGCGGACTGTAAATTTTTAATCTCATTGCTGTCGTCCTCGTCGCCCTTTCCTATGAGAAAAAAAGTGGACTGAGGAAGTGGAGGAGCGGGGGACACTCGAAGGGCGAATGTAAGCATTCGTCTTTCCGCTCAGCTTCCTCGTCCAGCAGTCAAAACTCTTCCTGTTTCCTCGTCTCCTCTCGCGTTCTTCCAGTTTTATCCGGCTCTTCCTGTCTCTCTCTCTCTCTCTGTTCATCCATCTGTCCAGATATCCGGCCCAAACGTTAACATAGAACCAGATACAAACGAAACTCGCCCTCATCTCTCGGTGCTTCTGACCGTCTGCTCGCTCTTTCCTTTATTTGTCGTGATCGCTTTCGACGATGTCATTCAAATTGAAAGAACATCTCATCCGAGGCGACCGTTCCGGTTGAATAGTTTCACTTCGTCGCTGATGGAACAGGTGTGAGAGTCCTTGTCGGTATTCTCCTCCATCAGCATTAACTCGATCGGAAGGTTATCCTCGTTGGATAACCTCAACGGCATAGTTGGCGCCAAAGATCAACTTCTGGTCCTGATATCGCGCGCAATTTTCTCCTTCTCTCTCTCTCTCTCTCGGCTGCATTGGTCGCAACGCTTTGTTGTAACGAAAACCACAGTGCGGGCGAACGGACGAGCGGCCGCCTCTGTCTGGGACGTCGTCACCAGTTCATTTATCAGCCGCGGGCAAAGCAAAGTGTCAAGCCAGCTGTCTCAGCACTACGATGACGTCGGACGCTTCACCCTTCTCCGGGGTCCGCGTGCCCGCCGGCCAGCGAACCTCCCGACTCGCCCGCCTCACAGTTTTCCTCCCAACATGCCTTCTTCTATTACTTGCTCGTTCCCTCAAAGCTTCAGTAAAAGCAGAGGATCCTGTTTGTGAAAGAGTGAGCGAGCCACCGACCGACCGACCGACCGACCGCAAGGACCCGAGTACTTCCGCTCCGTCGGCGGAAACAATACACAGCCCGTAAAAGGCCAGTGGACAAAGCTTTTCTCGAAAAAAAAAAAATCAAGATCTTCTGTGCGTCGACTCTTCTCGCCGCGGCCGAAAACAACCCCGAACTCCCGAGACCAACTCAAGAAGCGAAAGTTCCTAAAACTACGACTTTTTTTTCCTGACGTTCGAGTCCCGCGGAAAACGCGGAGCGAATCTTGATCTTGTTTATCTCTTCCGTTCAAGTCAAGACCTAAAGCGTGGGTTCTCGGAGGAGTTCAACGTTTTCGGTGCCCACGTGCTCGAGAACTCGCGCCTCTTAACCCTGAGCCGAGTGGGACGCGCGGTGTTACAAAAAGCGAAGCTCAAACTGGAGAACGTGCCTAGGTCAGGCTTGAACTCCGCTGATTCGCGCCGGCACGAATGACCACTGCACTTGCCTTGAGGCTTCTGGGGAAACATTTTGTGCAGACTGGAGGTTGAATGGCGAAAAGAGTTCTTGGACTCTTTTTATGGACTCTATTAGCGCGCCCAGTGCCTCTCGGAATATCTCGAATCGTCTGTTAGGGCACAATCGATACATTCGTTCCTTGCCGCCAACATTCACTCCGCTCTACCGATGCTATGTTCGGAAATTTCCAACGAGCGAATGTGTGGAAAAGAGTCTTTTACTGAGAATCCCTCACATTCAACCAAAAAGGAAATCACGCTCCAACTGATAGAGGCGAACAAGTGGAATCCGTCTCGGCTGGAAAACACTCACTAACGGGACAGAAAGATCTCTGTAGTAGAAGTGTAATCTTTTCGTCCATACTCGAGCTGGGAACTCGTCCAATATGACTGGATTCTCGCGTCCACAGAAAGATCGTACGGAAGATCTCGGCGAAGATATTGAAGCTTTGTCTCGTTGTGTATTGCGTACAATATCCAGTAGCGCCCGGCGGCATCGCATTGATATTAGGAGACTGAATAAAGAGATGAACATTTCGCCGACTGTATATAGCCACTCTCTATTTGAGAAAAGTATAACGCGCGCACACAGCAGCTGCTATCGCATCAAGAAGCGAGCCTACGGAAAGACCTCCTTGCGGCTTCTCCTACGGAATAGCCCGACAGAGAGAAATCGGCGACGGCATTAAGATACGAATGCAGGGGAGAACGACGACTTCGGAAATCGTTTGTCGACTCGAACTCATGCAGAATCTTCACAAAGCAATTGAAACCAGCGGCGCATTGTTCCCTTTCTTCTCCCAGCTTTCATCCATTGCTGATGACTCCCCTTCGATGCATCAGAACGAACTCATGGCTTCCCACAGCATCCCAGACAGAGAGACTGCTTAGCCGTGAACAAACTCAGACCAGAGGAAAACTTATTTTTTCCGACAACAAAACAGTTTCCAGAGGGAAAAAACTTCTTGTGACGTCTGCGGAGCTTAGAGGTCAAACTTTCTAGCTCATTTCCTTCGAGTCATGTGGGCGCCCGAGAAGCTTACGGAAGCGTTTCCCACGGGAGGACCTCCCGAGTCCCATCTCAGTCCGTATGGAGAAATCTCATAATTCCGAGGAGCTCCCTCTCTCTTGAAAGGTCATGGGGGGAGAGAAAGTTCGGGACGAAAAGTGATTTCCCGAAGTCATGGAAGCTATCCGGTTATAATCGAGGCCATTTTTCTTCTCCCGGTCGGCGGACAAGGACTGTGTTGTTCAAGAAGTGTTAAGCCCGCACGCGTCGCTTGTCCTTGAGTCGGAATAGAGGAACTTTCTTAGATTGCGGTGTATTTTTCTGACGCATAAAAACGAGAGGTTAGCTTGAAGACTGGAAATTAGAGATTCCTCGTCCTCGTTAAGGAATGCTAGAAATCTCACGCAGACGAACGACCTCGGACGTACCAGAGCACAGATTGTTCCACAATCTCTTACGGTTTCTCTTTTTTCCTGGAGATTCTCGGCGGAGGATTGTTCTCTTTGTTTTTCTGTTTCGCTTCCTCCGAGCCACCGAAATCCTTTCGAATTCATTCGATCAGAGTTCGTTGAGGGATGAAATCGCTCACAGTATCACAGTGCCTTCAACTTCAACTTCCAGGAACCGGGGAGGGGGAATGGGGCAGGGAGGGGGGAAACCTAACGAGGATCGTTGTTGTTTGCATTGTCGTTACAGCAGTTGTTTGCAGCAGTTATAAAAGCACAGTGACGACTGGCCGAGTCTGTAATTAGCGACCGCTAGCGTAAATTATGCCTCACAAAGGAGAAGTGTCTCAAGACACCGTTGTTGGCTTTGCTTAAAGCCTCTCATTGTAATCTAATAAGCAAGCGATGAAGGCGAGAGCGTCGGCAACGGCTGCGGCCTTGTGTCGTCAGCAGCTGAACGTAACTCGACGAGCACTCTGTGTGACTGCACGTTCAAAGCGACATGCACAAGCACATTCGAGTTTATCCGAGCATCTGCCGAGCTGTTGTTGGTCTTTGCTCCAGTCCGCCCGTTCCTGCCGCAAACTTCTGCAACGAAGCGAGTGTCGGTTTCATATCCGCATCGTGCTCTGTCGGAACTTTTATGACGCCCAACATCGCGATCAGAAGGTTAACGAACTCCTGGACAGATCGCAGGACTCCGTGATCTGTCCAGGATCCCTGAACCCGATCCTGCTGCGATTTCATCCTTCCTGTGGGACTGTATTTTCCAGTTTGAAAACATTCTCTGAGCCGACGCACCTCCGATTCGGTGCCGCCTCCGACCCTAAACCGAGTCTTTCTCGAACACGCGGACCCACTTCAGGACCTCTCGACTATTTGGTCGTCTACGAGCCGGTGTCCGACAGAACCAAAAATAAGCCCAGACGGGACAGTGAATAAAAAAGTCTCAAATTTATTCCGTCGTCTTGAGAAATGACATGACCATCTGACCTGGAGTTAATAAATCTTCGGACACCACTTCACTGCGAGGACCGCCGCACCCGCCGCAGATTGGTGAAGAATAAGAGTCCATACTCCGCCAGGCTCTGTTTTTTTTCCTTAGACGAGAAACGCTTGGCTCCCCATATTAACATTCCATTCATCGGATTCCACGATGTCTCCAGTAGCTCGCTTCTGGTAGCGAGCGAGCGAGCAAGCTTGTCAGTGGACGAGGCGTTCCACCAACCCGGCGACCGACTGACCAACCGAGCGTACAGCGGCCCTCCAAGCCATAAGGGGAAGTCGCCGATTCTCTTGGTGGTGGACATAAATCATGATGGCCGCATATCGCCTCGCGGGAACCGAGATGGCGGCTTCGGATAGCTGTTTATCCGAATGTGAAACTGTGCTCTGTGGTCTTCGGATTCTTCCACTACGTATTCCGAGTCTACAATCGTTGTTCGTTGCTGGATGCCTTGTTTCCTCGGGATCAATTCGGTCCCACGCAAATCTCCCTGAATGCTTTTTGTGCCGCACGTTGCATCGAGCACTACCCGTGACGGGTCTCATAGCTACTCAGATACAGAGGTTCTCGGGTAAAACACGATGGGATTTCGAATTTCACAGATCGGGCAGCTTTAAAGAATGATGTGAACCCAGAAAGGGAATTATTTCCCGTTTGACCCTCTTACATTTGTGGATAATCCCAAAGTATCACTCTCGAATCACGACCTCCCTTTTCCGAAGGAAAATCGGGAGAAGGAACAGGAAGTCTTCTCCTCGGCGTAACATGTAGCTTCAGGAGCAAAGAAGGAGCAGAAGTCGAGCCCGTCTCCCGCATTGTGAGCTGAGCTCGAGTTCTGAATGAATCCGTTTCCCGAAGGTCCGCTAGAAAAAAGTTTGGCTGAAGCGAAGTTCCTTACACGGACAGTTTCTTATTCGCGGAGCATTTCGGTGAAGTGAAAATTTACTCCAAATGGAGAACATTGAAGTCAAGACAGAAAAGGCTCGAATCCGATCATGTCTCGTTAGCGGCAACGAACGATGGATTCGATAGGGGTCCTGACCTCGACCGACCCGGGGTGTTGAAATAATTCGTTCCAATTTCACCGAATGTTCTGGGTAGGCGATTCACAGAACGTGCCGAGCGTGTCTACCTCTTATTCCGCGCATCACGGCCAACGTCACGCACATTCACGATTTGTCTCTCGTTGATGCCGTCATAGATAAGCGGTGTGAAATTCCGGAGCACGCGATTTCCGACTGAATACCTCTCGTGTTCGAACGAAATCCGAACCTCGCTCTTTACTTCATTTGCGAATATTCGGGGGTAAATCAGAGCTTCGAGAAGGAAGTAAGGCGTCCCCGTCAGGAAACCATCCGGAAGTGTTTCTCGAGAGAATCTTGGATGGACGACCAAGGACAATTCTTTCTCTGCGGAACACTCTTGGGAGATGTGAAACCACCAAGGGGACAGGAGCCAAACAGATGTAAATGTCCGAAACAAAACGACCGATGTCGATCCGGGGGTTCTCCGAGAGGTAGAGTAGTTTTGCGGCCAGCGCTCCTGTGACTGTTGCTTTGATCTGGTCAAAGTTTCTCAAGGTCCTTGGAAACTCGGGGACAGATCGAGCTTCCTGAAGAAGAGAAAACCTCACCAATGTTTGAGAAGAATCAAAACAATTTATGGTCATCGACCGAAAATCCACCTGGCGTGACATCCGAGCTTGATTCCCTCCCTTCTCACCCTGAAGTTGACCATCATCATCATCATCATCATAAGACCTCATGAACACGTTCAACGTTCAAAGTGTACCTTGAGAGCGGCTATTGACCTTGTGAAGCAAAAATCGGGTTAAGCGGCTTATGGACGACGCATCGCTTCGTCGCAAAGACCAGCACTTTCAGGGTGAGCGGGCGAGGGATGGAGGGATGGATGCTGGTGTTCGAACTCTAGTGCCTGGTGGAGGACGCGCGGGTACTCACACAGCTAGGCTGGCAACCGGCGGCGCGGCGGGACAGCTCGGGCGCGCGAGTGAGAGGCTGAGCGACCGAACGACGGAAGCGAAGCCAGTTGAGCTTCCAGTTGAGGGAAGCGGTGATTTTTTTGTTTGCGTAAAGTTTTAGCATCGCCATTTTGCTCATCGTCGTACATACAACGCGCACACACACGGACACTCATGGTTCAAGTCTCGTCCGGGTGGGGACGGTGACGAGAAGCGGGAGAAGAAGGGACAATGCAGCAAAACTGGCTGGCAGGTGATAAGCTCATGAAGCAATGGCTTCCTCAACGAAGAAGAGCGAACGCACCGGTATGCTCACACCGCTAGTTATCACGTCGACAAAAATTAACTAATCTCTTTCTCCAATGTTCGGTGTCTTCACTCGCGAGACGAGCCGCGTGATACAAAAGTGTTTTTAGTGTGGGTGGGTGTTTGAACCTTCTCCGCTCGGCTGCGCATATCAGCTGACCGATGGTCATCGTTGACGCCTTATGCTGTCGGACCGAGTCAACGCTGTTCGAGGCTCCGTAAACGCTCCTTCGTTCGTCCAGCCTTCCTGTTTCCAAACTCGGACCAAGTGTGGGTTTCCGATCGGAGGAATCGTTTTCGATTTGGTCGAACAATCGTCGAAACGGCGTAAAACCTATTTCATCCAACATGGGAACATTAAGCGGAAGAAGAGCTTCCACGTACACTGTTTGTTACGTTATGCTCGTGGGAGTCTTCTTTCTCCTCCTGCTGCTGCTGCTGCTGCCGCTTGAATCGACGTGGAATGCGTTCACGCTCGAGGAAGCAAGCTGCATGCCCGAACATAAAGCTTGGCTATCTAAGACCAATATCTCTCAGGCAGGAAGCCATCTTCTCCGAGGCCGGCTTGGTCCGCCACCGCCGCCGCCGTCGGCAAATGTCTGTCCAATCATCTCAACAAACTGGCCTCTGAGAATTTCTTTGACCGACGGCCTGACTTTCTTCAAGATTTATGAAAATTCTGAATATGTCAGGTGAACGATTTCCAGCGGAGCGTCTCGACACGGCTGGATCGTATCGCAACAACACAACCCACGCTCCCTGTGCAACGAAAGACGACGAACCTTCGAGTGGGTATCGTCAAAAAGTATTCCGACAGAATACTTTTTGACGATACCCACTCGAAGGTATCGTCAAAAAGTATTCCGACAGAATTGCCTCGATCGAATGTGATCGGCCATCTCTCACAGATTACACTCGAACCTAATCCCTCGAGCGTCGCCTCCCAGTGAAACGGAACAGCAACATTCTACTATGAACACTAGTTCTCATCACGAACAGGCGACCGCGCACGTTTCATCGGAAAATCGGTCAAAACTTTTGTCCACTTCGAGCCGAACACAAACGGTTCGAGGACCAACCGATCGAACTTGCGTTTGCGGTGGTGCCGAAGCAGTGGACAAAATCGTATCGCACGAATTGCACTCGATCGCAGAAGCAATAAATTCAATTGATTAGTATGAACCACAATGAGATCGCTCGAGCCTCGGGCGCAGACGCCGAACGGGCCCGACTCGAGGTCTCGAAAAATCCGTTTTTGTCTTCGTTTCTGCCGGGTACTTGAACGTGCTTCAGAGATGGAAATCTCGCCCGTGGCTCCGACGGAACGTCAGTCTCAATTTCACGGGAGCGCGACGTTTTACGATCGAGAGCGCGGAAAATTCCGGAGCGATTCGACAGAGAACGCAAATTCGACTTGACAAAATTATTATGTCTTAGCCGGACTTCCCACTCGTTCTTGAGTCAAAGCTCCGAGTTCTCCATCAAGAAGTTGATTCATCCTCGCCGCATGGTTGCTCTACTGTTTCGAAACGGCGCGACGTCCACTTTCCCGGAAATCCATTAGCTCAGTCAGAAGAAAATAACGAAACAAAAACTCTGAGCAGAGAAAAGCGACGGAATTCAAGAATCCATTGACGATTCGTTCCAGATCATCCATTGCAGTAGAGGCTCACGGGCAGTGGTCAACAGTTCTGTTCACAACTTCAGTGAAATGTCGAAATCCAGCCCCGAAGCCAACGAATGGAAGAATGATGGAAAGTTGTCACGGGAAGATTCCGTTCTGACTCCATTACATTTTGAAAAATATTTTCCAGCCTGTTCCACAGCGGACTCGAGGGGCTTCGCCGTTTGTGTGTGTGTGCGTGTGTGTTTTTTGCGGGCAAGCATTACTTTTTCCTCGATTCGGAAACGATTCAGGCTGGAATTATCTCGGAGAGTCCTACCATTCATTTTTCCTCATTCATTTTGTTCCATTTCGCGCTTTCGGCCGAGTGCCACCAACATGAATTATTATTATCGACGTGCACAAAGTGGGAAAAAACTCACTCCGTCACGCGGCTTGTCAAGCGTTTGATGTTTCCCCGCTGATTCAACTCACATCAGGAACACGAATGTTCGAAACCGTGAATTCCAGCGTCGTTTCAGTTCACGCGTTCTCTTCGTAGGAGTCTGCCTTGACTGAGCGTCTTTTTGCGTTTCACACGAAGCGAGGCGATCGTTTAACGAAGCTGGTGCAGAATTTCCTTCGAAGTCTTTGTTGATTTTCAGTTGTCGACGCTCGACACTCGGCGACGACGACGACGGCTGAACGCGCAGCAATTAAACGTGCAACTGGCTTGCTATTAAGAAGCTACTCCCACATTCTTGATGGCTGTTCTCCATTTGGTGAAGCTCGTCCTGGCGTTTGTCTGCCATCTGCAAAACGTTCACGGCGGAGAGCACAGTTAACCGTAAAGTGTCCAATGGTCCGAAGAGTTTCGCTACCAGCGGCAACGGCGACGGTTCTAAGCATGCAGCACCAGCCACTCCGTTTGGGAGTCAGCCAGCGGGCCATCGCGCCAGTGGGTCTCATGGGTCTCGTGAGACCCGTCGACTCAGTCAGCCAGTCAGTCAGTCGAGAGTCGCGGACATCTTCTTAGAGAGCAGAGGTTAGAAGATCCGACCGAGGAAGGCAGTGAACGAGGAACGTTCCACTTCGGAATTTTCATCGCTAACGCGAGGGTTAGACGCGACCGTTCCGTCAGGGTTAGAGAGATAAACAAATAAATAGATAGACGGACAGATACCGAGAAGACAGCTCTTCCGTCATTTCTCAGCCCGTTCTGGAAAAGTTTTGTTCGGCCCTCGGTCGGCGTTTCCGAAAGTGAACGAAGCAGAACAACACGTCCAAACATACACACAGCGAGTACGTGCATACACCATGCACGCATAAGGATCCCGATGGGCCGCGCTCGGAAGACGAGCGGGCGGCGTTTGCACCCTCAGCTGAACTTCATCGACCGGAGGTCAACCACCGCGTTCGTCCAAGTTTCACGTTGCATACCACGCTCGATGCCGCGACGACGGAAACGTCAAGCGGCCGAAGTCTGTGAAGCGAGTGAAGTGGAGAAGCGGACGAAGTGGGAGCAGGTACGACGGAACAGAAGATCCGTATCAGCGCGAGCGTGGAAATTATGAAATATGATTCAAGCACTTTCATTAATTCTCATTCTCAAGTTTCTCATTTTCGGACGGTCGCCGCCGCTGCCGCGCTGCCGGGTCGCTGGGCCGCCACGCAGTCAGGATCACTTCGAGGATAACTAGAAGACGACGACGTCGACGTCAAAGTCGACTCCACCGCGCTTGCAGGCGGTATACGTGAACGAACGAGTGCGTTTCTGCAAACGTCCGTCCGTCCTCCGCTGAGCTTGGCTGGGCGGCTGTGTGTGCTCGTGTCAGTTGAGCGAGATGAGGATGCTGAGCGTTAATGAATCAAAACTCGAAACTGGTTCCAAACTCTGGGTGTAGGCACACAAGTCGACAGATTTTTTCCTTCCGCCTCTTCTTCAGTCAGTCAGTCAGTCAGCCAGCAAAGAAGAACGACCGGCTGCTCCGACAGGGGACGAACACCTCGGATTTGTTGGAGGTTTCCCGAAACAGTGTGCAAGAGGGGGAGACAGAAGAAAAAAAAACGAACTACAGAACCAGTTGAGGAAATTCGTCGTCTTACTGAGTGAGTGAGTGAGCGAGCGAGAGAGTGGGATTTGGCGCGTTAGAGGAAGCGCTGTGGAGCAAAGTTCTGCAAAGAGCACCTCTGCCCGCGCTAGCTCCAACAACTGACTCAATGCGACGTAATCCCTCGCTCTTAAATGAAGGTTGGATGTCGAAAACACTTTGGCCACCCGAACTTGGCAGCGCGGCGCCGGTGGTGACGGCGATGGTTCACTTATCAGTAGATAGTTCCACGATTACGGACGCCTACCCGCTCACCAAAGCGGGCGTTTCTCTTCATTCGTTCAGGCAGCGCAGGAAAAAAACTTTTGAGAAAAGTACTTGACGGCAAACTTCAGACTCAGTCAGTCAGCCGGCCGGCCGGTCAGTCTGCCTCTTCTACGGCTCGTCGTTGACCCACTGAGGCGACAGACACGTTGCTTACACGGACCACGACGACAACGCGTCCTTTCTCGTGACGTAGAACAAGCACGTTTTTGTCATGAGTTCATAAATAATTTTACACGCTCCTGTTTTTTCCGCGTCAGCTGTTCGATTATTTCGCGAAAGGAATAATGGTCTGCGCTTGGGTGGTGAGGGATCAGAGATTTCGTGGATTCCCGAAGTGTTTCGAAGAGTTTCCTAGCAATGTTGCAGCCTCCCTCGCAAGTGCAACGCAACAATTATCGAACAATTACTCCGAGGATATTGCCACGGAGCGCGAAGATGGGCTCGCCTTTCCATCATTGTCGTCATCGTCTTCTTCTCGGGGAGCTCCTTTCGTTTCGGGCGGGGATGTTGAGCCGGAAATCTCCGAAGAGGCGGCGTTTCCAATCCATGTAGTCTTTCCCACTTTCTCTCGGTCCGTCTCAAAATCCCATTCGTTCGCTTGGCTCCCGATTCACATTAAAGGAGTTCCGGCAATTACGATTCCGAAACGAAGCTCGCTTGAACTTATCACACCTGTCCCTCGGGGGGCCATACATATGAATGTGCGTTGAAAGTTGCCGGACCTCAAACGGTGAGTTGACAGCGCGTATAACAAAGTTTAGCAAATTAAGCTCGACCGCAGCACCAGCGGTAAATCCTAGTTACACGAATCGCGGTGCTTGAAATAATAAAACTACCACTCACAAGAAAAAATAAGATAATTCCGACGTTCGATGACTGTTCGACACGCGAGGCTGTTCGCACGATACTCGAATGCATCTTCGGGGTTATGCCGAAGGAACTGATTTATTAGAAACGAAGGAATGATGTTCCACCAGCTGCACTGAATGAAACAGAGAAACAGAACCGGGGAATTTCGATGGCCAGTAGGCATTGTAATATCCATCGACATTGGATGCTTCTATTGCTCCTGGAAACCCACTGCGTGTTACAGTTCTACATTCCCGATACAAATTGCAATATCGCTGAAATCTTCCGGTGTTCGGGAATTCCGTCACTCCGGGGATGTTTTCCGAATCTCCTGTGTGGGAGGGACGAATCTCACCAGGAGCTCGGACAAGGGATTGGTCGAAGCCTCCAAGAATCGCGGCGATCAACGATGAGGATAGTTCAGAAAGATGTGTTGACGATATCCTTTAATCACCAAGGAGAGGTTTGTTTCCAGCGGACAGATGTTTAAGCGCTTGGCGAGTCGGTACATGTTTCCTTTTCTGGAATCGGTCAAAGGACAACGGTTGGAGTTTGCTTGTTGTTGTCGTCGTCTCTTCTTTCGAGGGTTTGTCTGTTCGCCCGCTGACTCGCTTGGCAATTCTGAAATCCCCTTGTGTCCTTCTGTCGCTTTGCGGCGTTGAGCCCGAGCGAGTCGTCGACTTCGGCCGAGAAAAGCTGCGCAGAACACATCGAGGCCGGGTTGAAACCGAGCTTGGGTTGCATTGCCCGCGAGTTCCGCGTCGGTGGTTGCCTGTTGATTTCTTTGAAGAGGCAGGCAACGGACAACAGAACCAAGAAAAACGAAGAGGAACGAATGCGCTCAGCCTGCTGTCGTTTGGGCCAAGGGTCGAGAAAGGATTGGGGGAGAGTGGTCTCGCGCTGCCGTTGATGTCGTTGTCGCCGCCGCCGCCGCCTTCGCGAACGCAGCCGCAACTGCCTTCCATTCAACTCTCATGTCACTGCGCGAAGAAAACTCCATTTACTCCCAAGCAGATCTGGCTGGTGGAAAGTTTGTCGAAGATAAGCTCAAACTATTCACTTCGGGCGATCCGGGATAATTCTCCGTAATCGCTTCGCTGAATAATTGCCATTGACACACGCCGAAATTTTTCACCTCGAAATCCGCCAGAGAAACCGAACTCGAAATCGTTCCGCAGCAGCGAATGAGAAAGAGGAAGAACTCCGACGCGTTTCGTATTGGAAACGCATTGATGCAAGTTGTGTCGTTTTGTTTCGATTCCTTCAAAGGCATGTCGAAGGAACTAGAATTCAGCAAAAATCGAAATTCTCCGGATGGAAAGCCGGAGTTATTTGTTTGCGTTAGCCTCGCTTAGGATTCATGCGGAAGAAGGTGAGCCCTTGCGTGTGGCTTTCTCCGAACGGCAAATCTGATTGTGCAGAGATTGTATCGTACGTGGTCTGGCTTGATACGTTCCTCCGAGTCGGCTGTCTGGATTTCTGTTCGTTTGTCCGTTCAGCTGCCAGCTAATGTTCGAGCAGTTTGTATAACTCAGACGTGCTGTCGATATCGACGTCTCGGCGACGTCTCTTTGTTGTCTTGATAATTTTCTCTTCACTTTCTGCGTTCTCGAGTTTTTGCTTGTTGTTTCTCCGATGCGTAGCTGTCGTCCGCAACATCGCCTCCGAGTCGACAGTCAGCCTTCGAAACGAACGTTAACCTGAACCGATGTCCGATCGCTAATTTCTTCTCGATAGCTGTTTTTAGCGCCGGTTTTCCGATTCCGTCGCGGAGCGAAGTCGAACACCCCGGGCGGTTCCATCGAGACCTTCAACCGGAAAACATGATGATCCCAAAACCGATTCGTCTTGTACAAAAACGGCACGAACCGAAGAACTCTCAGTTTCAACGTCGAGTTGTGAGCATCCGATTTCAATTTGCAATGAAATGTCTGGAAGAGTCGAAATGCTGGCTCGTACTGAGAGTTTTCCACCGAGCGAAGGATCGACTTGCGACAAATGACTTATCCTCTGAAAAGTGCTGCCCGCAATGCATTCCGGGGAGTTTGAAACAAAATCAAAGATGGTCTCGACCAGAGGAGCGGTGATGACATGAATAAAGAGAGAATTTCGGTGAGACGACCGATATCTGAATGAATCGAATGGTTGCGTACTAGGCTGGAGTATGAGTGAGAACTAGAAGAAACCCTCCCGGACCCGCTTTCGTTACTTTTGCGATGCGTGTGTCGGAGGTTGCGACTCCTCTGAGGTCGGTCGTTCGGTCGAGGTCAGATGGCGCGAGCTTCGATGTGGCAAGCCGTCGACCGGGTTGTGAGATTGACGAATGAACGGCCGCCAGACGTAGAGGAAGACAGGAAGCCCACAAGGACACTACGAGTGCGAAAGAGCCGGAGTGCGTACCTTTTCCTGAAACAAAACAAACAAATACACTGAGTGACTCTTCCGCGAACGTCCCGCCCACCTGATCGGCCCGACGTCCGGAGTTTCGCCGACGGCGAGTCAGCTACCTAGCCGCCGATCTGTCGAGTTAGAGAACCGGCCGGCATCACGCTCATTCGCGGGCCGGCAAGCCTCTCACATGAACACTCGAGGTGTTCCTTGTCTCGTAATTATCTTTTTTTTTCTCTCTCGGTGCAGTCTCGAGCTTGCTTGCGTGCGTGTTTGTCTGTCTGTCTGTTTGCCAGGTCAGCTTCGACGCGATTCTGAGCTGAGAACCCGATTCCTTCTACGGAAAACAACGACTCCTCCGATCAGATCACACGCACACGCGACTGACTAAACCGGCTCAGCAGGCTCAGAAGCGAGACAAGCTTGATGTTTCTTTTTTCCTTCATCGTGGGGTCCCTTGCTGAGCCGTAGGGGTCAAGCCGTCACGCAGCTTCGAATATTCAGCTGAAACAGCATCAACAGGAGGAAATTCAGAAACAGAAGTAACAACGACGGAGCGCATCGTTCTATAACGAGAATACGAGAGCGTATCGGTGCGAACCGCCGCTAATGGAACATCTATCTTGTTGCGTATCTCCGGGAGGTTGTCGCTGAAAGAAGAAATTTCTCGAAAATACTCGTGGACACTATGCAGCAGGTCTGTTCTCTGAAGCAATTTTTTCTCCGGGAGTCAAGCGAGTCTTGCTAGACTCTCGGAACAGTTTTCTGAACTCCATATCTTCCTCGCGATATCGACGCGGACTGCTTCACGTCATCGGAATTTTCTGGATCCTCGACGGCTCCCATGGTTTCTATGCTTATTTGTTTTGGGACCGAGATCGATGAAAAATCGCCGCGCAATTGAAGGATACTCTAATTTGTCGAAGGAGAAAACCCGGTTCATTGTGTTCCTAGCAGTGAGCGACCTTGGTCTGTCGTCGCTCCCTAAAAGCAAAGGGACCCCTCGCTTGTCCCGTTCTCCGCCCCATCAAAGCCCGCCTTTCGCTTTTCCCCAAATACGTCATGTCCGATGGCCCCGCGTAAATCAGTCCGCGTGGCTCCAATGGGAACAAAATTTATTTCCGAAAATGGTCGTCCATCCCCTCCCTCTCTCTCTCTCTTTTTTTTTCTCGAATTTTCTTCGTTTCGTTCTTCTCCTTCGACGGCCTCCTTACAGCAGGACCGGAAAAGTCAGCGAGCGACCACTTTGGCTCCTTCTTCTCGGCGAACAGAGATGGAAGCGAAGCGTCGTCGGTTCCTTCTTCCGACCAGCGCTTGTTCCTTCGCGGCGGTCATGGGGCCCACCCAGGTTTTCTTTCCGTTTTCTTCGCCATTCCTTCACATTTTCCCAACATATGGAAGCTGCGTAACGGTCAGCCAGCGGGCAATGCGCAGCCAACTTCAAAACTTTTCCGATGGGAAAAAGAACCGAAAGAGCTGCTGCAGCAGCATCCTCGATAGACTCGGGGGTTGATAGCTCAGAAATGAGAGAATTTCTCTCGCAAAATTATTTTACCCGAAGTTCTTTTGAAGATTTTCGCTTCTCTTACAACCACGATCGTTGTCAATTTCAAGTCATTAAAGTAAAACATCGAATGATGACTAACTGAACGACCGATAGAGCATCAGTTCGACGGAACGAGAAGTCGCTGTTTGCACTAAGAGTTACGCACTGTATTACATGATATGAGTCCGAATCAGGATCTGCTTACGTACACTCGGACCGTTGACGCGTGTCCGAGACAGGGCCTGTCATGACACAATCCCCCTAATCACTCTGGAACAACACGAATTCCGGATGAAAGGTTACATTTTGACCCTGAATCGAGAACACACGAAGTCTGAGGATGGTCAACACCCCCTCGGATGCGTTATGTGCGTGCCGATTGGTAGCAGCGAGCAAGTTAGCCCGCGGGTGAATTCGCGAGAATTGGACGAAACAGCGACCGGCCAGCTGCGATCGTTCAACGTGTCTGCAGTTGTTGGAACATTAGTTTGCATCAGCATTTGCAGTTTCTATAGCATGACGCTCTGTCAGAAATGGTCGGGTCGGTATCTCTTCTGACTTCTGCTGATTTGTCCCCAAAATCAGAAATACGGCGTTCGCTCCAACGTTCCCCGATCCCGAAACTAAAAAGAACTCCGCGGTATTCTCTCACTGGATGACTTCAACGAATACGATCGGATCTATCTTCGGAACGCTGTACCGGGTGCTTCGGAATTTATTGAGAACGAACGAGCGAGCGAGCGATTTCGCGATTCCAAGACAGCGAACTCCCGATGGTGGGACATCGCGGCCACTCGTTACGCAAAAGCGCCGCGCCCACCGTTGAGTAACTGTTGTCTTTGATGTCGACGAACTGGGTTAGTAACCGAGCGCGATGCGATGTTGTTCACCTCCCGAACATCATCCATTGATGCAACAACAATCTCCGAGCTACGCGTTGCGACCTTCAGTGGAGACAAAGCCGACACCTTCGAGTCGAAAATGTAAAGCTCAAAAGTTTGAATCAGCGCGGTAACAACGACATGTCACGCATGTTCGAGCACACTTATCCCCGCGGTAATCCTGTACGGTTTTCCACGCCCGTTCCAAAATCGTCCGCGGCGTCGAAGGGTGTTCCAACGTCGCTCGTTGTCGGGGAAACATTCGAGTATCCGCAGTTGCCTTTGGTTCACGGTACATTGCCGCGGAGTCGGAGAATCGAACGACGGGGTATAATCATTCATTATCCCAGACGACTATTGCATGTGACATTGTTAAATCACTGCCGAGTCTGACAAGAGTCCGAGTACGACGGAAAAGAAAAGAGCCTGTGTGCTCACTCATTCGATTGTTCGGCAAACCTCACTAAATAAACAAGCCGTAGTGGCCGGCGAGCCGTTCGTCTGCTCGTCTCGAGTCTCCCGACTGATCTATTATCAAAAGAGAATAGAGATATATCTCTCTCAGTGATGGCACGCGCCTTTTCTGGACAAACATTAAGTCTACGCCTGGATAGATGATGTACCGTTTCCAAAATGAGAAGCTGTTGTTAAAGTTTCTCTATCTGACACAACGACTGAAACAGAGGTTGTTGCTTTGTCGTTCTTTCTCATCGTGTCTTGCTCGTCCGTCCGTCCGTCCGTCCGTCCGTCAGTCTTTCCGTGGAACTGCATCGTAATCAGTCAGGAGTAAGAGCAAGCAGTACTGATGAGCCAGAGCTCTACAACAACAGCAACAACGGTGGTGGCGGCGGCGGCAACAACGACGACGACAGCAACACGCTTGCGATAGCTTTGCGTTACGGCTTCAATAAGCGTGACAGTCATATCAACGACTAGCACGGTGGTGGCTTTTTGCGGTTGGGGACAGTTATGCCATGCCTCGGCGCGACTTTATGGCCCGCAGAAAGGCTTGACAGGCTGAGAGCGAATGTATGGCGGAAGAGATACGGTCCACAGCTCTGCATACACCCAACTCACCAGCCATGCACACGCACACAGACTCAGCGTCGTTGTTGTCGCTGCCGTAACCATCGTCGTCGTGGTAGAGCTCAGCATGGGAGTAGTTCTCGTAGCAGTTGTCAGTTATGCTAATGTGTTCGAAAGCTCCGCATTGCACAAGATCACCGCGATCTTGTCTCTGCAGCTATAAATCGCTGGGGCCAAATCGAATCGGCCACCCCTGGACTGCAAGTTCCCCTCCCCCTCCCCCTCCCCCGGAAGAAAGATGCGCACAAACGCATCAAAGCTCGAGCGAGACCGAGTTACGCCCAGACGACCATACTTCCAAGCCATCCATTTGTCCATCAATACTAATTATTTGAAATCAACCCCGAGAGCGCATCAAGAGAAACGAAAAAGTTTCGTTTGCCGTACCGTGTGCTCGAACCGCACTCCATCGATCCGCTCGCTGTTCCGCGCTGTTTGGATGACTTTTGCCGTACCCAAACCGCGGTGAAGCTTCCAACGTGTATTTCATCTTATTAGAGCCGGATAAATTTTGGAGCTTTCGTTCTGTTCGCTGACTTGAACTCAAGCGGAGCCAATCAATCGACCGCTGTGAAAACAACCGTCGGACGCTTCAATATCAGTGAAGAAAAGAAACAGGAAAGGCTTTGACGAGCGAGAGTTCGAGGAATTTTCCAATTTTCATTTATCTGTTTTTCCTTCCGAGCGAAGTCGTTACTCTCGCGTGGAATCGACGAGACATTCGCTAAGAAAGGAAACTACCGAAGCCAAGTGGAATTCCAAATATTTTAACCAGCAAACCAACTCTCCAAAGCGGAGAGGGCAATTTTGGCCCGGAAATGACGGAATATGATGTCAGGCAGAAGAACGCGCGGAATCATTGGGCAAAAACTAATCTTTCGGAAAATTCCGCGGCCGATTCTGTCATAGCTTCGATCCTCCTCTCGTCTTCTGAATGAGGCGATCGGGCGTATTTCGTAAAAATATTCCAAGACACAGAGTTCGAATGTAGCGCCCTCTCGATGAGGTTCGCCGTGACCGTCGGAGATGCTTTTGCAGCAAGGTCTGCATTTCTGGAGGCTTTGAATCGAGCCAGCATAAACTCAAGATTAATGATCGAGTCGACCGATCTGGATTCGCTCAAAGGTCAAGACTAACGAGCATTTACGTTGGAACTTCTCTCGAACTCCCAACAACACAGATTCCGCTCCAGAAATAATAGCGATGATGATTTCATAGAAGCAAAAACTTCGGTGGCTTCCTCCATCGACTCTCCTGTGTCTGATCGCTCCACATGAGCAAAACCAAATAAGGTCTCGAGGGTCTAAGATCGAGCTTAATATTGGCATTAATCTTGTTTTCTCCTGCTGAGTTCCTGTTTACCTCCGGATCCCGCACCTGCTTCAGAGAACTCGGTCGAAAATGAAGCCGATGGGAGGAACGTGAAAAAATGTAAACACTTCGAAGGAGTCAACAATGCAGTACGAACTGGATGTTGACAAAGTAGACAGAATTCCAGACTGATTCCGTCGTGACTCGTAGATATGTATCAAGAAGAAACGCGATGAAAGCTGTCTGTTTTGACAGAGGAACAGCGTCGAGAAATTATTCGAGTTATCATGGAGTCTCGGACGAGTTCCCGATGAGCAGTAACTTCCCAACAGTTGCGAGTGAAAGGTGAGACACACAGGAGTGTTAAGTAATAGAGTCCTCTCTACTCGAATGAGTTTTCGTGTACGGGGATCTGAAATTCGCGGGCTCGAATCATGGATTTATGAGGAACCCGCGTTCAGTGTGGCTCAAACGTTTCGTAAATTCAACATCAAATATTGCTCGGACACCGACGCTACGTGCTAACGCAAATTGTGTTGAGAACATTTCAAATTCCAAGCTTCAATTGTAACGTAATGGTTGCTTCGTGCTCGGACATTGTCCGCTTTCAGGCATTCTCACTTGGGAACTAGCCGAGCCGATCGTCCCAATGGATGTGTGACCAGTAATATTGTCTCCGAAACGAGTATTAGGAAACTTTTTCATACGGAATCGGAAATGGAGTTCCGCGTATTCGGCATGGCTCGTCATCAGCCCAATGCAACAGGATGCAATATCAACTCGAAGAATAACACTGTTTTCGTTAACATCACAGCTGCACAATTCTCCGTACTCCTGTACCCAAGCCTCATTTGCTCGAGACAGACTTCTGCAGCTGTGCTCAGACAAACTGTTCTGAGTTCGGTGGCATTCCCTCCGGTTCCCGCTGAGTACCGCCATCCAAACGTGGAGAGGGAAGCACTCCATAGAGCTGATGCGGCTTGAATTTTTTATACCTCATGATGTCATAATCACAGCTTTCAGAAAGAGAGTTTTCGCTCTGCTTTAGCTTCAGTCGAGTTTATACTCCTGCGCTCACTCTCTCTCTCGCTCGCTCATCCACTCACTAACCCAATTAGCAAAGGTAATGTGAGCTGAAACCACTTGCATCAGCGATGGTGAGGGTCCCAACAGACACCGCAGAAGCGCAGATATCACAGCGACTGAGAAACGAAGGAAACGAGAACGCGGAGAAAGGCGTCAGCCCAAGAACGTTCCCGTAGTGAAAGCGTCGTTGCAGTTTTTGCCCAGTGTTATCTCGTCGGTGCTGCAACAAGATTTTCTGAACTCTTTTCAAAAGTCTGTTCCTTAGATCCTCATTGTCGACCTTCCGGGGCAAACTATCCGTGATGCTAATACCACTGAAAGCGGACCAGCTGAGGAACCATTTGATGTGATCTATATAGCCCAAAGAAAGAGGTCAGCTCCAAGAAGTTCTTCTCCTCTCTCTTTTCTTCGGTTGGCTTGTCGGTTCGTTCGTAGGTTCGTCGGTCGGTCGGTCTCAGTACCACGAATTTACGAGCAGCGAGGGAAATGTAGCGAAGCTAAGGCGAATTCTCGCTGGATGGTTGGTTGGCCGACTGACCGACACTTTGATCTTCTCTCGAGAAGCAGTGAGAGTATCCATCGAAACTCGCAGACTCTTTTTCCACCTTTTCTTGCACTTCATTCTTGCTCCGAGTTTCACACTTTCCTCAATACTCACTTTTGAGCGGAAAATATTCTCGCCTTCCATTGTTACGTTGAGTGAGAAAAGTTTCTCTGATTATTATCGAACGATCCCTCTCTCGACGAAACTGTGGCTTGGCTCCATATCGAGGTCCAAGACACCGAAAAAACCTCGAGGTACTCGAAATTGCAGCCGGCACTGCCGTGAACTTCTCTCCTCTCGTGAATCACGGTCAAACTTTTGTGTTCTCGACCGTTGTTTGAACTCCGCACGCCGGCCATCCGAGCATTTTCGTTTCTTCATCCTCCCAGGTCTCTTGCGAACGAAGTCGGACGAACTTTCGGTGTGCAAAAGTTCACCGAACGTATCGTCTGTTATTTTTCCGAGTTCTCTTGTCATCTGAAATCGAACCGGTCCCAGACAGCGCCCACACAAAGCCAGAGGAAACGAAAGATGATTGCGCACGTCTTCCCGTTAAAAAAAAAATAATATAATGGTTTCAGCCATCAGAGGAAAGTTGGGGAGAAACCTCCGGCGTTTCGCGAACGGAAGAATTTCGGGAGGAGCACAACAATGGCAATGGTTCGAGGTTATTCTGAGTGAGAGTACGTCACGATTGGGCCTTGCTTTTGTAATGTTTCAAGACGAAGCGTGAGCTGCAAGCCACTGATGGCGGATGAGCGGGCGCACAGCACCAACTGCAGCGAAAACGCTGCCTGGGAGAGCAGTGTGTCTTTTGGAAGTTCTTGTCTTCCGAGGTTACGAGTCCTGCGGGAGTCTTTACATTTGAAGCCGTGGCAGGAGCAGCAAGCTAGCAAAGTATCATTTTCTGAAGGCCCAAAATACCGACTTTGCTCAATCACAGTTTCATGTATTGGGTGTATCCGAACCAGCAATTTATCCACTGGTTCCTCGACGCCCCGGACAGACTCTTTCCAAACCGAGTCGTCGACTTTCGAAGTTGCGAACGCGCGAAGACAATACGCATGTCTCTCTCTCTCTCTCTAAAGGATTCCCGACCGTCCGGAAAAGAGAAGAATGCACCGATTCGACAAATCAGGCGGCTCGATGTTTTCGGAATCGTGTTCCCAATGCTCATGTCGATGCTCACAAGGAGTGCAATTGAGAGAAAGCTGATTCTCGTGGCCGGCGGTGAGCAGTCTTTTGTTGTTATCAGAAATCAGAAGGCTACGCGCGGCCGACAACGACCGAACCGATAGCTAATGAAGGGTGCGACCTTTTCTAGATAAGAGTCTATCCTTAAAGCTGGACGGGCGGGCGACCCAAAAGCGGGCAACGTAGAGAAAATCATCGTTACTGTTACACCAATGGTTACTGACAACTAGAGCTGTTATTTCGCGCTAGATTTCCGACCGTTTCGAACTTTTGATTTAATTCGTCTCCATTTTCACGCCGACACATTCCGATCGGACACTTCCCTCAAAGGGCTCTTTGGAGACCACTCTAGCCGCCCGATCAAGCATTCCGAGCAAATTAGCCGAGCGTGTCGCTGCGTCTGTCCGTCATTGATTCTTCAAATGACGGCTCTATATGATGACAGCCATTTGGATCCTTGTCGGCCGATAACAGCAACGAGACTATGGACGTGCATTCGAAAATGATTGATGCCACACCGCCCTCGACGGAAGTGTTTGAGTGAGCTTTGATTGGTTATCACGACGCGCAATTTCTCGCAAACAAAGCGCCTCGTTGTGATCGGCATCTAAACTTTCGTTACTCCTTCATCAGAACTGACACAATGATTCGGGCAGGAATGCCTAACCAAGACCGCGACTGGGGGGACGGGGGGCATCGCCGTAATTTCAAGCTCCTCTCGAACAGAAGCCTGACGGAGTACTTTGGAGTTCGCTCGGCGATGTTCTCAGCGTGGGAACGATCGCATCCAACGTGGATGGATCCGGACACCGTTTGGATCCAGTTTCTCATTGGCCGTGTCGGTCCGAGATCCAAGAAACCTTGTACGATCTTGTTCTGTAGACTTCGAATCTTTTTCTGAAACGACCGGCTGTCCAGATGGATCGAGAGCCTTCACTTCAAATACGGCTCTGAAAATCCGAAACCTCCAGGGACTGTGTAACAAGAGGCTGCAAAGCGGCGAGAAGAATGCAACAGAAGCTGTGACCTTCCCGTGACAAGAAAAATAACTCTCCGCCACGGCGAACCATCAATTGTCTAATAAGTGCATCGATCTTGTTATTTTTTTCTCTACCTGATTCATCCAATGGGGGAGAAGCCGAACTGCGATTGATTGGCCACGGATGATTCTCGCTCGTAATGAATAATAGATTAATATATGGTAATCAGCTTGCTGCTTCTGCCACGATTCTTCTCTGCCTAAATCGCTACCGGCGCGCTTTATCGAAGAGCACGCAACTCGCTCGATCGAAATGTACGGGTTTGTGCTCTAGAATTCCTTCGTCTAAACGCTGTTGCTCGTTATGCCTCCTCGCAATATCATTTCCATCGGCTCTTCTTGTGCCGTGTCTGCTCTCCCAGGGCTCCTCTTCCTTCTGCTTCGTCTTCTCCTTTTCCAGCCTCGTACTCGAGGCTGGCGGACACGGACTGGAGCCTAATCTGGGCACGGCAGCGAGCACAGCCTCCTCCAAATCCCTGCAGCGTGTATAATGTATAACGTATCGGTTCCCCTGTTCATCTGCCTCTGGTTTCCTGTCAGGTTTTAGTCGGGTTTCCCCACTTAATCCCATTTCTCGACCGCCCGCCCGCCTGCCGTTCTCCTCTACTCACTCGCTCGGAGCAATAGCAGAGGCGGCAACCGTCCCTACACCGCCGCGCCGCTACAACCTCTGTCGCTTCCGCGCTACGCCGTTTCCGCATGAAGCGATCCGGGATCTTGGATGGTGTTTCTGACGATTGACCAACACTCCGGCACACAGACTGTTCCGTGCACTTGAATCACCCAGAGATTGTGGTCGCGAGTCGGTGGTGATCTTACGCGACGTCGAGCAAGGGAGAGAACCGACCCAGAAGAAACAGCCCTCGAGTCCGTTGTCCGCGATGAAAAAGACCCGTATTCAGTCCTCGTACTCCTTTTCTAGTGTGTGTCCTGTGTTCCGGCGGCGAAGGAGCTGTAAGTTGTAATCAGACCAGGGTTCGTTACTGTTGATCCTCGAAATAGCCTCCACCTGTTCGTATACCGTCACAACGAGTCCGCTCGAGCGTCAGCCTAGAAGGGTTCCAGCCATTCATTCATTCATCCACGTAGAGAGTTCTTTTCAAATCTAATGATATTGGCCGTGGCACTCTCTCTCCTGAGCCGCGAGGTTCCTATACAGAGGAATGAAAGTGGAGCCCCTCCCCTTCGACAAACCGAAACGTTGATGCAATCACCTCAAGGGCTTCGAAACGTATCTGACCCGATTCCTGACAGCAGCGAGGAGACGTCATTGGGAGCAAGTTCTAATATCTTTGAAACCGCTCCAGCAGACGTCAGGGAAATAAGGTTCGATGATGAAAGCACAATAGGTCGACGACGACGAGGGTGCGACTTTCCAACGGATGTTTTCGTCACCTGTGCTCGCTTGTTGTCGAGACGTCTGCGAAACTCGATTATATCTTCGTATTTATTGTCGGGATTCGTGGCTGTCTGGAATCAAAGTTTCTTTTCATCTCGCCTTCAATCGGATGGAGGCAGACATCGGGCTTTCATGCCCGCTCAGCTCACCTGTTGTGATTTCTCACCTGTTCACAGACGGCAAAAAATCGAAGAAACCTTGGCCTTCCTTTGTAGGTGCATGTTTCGATTTCTCGAGAGTCTCCACACGCCGAATCTTTCGAGCAAAAAATTATTGCCCTCGGCTATGGAGTCATTCGCGTGTCGTTGTGAACGACCCGAAGTTTTTTGGGAGAATCTATTTGTGTATGGGAAGCTCAGCAACGAGATGGTTCCTGGGAGAGAGATTCCATTCTTCGGGTCGATCGATATCAACTCTCAGCTCCCATTTCTTCTCGATTCCTCAAACATTATTTCATTAGAGAATCATTCCTAGAGCGCGAGATGTCTTCTCGATTCAGCCGGACGATCCGATTTGGATGTTTCAACAAAATCTAGAATCGGATCATTCCTCATGTTTGGAGTGCCGGGTACGAGTGGTTGTTTATTCTACTTCGTGGTTCAGCGAATGCAGCGGAGAAATGGGTGAACAAACGTCCTAGCCCAAGTCACTATCATGATTCATGGCGACATTCCAAAGTCGTACGACTCTCTAAGATGGATGATGCCAAACGTTCTGTCTGACGATAGTGTTTTGGAGCCGACGGAGTAGACGATCGCCTGAGCGGAGAAAGATTTCAAAATCATCGACGCCGGCACACGATACCCTTTTCAAGAAACTGATGCAATCCCAAGTTTCTCGATTGGATCGAATCATGCGCGCAGAACGCGTTCTAGGTAGTGCGTTAGTGATGTCTACTCTCCATCCATCATCCGCATCATCTTCTGCCCTATGTTGAGATTACGATTCTCAGAATGATGGAACAATGTCAACGAAACTGGAAATCTCCGAATTCTGTCCATCATTGCAAATCACAATGAGATCTTCGACAATTCCAGATTCACGTGTCAGAGGCCAAATGCGACTTGCTCTCCGCGGAAGTCTTTCAGAGCGTGATCACAGTCCTTTTTTATCCGGCTATCGCACGCGAGACTTTCCGGATCCCGATGGGATCTCGGTTTCTCCTCTCCGCTAGCTGTGGTTCCCTTTTTTGTACGACCTCAGAATTGCTACACACACTTTGGCCATCGTGAATCTTTTTTCATGTCATGATGGAAGAATTGAAATGGATATCCGCCGAAAAAACCAAGTTTGGAACCATCGTCTCCGGGATGGAACTCATCAAGTGAACGCTTTTCGCCCTCACAAGAAATCTGCCAGATTTTGTCATTTGGGAGGAACTTTCACTCGGACAATTCTTCCGCTTCCTTAATGTTCGTTCCCGCGGCCGCGTACGCCACGGCGTCTCGTTCCCATCCCCGCTGCTTGTACTGCAGCGGTCTAGCAACTTTCCAGCTACGCAACTCCGTCACTTGGAAAACGAACGATGCTTTCGACGGGCGTCGGTGTGAGTGAGGAAAAATGACTCTCGGTTATGAGCTTCGTTTTCGGCTCGAGGCCGGTTCCTGATTGGAACTTTTCCGGGAAGTTTCCTAACCCGTTTCCCCAGGAAGAGCACACGAACAGAATACGGAAGAATCTAATCAATATCACCTGGGCTGCCCGCTAGCCGAGAAGGAAGGCTTCATAGCGAGGGAGGTTGTTGGAGTCACAGGAAACGACCTCCTCGAGAACAAACTGACGTCTCTGCATTTAGCTGAATGTGGGGAAGTCATGCTAGAGATCCATGTTCCTTGCTTGTTCGATTGCTGCCCTTGCCACGTATAATAGATTCGCTGGCAGGAAAGGTTCCCCAAAGCTCAATATGAAAGTTGAAGAGTTCGAGTAAATACCATATCAGGAACAGGAAAGTCCTCTTCTCTTCTTCCCAGCGGGTTTCTCCCAACGGACAGCCGGATAGATGGTTGAGCTTCGCTGCACAAACACCAAAGTTGAGCGGCGGTACCAATATCGGCTACAAGGGTCGCTCGCTCGCTTGGTCGGTCAGCCAACCGAACTTCCAATTTTTGACATTTCTTCTCCCTTCAACATCGGACCGTCCCTGCGTTTCGTCGAGCACGATAATTGATTTCTCGTATGCTCTGCTATATGGTATAGGTAGGTTCATATCAGTCGATTATTGGGACTACTTGCGGTTCCCGGAGGGTTTTAAAAAGCAACCGAAGACCGATGGAGCGCTGTCCACTCGGTTCGGACACCGGAGGTTCGGTTGTCGGCTGTGTTGGTATATTGGCAGGTCTTAAAGGTGTCTCTAAGGCTTCTCTCAGCGGAGCTGCAGAGGCTCTCACAGTGGCGCGGCATCTGTCAACTCGGACAACCGTGCCGCGTTCTAGTATCGCGCAGTGGGTGTCTGCTCTCGTCACACCTGTGTCCTACCTCGAAAGCGACACCGATAACGGCTGTGACCGACAAGGTTTCGGATCAAGTATTTCTGAAGAGCATTGAGCTCGTCGTTGCCGCAAGTATCTCCGACGGAGTTGTCCAAAGTGAGACGCCCGGCCTTAGCCAACGTCGCGTCGTCGAGAGTTCAAAGTTGTCAATTGTCAATTATCGGATATCAATCGTGGAATTGCGTCGTTACGCGTCGATAACAGGCTCCATCGACTCCTATATATGTAAATATTGGAGCTTGAACACCGACGAAGGGTTCCATTGTGCGCTTATGAAATGGGAATAGATCATCAATCGATCTTTGTTATTTGCACTGAACCTACAGTCTGGATCTATGTTCCGGATGTTCGTTTCCAATGTTAGGCCTTGGTCGATGCCGTACGCTCACGTGAGCTAGTTCAGTGACGGCACGGGGAGAGATTCATCCATGCAGTTCGAGGAATGTAAACTGCAAGAGTTATCGTCACGCTTGGCGTCGAGAAAGGATCCGACAAGCTGATGGAACCTACGGAATCGATGCTGATACATAAAAGATGGAAACCGGAAATTTCGATCTTGTCTGACCACGAGCCGAGCCAAAATCGTACGCGTAACGGATCGACATCATGTTCATTAAACTCTCATTTATGTTCCGCTTCATGTTAACATGGAAGCTCGGCGAAGTGTAGGGCGT
This sequence comes from Neoseiulus cucumeris, assembly GCA_021527715.1. Taxonomy (NCBI): domain Eukaryota; kingdom Metazoa; phylum Arthropoda; class Arachnida; order Mesostigmata; family Phytoseiidae; genus Neoseiulus; species Neoseiulus cucumeris. Next base: position 72,413 of record JAJSRV010000024.1, on the reverse strand, counting down.
GTTTCTTCTATCAGCGTGCGTTCGACTAAGATGAAGGCTTGATATGTGGGCGGACATGGAAAACTCGAGTCAATTTGCGGTGAAGGGCGTTGCCATAGCAAAAAATAATGATTCTTCTGTATCAAAATCGAATGAGATTCATCCGACTCATGATGATGCTCGCTGTGGAATTCCCTTCAAAACGACTGTCTGAGCCACCGGGAGGACCTGACGCCAATGCCAAACTCCTGCGGGAAGGTCGCAGGCCTGCGACCTTGTCAGCGTACTCCGTTCCCATCGTCTGAGTCAATGCTGTATAATTCTTTCAGGTTTCTGATAGATTCAGATAAGTTGGCGCTTTGCCAGCCTGCACAATATTCCCTGATGAAGGGTGACACATAATCAACCTTAATGCTAACACTAACAAAAAGTGAAATGAGTCAATTAGCTTAATCTCATAATAACATTCTATATATGCAGATGGAATGCTTGAATCATGAGGTTGTGACGCTTCCCGGTGACAACGGTTCGCGGTTCCGGAAACACTTTGGCTCCCCTGAACTGAGATCTTCTCACCTATTCGAAGACCGTCACTGGGTGGCTGGAAGCCGGCGGGATCCAGAGTCGCTTGTGACACCGCCGGGGAAGTCGTATCAAACATTGATCAAGATCGAATGAACGGATGTGAGCACACCATATTTTGCTCCTCCATGAGCTAATGATTCAAGGCTGTTACACAACAGAGATGGTCCGTCAAGATTATGAATTGTTCTCTACGAGTACATGTCTCGCAGAGAACGATATCCTCAATACTGTGAATTCCCAAAACGCACCCTCGATTCGTGATCTCTTCATTTAGAGTGATCTCACTCTAATAGAAAGGAGGATTCCTGCGGAGATGTTCCTACCAGACGCTCCGGCGATCCCTCAAGATGTTTTTGAGCTGACCAGCGCAACGGTACAGAATTTCCGAAGACCTTTTCGCACCAAGAGTCGCGACTGAACTCAGCGAAATGGCGCCGTAAGGAGCTCGCATCGCGTGACAACATTTGAATCAGCGCGAACACGCGAGTTCTGAGCCTTGAGCCAATCCCGGCAAGTGTCCTCCCTGAGCGAGAAGCAGGTTTTGACGTTTACATGCCTCAGAGATTTCCTAGATCCGAAAAGTTCTGGAGGCATGAGACTGATGATTGTGGGACAAGGCTCAGCGTGGCAGATCGAGCGTTCGAGGAAGATGTTCGTTGATGTGGTCGTTTCCTCCGTGGAGCCACTCAGCTGAGTTTTTCCACCGCATCAGTCGACCATGAGTGGAAATCACCTACCGATAAGCATATCAAGTCTAGAGAGAGTGTCGGTGATAGGAAAAAGAAGATATCAGCAGATTATCGCGAGCGCGTGATGACGAGCAGAACGGCTCACTGAGGTATAGTTGTGGGCCATCGTCGTTCACAACACAGAGTGCATCTCAAGGTGCTCTGGCAAGTGCGCGTTTCCGATCTCTGCTCCAGTGGAAGCGTCACGTCTTCCGTGATGAGAATCGCGAGCCAGCGAATAGAGGAAGAGTTTGACAATGAGACGACAATGTCGACACTCCACTGCCAATAAGTGATCGGAAGTGAAGACGAACAAACCAGCCCGGAGCCTTTTTGGGCAACCTGAATAGCTGACTGAATGCTCGCTTGCCTCATCAGCAGCCGAGCAGGCAGGGAAACGGTCTTCCTGATTCTCTAAACTTCGAATACTGCTCAAGCCGCTGCCTTCCCCGTTGTCGCGGCCGTCGTCGTCGTCGTCGTTGTCGTCAGCATATAGAATGGAAGACTTCGGGGAATTCAGGAGGCAGACAAATCATCGTTCCTCATGCGTCGTTTTCTCCGAGAAAAGTTAAGGGTCTCTTTTCATCCGGCCTCGAGGCATAGTGGTTCTGCGTCGTCCGGCTCTGCAGCGGCTAGCGATAATTTCTAAGATCGTTCTCGAGGTCGGTGCATACAAAGATCCGGCGGTTACTCACAGACCACGAACAGACAATACGATCGGGAGACATTTGTGCTGATAACGTGGGGTGACGAACCCGTTCAGAACTATGTATTCGTTGATCCGAGGTTCGAAGATTGTAGCGCAAAGCCCATGGAATCAGCTCCGAATTCATAGTTCAAGTCGCAGGAAATTAGAAGCGAACATTGAAGAAACGGAATTGGCGTCTAATATTTCAAGGTTGCTGACTGCTGCCGCCACTGCCTCCGTTGCTGCTCCCACTTCGGCGCGTTCAATGGGCCGTTGGTCAATCGTATTGAAAAGCGCGTTTTTCCTCTTGTTCCGCAACTCCCCACACCAGACTTCCCGTTCCTTCGTCAGTTGCCCCCAAACTCTACTTCCTCCCAACAACGTGACGCGAATATCGGATGATGCCGAACGAAACGAACTTGCTTTTCCAACGCATTAACTAAATTTACCAACAGAATCGAACAAAGCATTTTAAACGGACGACCGTGGAAAACCATTCGTGGCTTCTACAGACGGGGCTTCTATTCGTCCAATTTTTTTATGATTCGATTCTTTTCCCGTTGCCGCCGGGCCTGGATGAGCAAAACGCTATGCACGAAGGAGGAAAGAAACTTGTTTTTGTAAAAAACCCGTCCCTCCAGGCCGAAGACTCGGACAAGATTCGCTACGCGTTATATATTGATGTCCGTCTTTCCGTGAGTTTGGAATTTCGAATAAAGCCGATCTCTTCGAGTATTCCTCCAGAGCCGAGGATTATGGTGTTATTCACAAATCCTAACAGCGAACAAGGGAGAATCTTCGATTTTTTTCCCCATTCAGAATCTCTGATAACCTTGTCCGAGTGAAATTCGGAAGCGAGGCAAGAATTCCGAGGAAGAGAACGAGTTTCTTGACTTTTCCACCGTTCGTCGGCAATGAATGAGCGCTGCTAGAAGCGTTCGCGATGGATTCGGCTCGAGAATCCTCATGGTCGTTCAAGAGGAAAAGTGATCACGTAAAGCCCCGGATGGAAGAGGGAAATCAAATTCTGGAATGTCGGGGAGCACAACGACAAAGTGACGCACGGTATGGAGCAATCATGCTCGACGACCACGACGGTCGGGACTGACTCAGACGAGAACTCCGTTAACTTGGCGTACAACTTTATTTTCAAGAATGGGTAATGAACTGTGAAGGGTTTGTCGAAGCTGCAGGCGAGATGACGCCCTTCGGTCGATCTCCTCGGATCGTTCGACGTTTTCGTCATCAGTGTTGAACTTTATCAGCATTCATTCATAAATCTGCGTGCTCGCTTCCTCCACGGAGCCTCGGCGGGTTGCGGCGAGTTCGCTTCCTTACGATCCAGTCACCCTGCAGGCTATCCAGTTATTTAGTAAAGCAGGGAGTGATGCACTGAGGCGGCATCTAATGAATTGGCGTCTCTTCTTTGAATAGCTCTAAGTAACTTAGCCACCGAGAAGAGTCGACGTGGCAGTGCGGCCTTCCCTTGTTTCGAGCCGGTGCGACTGCCGCTTGGAGGAACGAAGGAACGCCCGGGAGTATATCCTCTGCTTAAACAGCGACGATCGACTGAATTAACCAACCTAGCGATCGTCCTACTGACAAGAGTGCCCGGTTAAGCAGCTGAGTCTGCTCCAGCAACCGACTGTTCGCGTCAATAGTCAAAACAGATTCATCATTTCACCGACAGAGGGAAGCTTGAGTGACGCATCCTATTCGCTTGTCGGATCGATTGCCGTCATGAGTCGGATTCCACTTACTCAAAAACGTCAATCGTGCATGCGAGTGCACACATGTACGTCCTGAAGGTCGTTGACACTGTTCGACACGAATCATTCTTTTGAATTTCACGCTCCACTTGGATGATGTTTTTCGATTGTAGTGAACACAGTCTTTCTACGTTGTATCTACGCTGCGGGTAACGAGAACCAAGGAAATGATGAACGAAATCGAAACGCGCAGACCTCTCGTACGCGTTCAATGTGGGATGGTCGTGGGTTGACGTGTTCACAGACCCTTTTTCCGCGCTTGCAGGTTTCTATATATCCGCCGAAAGTTCAAAACTAAGAGCTCCAGGACGTGGTAAGTGCAAAACATCGGATGTTGAACATTGGAAGAGAACCTAGGGATTGGCTGGCCGCAACGGTCTTTTTGCAGCGACGGATTTCATTCAGTCTTGTTTGCTGAACTATTCGTGCAGTGAAGATAGAGACCAACGGTTGCTTGCTTGCCTGCCCGACACCAACCAACCAACCCACCCACCCAGCCATCCATCCAAACAGCAGCCATCGAGGCACCCGAACGGGTAGGCAGGTCCAACAGACAGTGGCGGATAGTAACATTGGTAAATAGTGTGCTAAACATGAGAGCATCCTTTATGGGCCGAAGCTGCCGGACACTCCGATAATCAATACTCTTCCATGGGGACTCCGTCCGAGCGTGGGGTCTTCTCCCCATGGTCGTCCTGAGGTGATAGTACGATAACAAGCCTAATCTCGGACGTGATGTTTAGATGGTGCCACGTTTGTATGACGGCTAAAAAAAGACTGATTCCCTCTGTCCACCCATGGAAACATAGAGCGACTGTTTGCAGCGTTGGAGCCGTTTCTTCGAATATAAGAAACTTGATTGATCATTACCATCGATCAGCGAGACTCACGGACGCTAAACCCGACCTACTCCGACAATCCTCCTGATCCCGGAGGTCGTCGACGCGCCCATCTCTGTATTATTGTCGGGAAGCTTTTGCTCGAGCACAAGAACAATTCCGTCTCTCGTTCCCAATATTCGAACACGCTTCACAAATGTCAGCACCCACGTTCGAACAAATCCTGTTGAGCGGCAGCGACAAAAATGGAAGATGTCCATCAACGGCTTCGCGTTTTGGACGGTTTTCGATTCCGCGGAATTTCGTTTCGGTTCGGCCGCCAGTCCGTCCGCCTGCCTGCCTGCCTGCCGAACAAACGGAGCCTCCTAGTCGTTCGGAGTTTGCTCAGAGAATGTGTGAGTATCAATCTGAATTTACAGAGAAACAACAACTCAGATAAACGAGGAGGAAAGTCAACAACGACACGCACGCACAAGCGAAGTCTATGAAATTTTCTCGTACAGTTGACTGATCACTACCTAATCGGCAAACAACCATACGTGCGCAGAATACTGCCTCCAACTATACAGCACAAGGGAGAACGAGTTGAAACTGCTCTAGCGCTTTAATCGATGTTCGACTTGATCTTAGTTTTCGGAGAGGAAGTCGCGGCGAAGCGCACCTGCGCGCGTTCTGTGCTACAGAACGAACCGAGCGGCCAGAACTAGTGAGGTCCTTAACAAACAATTCCACCGAACTCGTTCAAAGTAAAGACGGACAGAACACTCAGGGGCTGGCTCACCAGTCGGACCAATTTCACGCTTCGCGACCTTTATTGGGCGCCGGGCGTGCCCGTACAGCGGAGGATGGAGCGCGGCGATGGGCCACCATGCTCTGTTATCGTTTAACTGTTTGCCCCCTTGTCACTCTTTCCCCTTCGTTTGGCCCTTCCTCTTGTTTCACCGTAAAATGCCTAACTTTTTCGAGATAGCAATCGCGATACATGGTGGACATTGGTTTTCTACTCGACTCGCGTCCATCAAGCGGCAACCGTGGCGGGTGTCGAGCTCAAAATCAGATCCTTTCACAGAAGGGTCACTCGGGAATGCTCGACTCGATTAAGCGCCGCCGCGCCCTCAGTAATTCACCTCAGGAGACGACGGAGCCGGAGATGCCGTTTCGAGAAGGCTCACCTGAAACCGGTTGCTTAATGTCCTCCTCTAAAACATTGCCCGATCGTTCGTTCGTTCGCTCGCTCGCTCGCTTTCCGCGTACGGACCGCATGGAGGATAGACGAAATCTCGGAAACGGTCTTTGTTAAACCTAACAAAACGGTACATTCATCTTTTCACTTAAGAGAACGGAAAAAGAAGCAGAGCCCCCAATCTGTCTCCTCCTCCGACGTTCGCTCTCTGGATTTGCCAAAGTTCCAGGCGCGGCTTCCTCTTCATCTTGCCCTTGTCTCAGAGCCGTCGCACAAGCGACGTTTAATTGTATCGAAACTTCAATGCTGTCTACTCGGTCTCTGCGAGAGGACCGGCCCAGCACAATGACGCACGTTCATGGGAGTGAATTGCAAGTTTTCAATGGCGCTGATGTTTTCCTTTTGTAGTTAGAAACTGAAAAGTTCAACTGCGAAAATCTATTTTGGGTCTCGATAATCCCATGTTTTGTGCGAGCTGCTTCAAGGTCGATGTTTCTCATTCGAATGTTCCGCAAAAGAAGTTCGACGCGCGAGTTTTTGTGAAACTTTTCTGGCCTAATCCCTTTTTTCGAACAGAAAACATTTTCTCTTTCATTCCGGTAGATCTCCCGAACTGAAGAGCAGCAGGCCATGGGCTGATCAACAAGCATGAACACGCAACTCTCGTGGATGAGTGACAAGATCAATACCTCTCGTTGTGTACAGCCCTGTCGTATCGAGTATCGTTCGCAAACTGGTGCTCCCTTCGCCGCGCCCGCCGCTACTTTCATGCAGTATGCAAACTGGAACCCGTTCTTTCAAGATGAGGAAGCGGAGATGATGAACAAATAACGATAACAACAGACCTTGATTATTGTGTACTACCTGCTGTTTGATTGGGAATCCATCGACCTATTCGCAAGCGATGATCTCACCGCGAAGCTTCCAGTGGAGTTTCCTGTCGTGAATTCGTTATGATGGCAATGGAAGACCCGACTTTGGAAGCTTTCCGTCTTATTTGTGGTTCTCAGCTTCGATGTCATCCGATATATTCTGTGTTCGTTCGATGCCTTAATCAGGCAATGAGTACTCAGCAAGAGCTTCTTATTCAGTCGTAATCGAGCTTGCTTCTCGAGTGGGAGGCGGGAACGGCGCGCGGCGGTGGTCTGTTGAGTGGCGCAAACTCCACATTCCTCCGGTATCTCAAGGTGTGCTACACTATTTGACAGCTCGAACCGCAGGAATTCTCGAGCGGAGCATTCATTAGCGTCTCTTGTGAGCAAAACGCCCAATGTGTCAGGTGGCCTCTCACCCTCGAATGCTGAAAGGTCTCAATGCGCGGTAACCGTGAACAAGGTTTTGAATGGCCGAAACATCGAGACGAATGGGATGTGTGTTCGGCTTGAGACAGGGAGCTCGGTCGATGGATACGATCTTCTCTCTGATTGAGGAATCGCTGAATCTGTCAAGAATCTGACCTGAGCTCTGACGTGAAGGTACCGAAGGTGCATAAAGCGCTGGATGGAAACGAGCCTCAATGACTCTGCCTTGCTTCTTTACGTATACAGGTATTGCGGTTACGCGGAAGATCTCGACACGCTTCTTTCGATATGCGGAAATCTGGGGATATCTTTGTGGACAGACGAACTTGACAAAACTCCTTCTTGGACATCGCTGAGCCTCAATCGTTTGATGCCTACGCGACGCATCTTTGAGAATTCCGTCTTGAAAACAAGCAACTTGAACTACCCGCACTGAACGTCCCAGGAGCCGTAGGAGAATGGATGACGGATCCTCGAGATGCCGGAGGATGGGAACTCGGAGGGAGATAGGAAGAGAGAACAATAGTTCCTCTCGGCAATGATGAGAACAGTCCAAGAATCCAAATCTTCTGCGAGTCCCTCTTTTGTGAGACACAACAGGAAGAAGATTTCACAAAAGAAGAGTCCCGCAGTATCTGGGATAAACCTTCAGGCCGGCCACCCCACAAAACACCGTACGTAACAACTCGGGATTCGGGCAGGGAGGCAGACGAGCGGGCGGCTGGGAGGGCGAACGACCAGCCGACTTATAATCGTGTGACGGCTATAAAAGCAGAACAAATTTTGGACGCCGCTGTCCACTATGGCAACCTACTGGGTGCTAGCCGACGGGGAGGAGGATCTGAGTGGTCGGCGCAGGTCTTGTCCGTGCGGGTGGATTGTGGGATGGCCGGGGTGTTTGTTGTATCAAACGAAGTAGATTTTGTGGGTTCCGCTGGCACAGCACAGGATTGCCCATGGGAAAGCTTCGAAACAGCCCGGTCTCGCTATCGCCGTCAACATTGTCGTCATCGTCATTGCCGTTGTTGTCATTGCGGCGGCGGCGGCGGCAGAAGGTTTTGCCGCTGCTGAGACGACGGCTGCTAACAAACTTCCTCCCGCTTGCCTTAGGGGCTTCCCTTTTTAAAGCAGACCCGGCTCCGACGAGCGGCAACTGGTCAAAGATCTCGTCTTCTTCCTGTCGCTGTCTAACCAAGCATCGTCGGACCTGCAGCGGTGCGGCGACTGCACGGTCCGCGTGTCCGAGGCGGCCCGACCGACCGCCCGCCCGCTGGACACCTAGCCAACCAAGTGGAAGCGTTTAGCGAGCCGTAAAATCAGCTGTAAACTGGCTGAGGTGGCAGACTGGCGAGAAGGCTGGCTGGCAGAGACAGAGTACTCACTTCGCTCGCTAAAGCAAAGTCGGTAACAACTCCGATGACCACTCTATTTGGCTGACTGAGCGAACGATCGCGGCCAGGAGCAGTCGCGGCGAGAGTAGCAAAGCAAGACGGGAGGAGATTCAATTGTTCGAGATACGAGACTAACTTTGTTTACCGTCAACAATTCTTATCTGCCACACTCAGGGAGAACAAGAGGAACACTGTCTACGCAATAACAACCGGAACGTGTTCACCTGCGAAACAGTTGAGCGAACGCACGAAGCAATGGCGATATCGCCTTCCGACGCGACTTTGTAGTTGGACCGCCGAGACTGCTTTTGATTCTCTTATTCGTCGTGGAAATCTCTTCTCCTTCGCAGAACCAGTCACGACCGCTAATCTTCTCCTGCTGAGTCCAGGAGACCGCGATGGTGAAGCAGAGACGGACTGTGCTGCTCCGCGCCTAAAGGAAAATGGGGATCCACGAGCGAGAAGGACCTTCATGCGCCGCTAAGGGAGTCTTATTCAATATAACGGAGCGTGCGGAGGAGTTGCTTGCGGCGGACGTTCGGCATGTCTTCCTGCCTGGAACTGCTGCAGCTGCCTCCACCGTTCCTTTGGCTTTGACCGAATCAGCTGTTCTCCTTGGTTTTTTGTTCCTGGTCCTTTGCTCCCTGTATTAGACGTTGTAGTCGTCTTTTTGCTAATTGGCTGGTTATCATGTGACGCATCTTCCGCCTGTCTGCTCGTCGCTCGGTTCGTCGAGCTGGCGGATGCAGCTGGTATTCTTTCTGGCTCCTTGCCGACTAGGAAGCGTCGGCCAGGTGGCAAGGTGTACGTTGTGGATGGCGTGTGGTGTCTCCCCCTGCAAACTGGTGTCGACGGGGACCCCGCCAACCAGCCGAGAGCGAATAGTGAACTCTCGTTGCTTTGGGTTCTCAATGTTCGAGTTTTGCGACTGCTTTTCCCCTCCATCGCGAGCCGTCGTTCAAAGATGCGGCAGCCCATATGTACACCGTCTCTGTGTCGGTCGCTCGGTCGGTCTGTTGGTCCGTGTCTCCTGTTCTATTCTATTCGTTGGTTGGTTGCTTCCTTCCTCCGTCCTCCTTCCTTTATCTATCTCTGCCGCTGCAGATGCTGCTGGTGATGCTGTTCTCTCTACTACTGCCCTGTTGACTGGCTGGAACGAAGAGTGTGCGCGTTTTTGTCATTGCTTCTTCCACCCTCATGCATCGGACGCTGCTACTTTTTGTGGAAAGCCTCATCCAGACACAGACACGAGTTTCACCGGCAGCAGGAGATGGAGGAGCTCGCTTAGACAGGGAGGATGTCCTGGAGGAGATACACAAACTTATGCAGAAACTTCGCTGAACGAGCTAATCTAATTGCTCCTCCGAGAAAATGTCGCAGTCTTTAGGATCGAAACCTAACGATTTCTGCCAGCCTCTCTCAACAGGATTGAGGAACACGTGTTCGGGGATGTTTCAGCTCAGTTTTCTTCATTGGAGCAGAAGTTTCGACTGGTGGAGCTTTCTTGGCTCAGGATCAAAGTCAGCTGACACAGTGAAGCAGCTCAGCACCAACTCAATACACTGGAAGCAACGTCAGCTGTTAATTGCTCCTCTCGAGTCGCTCTGCGTTCGTTCGAAGCGGTTCGCGACTTCGGTTCAAAAAGCTTTCGAAGTCAGCGAAAAAAGCGACGACCATATTTCCGGCAGCTGAATTAAATTCCAACTCGCAAACGATGCTTCGGAGGGAAACGCGAACCGTCCCGAGCCGCGGGATACCAAGACAGACGTAAACAGGTCTGTGCTGAGTTTTCGGGGACCCCGATCTCTTCCTCTCTCCTCGATTCGTTTGAAAATATTTTCCAGAGAATACGTCCCTTCAGCCTCAAGATACGTTTTGGTGTCATCTATGTAGGCGAACGAGACGGTTATGGTATTTTCTATTTAGCCGGGAGCGTCGCTCACGCATCACGCGAGGGAATAAATTCCTCCATGCGGAGGGACCTTTCAGGTAATCGTTGTTGCGAGCATTAATAGCGATCATGGAGGGCTTTCAAGATTGTGGCACGAACCTGCCTCGCCTCGGCCTCCGACGAGGCGAGCGAGTGACTTTTTCTCGAACACATTGTAGTTTTGGCCTCCGTGAGAAGAGCGGAAACCGGAGGAAGACGGAGAAGAAAGGAGTCGCTGGTGGTTGTGTTATGAATAATGATTAGTTTCCCTCAGTCAGCGACATGCCTTGCAGCCAAGCGGAATGGGAGTCTCGCGTTCCTTGCACAGCCTTCCAACCTTCAATTCCACGGACCCGGAGCCTGGGGAATCCAGTGATCCACGCGCACGCACAACAGACAGACACACTTACACACACACAAACGATAATCTACGCTCACTGATTCACACAGAGTTGATATCGACTCGAGGAGGCCGGATTGGCGATTTCGAGTGGCCATCCACGCTCATCGATCGTTTTGTTTTTCGAAATTATTCCAGGTGCCCGGAGAACTTGTTCGAGGGCAGAGTTGTTGCACTTCAAGTTAAAGAATGGTCTTCCGAGGATACATCACTGGAGGCCCGAGTCGCTCTTTTTGCGGGAGCAGCGACACGCCGTTGTGTCGGGTTTCTTCCCGGCGTCTGCATTAACATTTTCTCCCTGTTGTGCGAGTTGATTTTTCGCACGTCATCGCATGATGGCCCAAACTCTCAGCGTGAAGTACCTCTTCGTTTCGCCAAGCTTGTTCCTTTCCGTGTTTGATGCGGAACTTTCAACTCTAGAGGAGAAATCACCAAGGAATCCAGGTCACCCAGATTTACACTTTGCTGGATTTTCTTTACTTTCAGAATCAGTACAAGAAAGGTCCACTGTTCTCAGCGGGTCTGCGAGCGAACAGGCTTCTTGGCGCGTGCGTGTCTCTTCGAAAAACTTCTCTCGACGTCTGTGTCTCTCCATGCAGTTTTTGTTGTCTATAATGGATCTTCGTCATCGACGCCCGCCGCCCCTGGTGCTTGCTCGATATCGGGAGATCTGCCCGCTAAGCAGACAACTCCATTTTCTCCGGGTGGGTTCGAGAACCGACTTATTTTTTCTTCAATTACTCCTCAAACTCTCAGTCAGTGTGCACTCGTTCGTTATAGACCAGGACGATGATCCGAGCATTCGTCCGAAAATCGTGTTAGAACGGTTGTTTCACGCTCCGTTAGAGTGAACTCATCGGAAAAAGTGAATAAAATGCTTCCCTTCAGTTTGGATCCCCGAGTAGACATCGGTCCCGGGATCCCATCGATCGATCGATAATCTCATTTCCTGAATCGTCTCGACACAGTAAATTAACTCACGGAGAGAACGCTGTCCGATTCTGTGATCTCTGTTTTAATTTGCCAATTTCCTCCATCGGAATTTGCCGCGCCGCGCCCGTCCGTCGAGACGTCTACATAAATATATGCACGCCGTAATGGCCCTCTCGTTTTTTATTCGGGATCGCTGCGCTATCACCGCTACTCGACACGAAATTCAAAGCGTTGTTGAACCAGTTGTGCATATCAATAAGCTGAAGTGAGTGTGTAATCGGGCCGAGGGGACTTGAGTCCCTTCGACGCGATGAAAAGACCTCCTGCCACTCGAAGCACGCACTTGACTTCTGTGAGGCAGGTGATGTTCGTCGCGAGGCAAAAGTAAACAAACTTCAAGAAGAGGCGTTTTTGATTCTCCGCATGATCGTTGGTGGTTTGCCACGGGGTGGGGCGTAGGTGGCAAAAGATTAAAACGATGCGACGGTCAGTGTGACGGCGTATTTGGCCGTGATTTATGACCGCTACGTGACTTTGCTTATTCGCCCCTAATTCCCCGACGCCCACTCGTTCGCCTCCCCTTCTGCCTGGCTGCCTGTTCGGTCGCCGTTGCGTGCTGCTACGCCAAGCGTTCCCATCTCAACGATCCATGGCAAACGTCGGCTATTTTACGCTCTACGACCTCAAAGGGATAACATGTTCGGTTTTTCCCCTCATTCGTTGATTGGTGTCCGCAAAACTCACAAACTGATTGTGACCGCGAGGAACGAGGGCGGGCCGATTGTCGACAAGTAGAGGGACTGTAGAACGTTAATTCCGTTGTGGATTGAGTGAGCTCGCGAAGGGCCGACCGACTGCGAACAGCTAAGCTCTGTTCGGAGCTGTTGAATATTCATGTGGTGATCCGATGATGAATGTTTCACGCATTTTCCAGAAGCAGCAATCATTCTGCCAATGCCGGCTTATCATTGAGAATGGTCGCGAGAGCTAGTGAATGAAAATGGGTGTTTCCAACTTTGTCCGTTCATAATTCACCGAGGTCCCGGATCAGGATCAGTCGTCGTGTTCGTTCGAAGAGTTGAAAGCGGCGGTGGTGGTGTCGTCGTCGTCAGCGTGAATCGAAAACGGGATATTTTATTGCTTACCTGGAACCAAAACGTACGGTGTAAGTCATTCAATCACATTAACAACAACTGACACGGGTTTTGAGGTCTGAAGTGAGACCTCGATCATCCATTAGGAGCTGTTCTTATGTCCTCGAGCACCGCGTTCTATTCATTCAGGGATCTCTCCTGTCGCAGCGAGGAACTAAGCGCGCTACCGCCGTGGTAAACTGCTTCGGAACGATGTGAACCCGCGCCCCGCGGCGCCAAACTCGTCTCTGTTGTGTGTCAGATCACTGAAGGTGAGCGAAGCCTCGAGCGAGACGTGATTTTCCGACCAAGTTGCGAACTAGATCTTCTCCAAAGTCGTGCGGCAACTTAGAGACGCCGAAAACGACAAGTTTTGACAATTTTGAGTCGCCTAGCGGTTTGGGGCGAAAACGTAGTTTCGAGAGTACGGACAGACGAACGAACGTACGAGTGAGTGAGTCAACAAACTAACGCACAAACCGAGCTTTGAGACAGTCAGTCAGTCAGCCAACCAAACAAGCCGCCGAGAGGATTTCCAGGAAGGTAGGCACGCAGGCAGGCAGCCAACCAACCAACCAACCAACCAACAAGGGCGTGTGCTGCCGCAGGAAATGTTCAATCGGAAAATCGACTTCTGACATCGTCGGTTCGTGTCGCTTCGTCGTGGGACTCGAATGCGGGATAGCTCGTTTTTCTGTTTCAACGAGAGGAGAACCGGGAGGATGGCACCGAGGAGACCATGAATGAGGTCAAAGAGGCCTGGGACGGGCGTAGCTCTTGCGGCAAGCAATTTTTTTCCGAATGGGTTGCGTGAAAATAACTCGGTTTTGATGAAGGAAAACGCGAGCTCAACGAGCGTTTTTGAGAGTTCTCACCGTTATTCCTCCTCACTAATTCCTCTCTAGTGTTCTGCTTGGGTCGGTCTCTATCTTGAACTCTCCTCCTCCGTCGGAAAATCGGTTTGGGAGGTGGGTTAGTCTTCTAGAATGAGGTATGAGATCGAAACAGCTCAAAATGGTTCCGGGTTGGCAACTGGTGGGTGAGACCATCAAATCTAGAGCCATGTTGTCGAAGCGTTCATTCATTGTGTCCAGCGGCAGCGGCGAGCCGGCCCATGGAGCCGGAGGCTCATATTTGGTACGCATGAAAGATAATCGCGTGACAGCCGTCGTACGAACCGCTCTCGCCTTCTAGAACGGAAATTACCCGAACAAAAGCGGAAGCTTATTGCTCGTTGTTCTGTGGCATTCTTTGTCGCGACGGCCTAGTCGAGCCCACCAGCGAACCAGCCAGCCAGCCAGTCAGTCAGTCAGACAGACAGTAAGTCGACAATCCAGCCAAATTACATCGTGGAGCAGTTGTAGTGATACAGGATTGAGATGAAAAGACGTGTTTGTTGAGAAGTTGCGCTCGCTCAGTTTTGCCTTTCCTCGGTTTTCCTTTTCGTCAATCGATGGTTCGCCTCAACGCGCCGAAAAGATTGAATGAAAGAATCTTTCGATTCGAACTTTCGGGACGCCGTCATCCCCCATCGGATCTCCGTTGCGTTCCCATTGGTCGCACATCATCGGTCTTTGTGTACTTATTGTTCAAGGATGAGGGACGGGACACCATATCTTTTTATTGGTTCAATGCGGCGCGATACCGAACGACGTTCAGGCGAACCGTTCGCCGGAGCTCAGCTGTTAACGTGTTTACATTCCTTCTTCATCGGAAAGAAATTACGACACGCAAACAGAGATGTTTCGCGCTACGCCCACAACGCTGTCCCCGCTCATCCTCGGTAGGTTAACTCCTACGCGGAATTTACTCTGAAACCTTTTCGGTTTTTTTTCTTTCTCTCCTCAACATCGCGTCTCAATATGACTCACATCAGTTTTGTCAAACTTCGTCGAAGAGCTCGGCGTAATCGAGTTCCGACAGCACTATCGCTCGCTGAAAATCATGGCTGTGGAAGGAGTGCAAGTCAAACTGTATTATCTTCATCGGAGACGCCTACTCTGGAAGCGTATTTCGCAACTCGAGGGATTGACGTGGATCAACTCAGACAACATCTGGATTGGATTCCACGACAGCGAGTGACGGAGTCGAGATGCGATTCGATCGACGAGGACGGCTTCTGCTGACCGCACGATCGTGAAAGTCTTGAAAGCACCGAGTATAGGTGTAGTTGATGTTGCAAGAGAATCGACATCCCCAATCAGAGCATCTGATGAAACGGCTCAAAATTCAAACTCGACAGCCCGACAGTAGAGGCTAACGCGGCTTTGGCCGTCATCGCATGTGACGGCGGCGTACTTCGCGAACAGTTTCGATGAACTGGCACTTATTAAGCTAGAAGCGAACGAACGAACGAACGAACGAACGAACGAACGAGAGCTCTCTCGATATTGCACACCCCATCCGGACCTGTCTCGTGTTCCTTGCCGCTCAACGTTCGCTTCTTCTCATATATTCATTTGAGCCTGAGGTCCTGTCACGCTGAGCCCGCCAGCCAGCAAGCAAGCTAGCCGAGCAGAGTTACAACACATTGTTTTCTCCAGCAGCAGCAGCTTCCTACGAATACTACTACTACACAGCTACTAAAAGAAAACCAGAACGACCGCCGAGAAAATCCGCTTTGACAGAAGGGTGATCGTCGCCCGTTGTCTCTCCAGACCGACATACGAACTATCCACAAGGCGAGATTCACAAGCTGCGCGTCTCGACGGATTCACTCGTGCAAATTTAACGATCCCGCAGAGTCGCATCAAAGATTCTCTCTTTGTCTGTGGGTCGCCATCATGAATGACGACACCGCCAAGACATAGCCAAACTGTTTTGACCGAAACGAGCGCCACAACAATGATTCAGTAGTTTGTCAACAGCCCTCGGCGTTCGTCGCGTCGTCGTGGCGGATGGCAAGTCCCGCAAATCCAGTAGAATCAATGAGCCCCGAAAGCGAACGAGAGAATGACGCGCGAAAGTCAGAACCGCTGTCTTCTATTGAGACCGTGGCTCCAGATATCAGAAACTCAATCAATTAATTATCGGAGAATCAATTAGTCTTTCACTGGCAGCAGCCGCGACAGTAGAACTTCCCCAATAATCATATCCTTCCCGTCATTCACCTTCGATGTTCGTTCGCTCGTTCGTTGGTTCTTTGTTTGTTTCCGATGGGAATGGACTCGAGCACGATTCTCGTCCCGCTACGTCGGAGCTTCTCCCAACCGTTCGTATTCTTTTCTGTGACATTGCTGAATTAGTATCATCTTTGAATACTCAGATTTTTATGTTTCAGATCGGAAGAGCGATGTTGCGAAGAGAAACTTTATGCGGTACGCAAAAGTATCTCAGGGAAATGTTCCTCCTCCTCTATGGCTCGATGAGTCCTTTCAGAAAAGCATTCCTCTGGCTGGTTTGGAAATCTCTTTTTTGCTTGTTGCGGCAAGTCCCATAATCGTTGGGACTGAATAACCGGTAGTTTGGCTTTAAAAGTGCTACAGTGACAAAAAGTGGAGCTTCTCGAGATTAATTCCTCCCTTGACACTTTCGCCTCCGTCGGGACCGGACGCAGGTGGAATGGAGCTCGCCGGGTTGGTAAGGAACTCGACTACAGTTGTAGGTAGCTGAAAGAGCATCAGCAGCCGTCCGTCGTCATCGCGGCTGCCGCCACATCAGCTCTATTACGATAAGACATACTGCCACAAGGCCCACAATATCGTCGGTGGCAGCGATCGACACGGGATGCCGAAGGGTGAGAGGGGCCAATGGGTTTTTTTTTCGCCATCAGGTGGCACCAAAGAGATCGCACTTGCATCGCCCTCTTGGGACTTGACTATTCCAGAGCCCTGTATCCTGTAGTCCTCTTTCGATTTTTCCAATGGCAAATACCGTCTTGGGACCTTCTTACTGCAAGCTTCTTCAGCCAACCAGCAAGTGGAGCAGCCAGCAGTCAAGCTCTACCCTTCGTCGAGGGAGCGACCGACCGACCGACCGACCGACTCCCCTACTGAGTGAAGAAGCAAGTGGGAAACGAGCGAGCGAGCTAGCTAGCGGAGCTTCTTCAATAGGTGCCAGAGGAAATCATTGAACTGAAGTTGAGTGCTTTTCTATTTGGTTCGTGCTCGATAGGAGACGAACCCACCCAATGACTGAGTCGGTGGCCGTCTCGCTGACTGCCTGACGTACCCGACTTCTTGGCACAAGAAGGAGCCCACGCGCAACCTGAGAAGACAGCAGCAGTGGAAGTCTGAGAATTCCCAGCTATTGTGAACGAACGATCGGAATTTCGGTTCACACGAGTAGACCACGGACCTCTAGCTCGCTACAAAGGTCGAGTGTTTTACGAATCGATCAGTGGAGTGTTCAGTGGAGGAGATTCGTTGTCCGTTTGGAGGAAGAATTTGCCGACCTTGACGTGCTGTGCATTCACAAGGCGGAGATATTTGTGCGGGCTACAGCCAGAAAGCCTTATTTCTGGCTGCTGGCAGAGTCCTCGCTTTATCGGTGTTCCCACTAACCCTCGTGTTTGTTTTCGTCGCTGGGTATTTAACATCCTCACCGCCGTCGACGTCGTCGTCGTCGCATGTGCGCGACACCATCCAAACACGCCTCTCGCGCAAGCAAGGCAAGCAGTTGGAGTTTGCGTCGCAAAGGTTTGCCTCGCTGTCTCGAACGCGTGTCTCCGTTGTGTGCCTTGAGGCTTAGCCTCATGCCTTCGAGGAGCCGGGCTCTACGGGCTCTTGTCCCCGTTTGTTTCGCTTCGTTCGTGAACTTCGTTCAACCAAAATATTCCTTCTTCTTTAATGCTCGAATTACTTCGGATGAATACGCTAGCTATTCATCACGACGGATGTCATGGAGAACTTTGTTCCTGAAACCCGCACGGATTTCCTTGATTGAAATCGAATGCCTTCAAGCGAACGCGCCGCGGTAGTCCGACTCCAACCACAGCATAACAGTAACGTTAATTATCAGTCCATTACCGTATAGTAATTCTGAGCGTCCTGAGTTTTGGCCTGACAACAATTTAGAACACGGGAGCTCTCGTTCCGCGGCGCCTTCATCCGTCCTTCCTTCCTTCCTTCCTTGGCTGGCTGGCTGGCTGGCTGGCTGAAAGCCTCACAAACTGTTCAACTGACTCTTTAGATTCGGTCGCTGATGCGTCCCACATTGCGAACGTCAAGTCATTAGGCGACCGTTTCTGAGGATATATTGTAGAGCATCGCAAATGAGACCGGAGGTGCAAAGTCGATCATTCGAAGAATCGATTCGATCTTCGAGCGGCGCGGCGTTCGTTCCGACCAGAACCGCAATCGCGAGCGGGGAAGGAATGACTCCAGTCCAAGAATTTCGTCCCTAAACGTAAAGTATATGAGAATATTCTACGCGCTCCGGAACACCACTCTGGACGAAAAAACTGTTATGGCTCTGTTGACTCGGTCGTCTTCGTTCAAACGCAGGTTTCCGTGGTCGTCGGTGCTTCCACTGCTTCTGGTCATGCTTTGGCTGTCAAGCCATAATAGCGACCATGACTATGAAAACACGGTCGGCCACAACATCAACGACGACCACCGCAGGCCCACAATCACTGCGATGACGTTGAGGTCGAGGCGGCAGCAGCAGCAGCGGCGGCGGCGGCAACAACAACAACAATGCCAACTCAAAAGTGCTCAGTGACAGCAGATCCGTACGTTTTTCAATTCACGACGAACAGTCGCATCACAAAGCAAGAAGATTAATTAATCTACAACAGCGGAAAGATACCGCGCTCTCGCAGGCAGGCAGGCAGGCATGCATGCATGCATGTCCGCGACCAGGGGTGAGAGATCGCTGAATGAATCCTCGTCGACCTTTTTCCTCTTCTGTTCGTCCTTCTTCCTTGCTCTCACTCGCTTCTAGCCTCCTCTGAAAGCCCCTCGGCCATCGACTCCTCCCGCCTTTTCTTTCAGCGCGCCTGCCCTGCCGGCTTGTCGGCCATACAGGCACCCAAGTCGGCCGACTTACAGGGAAGCTGCAGGCCGACAAGTTTTTTTTTTTCTTCTGGTGGCGCTGTTTTGCTCTGTGAAAGCGAGCCAGCGAGCCGGCGAGCGAGTTTCGTTGTCCAGCCTTTGCTGCTGCTGCTGCCTCCATGCTTCCGAGCTTCCTGGACCAGCATGTCAGCTCGGCACGTTGTAAGCCAAGCAGGCTGGCTGGCGGTCTCTCAATCTTTCTCTCGCTTGCTGACTCCATTGTATGGAGCTGAGTCGAGCTCCATCCGACGGACCAGCCAACCGGCCGGCCAACGTTCGAGCAGTCAGCACTCGGTGAAAAAAAAAACAGGGAGAAAGCTCAACGCGCGCGCGCGCGTCAGAGGTGCGGTTTGCGCCCTCGCCTCGCTCGCTCGCCCCCGATGTGGAAGCGCTGTTCCAAGTGTTGGAGTTTTTCTGCCGCTTTTGTCTCGACTCGGTTGCTCCCCCATTCCCGACTCTGCCCTGGCAGGCATGCTCCACCGCTACTAGCTGCCGGCGAGCCACCCGTCCTCTCAGTGCCTTGAAGGCTCGAGGGCAACCGGCGGAACGGCCTCCTCGTGTCTTATTCGAATCCCGCGAGACTCTTCCTTCCTTTTTTTTTCTTCCTTTTTTCCCTCGCCGCCACTCTGACTTTCCGCCCGATCCTGGAGCAACCGCCGACAGCGATGCAGTCAGGGAGGCAGACAGGCCAGTCCGCTTTCTGGCGGGTCGACGGCGGGAAAGGCGGCACGAAATAGTGTTTGTCGCTAGCTTCGCGCCTTATGCGTCTCCATCGCTTGCTTAGCAGGTGTCTCGCTTCAGTTGCGTCAAGTTCCTACGATATGGAGTCGATCGATGATGAAGAGGAGAGAATTTTTCGTAATAATTTCAGAAAGTGAAATGGAATCATTTCCAAACTTCGCGATCGGGCCCTGGGAATCCGCAGAGGTGACCTCATCCTCGGACTCGAATATTTTATGAGAATGAATGCTCGATGCTCTTCAAATTGAATCGTTGCAGACTGTTATGAGAGAAAGCTCTCCAATCGAGTTCTCTGCATAAATCAAATGTAAGGAATGTCGAAGCTCAATGTGAACAGCTTCCGCAGTCGCCTTGCCCTAGCTGTCCTGTTTTGATATGTGATACGGAACACGGCTTGCGCGTGGGACGTGCCAAGCCTCTTGGGAAAGGTCCTTGAATGTCAGCGAGATTCTTCAATTCTTTGAGAAATGACGATCGCTGGAAATTTTGGCTCATGCTGTCCGAGAGTTCCTCGAACCCTTGTAAGTTGTCGTGTGCACAAAAATTTTCAATTAACGCGCTTGTTGACACTTTCTCAGCCAAAAAAGTCCCCGAGCTGCTAGCCTATCCTACACGTAACGAGCGCTATTGCTGTCGCTGGTCTTGCGTCATCGGCCGAGTCTCCCACGCGCCAACCGTTGGGTCACCTCTCTCGCAAGCCGATTTTTTGAGTTGTATCAATGTGTATCCATCTACATAAATGCATAGGGGACGCTTGCTTACAATTCATAATGTTCAACTGAATCCCACATCATTCTCCTTCCTTTCGATGACGCCGAGCCGTTCGCTCTCCTTTTGCTGTGGAGGCGGTATCCAAATGGAGCCGACTCTAACCACCCCTCTAAATCCAGCCAGAGATTCGTTTCCATGAACGGATCGAACAGATAATCACGCTGCCACGTAAGCGGGTTACCACCAGCGATTCCAGCGAATCACGGAACCAAAAATCAAGGGTTTCGGAAGAATTGTGCTGTTTCGTCATAGAAGAACTCTCGAACGGCATCTTTGAGCTCGCCGGTGATTAGCCGGCTGGAAGAACTAGTTCTGGCATTACGTCAACCATACTAGCGATGATTATTGTCTCTGCGGCTCGCTGTGCAACAACAGATTGTTAGCTTTGTTTCCCTCTCTACTTTCTGTTGCTACAGGAGCTGCTTTGTTTCCTCATCATCTTACTCGGCCTGCAAACGTTCCCATCTTGGGAAGAACTCAAAAGACAGTGCGTTGAGTGCGGAAGCTGACGAGCTGGCACACATATACAGGTTGGCAAAGAGGCAAGCAGCAAGCAAACCTACAAGTTGACACCGGATGTGCTTCGGTGGTTTCGACTTCCGTTTCCTCCAGGCGCATTCCGCCGTTACAACCGACCAACCAACAATCCAGCCAGCTCTCCCCCACTTTATTCTTGTTGAAGGCATTTTTTCCTTCCAAGAGAAGGCTCTACAACTCCGAAATACGAGGAGCGCGCGATCGAACTATAGAAACCTTCTAGCCGCGCGGCTGGCGAAGTATCTTTTCCGTGAGCCTCGCTGTCCTCGTCGGTGGGTTCTCTTCAAAAAGAGTTACTTCTTCTCGCTCTTCGATTCATTGTCTAATCCACGTCCCACATCGACACGTGGCAAACAAAATTGCTTTTCTGGATTTTGAAGATAATTGAGCCCGGGTTGGATTGTGCGACGGAGCTTTCTGGCAAATTGCTACCTTGATCATTATGTAAAGTAGAGCAAACGATTTCTAAAAGAAACCTCCTTCGATTTCAGCAAGTTTTGCATATTATTAGACCGAAGCGCCGAATAGCTCGTACGATTTCTCCGCTGTGGGTTGTCAATGCAGTCGTTGAACAACAGTTGCGAATTCGGCCCATTAGAAACGGAAAACTTCGCGCCGCCTTCTTTGTATCGCTCCCGAATTCCTAATTGAAAGCGGTACCTGAACCGAGTGGGAGTCGGAAGAGTAGTTGTGGTGGTGACGACGGCGGCGGCAGCGGCAGCGGCGGCGGTTGTAGCAGAACAAGAGGTGGCGGGCGGTAGAAGGTATGTAGTTGTACTTCTCTACGAAGGTCGCGTTCCTCGGCGGTGGCTGCGGCGACGGCAAGAAGGCCGCGAGCGCCGATTTAGGCTGAGGCTTTCTTCTTCCGCACAAAACTACGTCGGACGGGAAATGCAGTAGGGGTTTTCAACAACAGCGAGCCGAGTCGTGCAAACTGTCACACAAAGAACAGGTGGCAAAGAATCCAGCTTGGTAACAAGTTGACGCAGACACAATCAATCGGTGGTCGCGCATTGACTGCCGTCTGTTGAGCGTGGGAACACTGTGATCGTATCGGTAGTGGAAGTTGGCACTTTTGGGCGAATACAAATTACGCGCATGCGTCCGTGAAATTTGATCGAGGGTGAAACACTCGAGGACGTTATCGCCGTTGTTGCGCGCTCTCAACGAATCATTAATCTCTCTTTGTAGTTGAAGTGAGAGAAGCCGGACGCTCTCAAAAACGACTTTGTTCCAATGCAGCCTCTCTGCTGGCTGACTGGCTGGATGGTCGGTCGGTCGGTCGATTAGTGGACCGAATGCTCCATCATTTCGAATATTATACATTGAGCTGCGAATTTCCGCCGTGACGATTGGGGACAAATCGATGAGCGCCTCGTTTCGAACATCTTGTGTGACGATTCCTTTGTTCGGAATGTTCTACGCGAAATTCCGAAAGCGAAACTTTGCACCACTAGTCGCACGTCGCGCGTACGCGTTTGATAACAGCGAGCGAACGCAGAAGTTTTCTGACTAGAACTTGTTCGGGGCTTAAAGTACGCTTACAATCGTCATTCTAGGTCGGTTATGGTCATCACGGAGTTGGCCCTGCGTGGGCAAACTTGGACAGTGAATACTTCATCAGCTCGTCTCTTGGCTTTCGTCGCGAAGCGAAATTCCTCGGAACAAGCATCAAGCTATGCTACACTGGCAGTAAAAATATGCAGACAGAATGTTTGCTGCTCGTCGTCACAAACTACGCGAGCTTTAATTCCAGCCGCCTACGGCACCTAGATGTCTCTCAAGTATATTTTGTTCTCTACATGAACTCCGCCCGGTGACTTTGGTTCCACGGGTTTCATCCGAGGTTGTGCTGAAGCTGCAGTTGTTCTACAACGAGTCGTAGTTCACGCGAAACCATCAGTATATTTGCCACTCACGCAAAAGTCTCACAACAAGTTTGTGTCGAGTAATCAGGAGTGGTTGGCTCTCCAAGGGAGTGGAGGATCTGCGTGATATGCTCCGAACAATTGCCTCATCCATAATTCTACTCCGAAGAGCGAGGCCCATATCCAAAAAGAAACCCCGGAAAACTACACTCTGCATGGTTCAGCGACAACGGCCACGACGTCATCCGATGCGGAAAGTTTTTCCTTGTGGAGTTCGGGGGAATCGAATTTTACGGGAAAAGCGCCTAACTCGCAGGCCGGGAGCATTGGGTGATAATAAAATGATCAACCCTTCCAACTTCGTAAATTAATCACACTCGAAGAAATTTCCGAGTGTATACGTAAATCGAAAGCTTCGTCGAGAGAACCGAACCCGCCAGCTGGGGCTACTAAACACCAGCTGGTAATCTGAAGTCTATCAGGTAAGCCACACCATATGGAACTTTCTAAAAAGGCTTGTGGTATCCAAGTCACGTATGCAGAGCTCCCCGTATGCCTTCGATAAGAACGCCGATTAAGGTAAGCAGCCACCCTCCCGTCCTCCAGTCAGCCGGCCAGCCCGTCCTTCCGTCGACATGCTCGCCCGCTCACCCGCCTGCTTGTCCCGCTGCCTGCCAGCTTGCGAGGAGGAGAAGCGAACAACACTTAATAGAACTTTCCTCGTGTTCGCTCGATCTCTCCCTCCGTTGCTGTGCCACCGGTCGGTCCCTATGTTCGTTGGAGGCGCGCACGGGAACGCGTTCACCTACTTGCGTCACTGCTGAGAAATTCGGGATGGAGGTCCCAATGATCGACTTACATCCACGCCCACAGGCAAAAAGAGAGAGAGTGTCTGTCTTCGCGTTTCCCAAACATCTTCCGAAAGAATCCCGGAAGGAATGTGTGGTAATCGAATCGATTGCAGCGAATTTCTTTAGCAGAAGCGAAACTGCTAATTTTTTGTCTGAATTACAGACATGACGCGTTCGATGACCCTGAACGACGTTGCTCCATCACAACACCCCTGCCCGATTCCATCAAAGGACGACCATCCTGACAGCCCATCCTCAGAGGAGGTCACAAGATGGACGACGCTCCGTTCACGATCGCTGAGAGAGGAAAAAACTTATTGAGAAGGAACTATTAGGTAAGCGATGTAGCGGCTTCGTCGACGGAGGATGTCTCTCGACAAGGAATATCCACCGGACAAGAGTGGGTCACCGACGGTCAGGCGGGCGGGCGGGCGGCCGGTGTGCTAACCCGACAGGCAGGCAAGTCGGACGAATCGTCGTTTCTTCACTCGGTGACGACTTGGCTCTGATGGCGTCGAAATCCCGCTCAGATAAAAGCGATCAGTGCTGAGAAATCCGATCGTTTTCGGGGGAGGAGAGAGTTGCTCTGATTCCCGTCTCGACGCGGTACGACCAAATCTTGCAATTCTCCGCAATGATTTCCCCTACTCCCGCTATTCCGCTGTGCATGCAAATGTGCAATCATCGTATCATCTCCGCGAGCGGCTTCTTCACTGGCTAGCCCCGATAACACACACTCGCTTACATTCGCTTGCTTGCTTGCTTCTTCGGTCGGTCGGTCGGGCGCTCACTCAAACACACACGCCAAGTCGCTCCAGACGAGTCGACTCGAGTCAACTGTCGAAAACGTAGGGTAAGAGCAAGACGGAACGGGAAGATGAGGAAGAGAAAGCAATCTGGATACGAGAGAGGGAGTGAACGGACGGACGGACGACCAAAGGCACAACCGACCTCGTTCCTCGACTGCTTTCGCCATCCTTATCCTTCGCAGAGTGAATTCGCTCAAAAATTCTCGAGCGAATCGCTTCAACCTTCAATGGTTCTTTGTCTTGCTATCGACCGAGAAAGAGACAGCGTTTCCGTCGCTCAACTAATTCTCTCTAGAATATTTCTGTTCCGATCTGTCGCGCAATTACGTTCGATGACAAATCGCTCTGCGGTGCCGTATCCGACTCTCGAATCAGCGATCTCCATGCGCCGTGTTCAATGTCTGTTGTCGTTCGCGGCCTCGAAAGCTAAATATAGCGATTTCGAGGATAATGCGCAAACGAGACAGAAAGAGAGAATCTTCCTGAAAATCAGAAAGTTTAGTTTCTCTGGTTTGGAATCGGATGATGCTCAGGTTTTATAATCTCCTTCGGCTTCCCCTAGCCGCACTATTCTTATCGAGAAGTAGGAGTTTCAGACGGATAGCCTCTGCTCCTACCGCAACTAGGTGTTGTGGAAGAGAATGCACAATTCTTTCAGCTTTCAGCGACCGAACCGCCAAAATCAGCTCCAAAGGAGAGACGACCGACGATGACTTTCTGTGGGCGTTGAAGCTGGGATAGAATCGAGATATGAAGCGGGTGAGTCCGCTCGGCCGGCTGAAGGTTCGTTGGCTGTGAGAGAGTGACTGAGGAACGAGGAGCAGAGGTACAAATGGCAGAGGACACCCCTCCTCTGCCTACTCCTTTATCTTCGGACGACCGCAGACAACGTCGTTCCTCAACCCCTCGACTCGAAGCTCGCGAGTCGNCGGCTGAAGGTTCGTTGGCTGTGAGAGAGTGACTGAGGAACGAGGAGCAGAGGTACAAATGGCAGAGGACACCCCTCCTCTGCCTACTCCTTTATCTTCGGACGACCGCAGACAACGTCGTTCCTCAACCCCTCGACTCGAAGCTCGCGAGTCGACTCCAGTCGAAACCGACCGCGGGCGGTACTTTGTCGAACGGCTCGTTGAAAAACGAAAATTGTTTGACAGTGCTCTTTCATCAGATCTTTTTTATTTTTTTCTGATGTCTCCACTCCCTGAAGTAGGAACACCGATTGAGCTTTTTCGGCGTTTGCGCGGATTCATTATTCACGAGCAAGAGTAAAACTTAGTGAGAGGAGAGCCCGAATCCCGAAGACATGAATCAAGTGATGGAGGATTACACTCTGGAAATACCGACGACATCTTCGAGCGTTCGAGCACGGACTCCTTCCCGCGCATTGTGGTGGCCTCGGCAGAGGAATTTCCTCCATCCATTCGAAAAGCTCGAGTGTCAGAGCTCGAGATCTCTTTATCGCAAAAATTACATTCGTGGAGCATGTATTATATTATCCGTCCAGGAAGGTAATGACGAACTCGCGTTTCGCTCTCAGAATCGCTCAGCTGCTTTTTAGAGTCCAAGCTCTGAGAAAACATTAATATCAGGACTCGAGGGACTCTCAGGGTGCGCTCATAAGTTTTGTCGGAGAACGGCGAAAGTCTTTAGTGCTAAATGCAGTCGGGGAGCGGGCGATAAACAGGTGGTGCTCTACCTGGTGGTTCAGTAACCCGAGTCCGTGGTCGAGGCTTTTGCGAGCCGATTGGGAATTTTCCGGAACCGTGATCAAACATAGATGAGATGCCGAGAGCGGATCAAAGATGATCAGAGCGCGAGTTCTAACTCGGTGCCGCGATCAAAACTTCCGCTACAGGTACTGAGTCTACTCGAGTATAACTAGACGACGACAAACTTCGCGAGACTTGTCGTTGTCGAGGGGCTGCTGCTGATGTCCCGATTTGAGATGATGACATTAACTCACGAAATCGTTTCAACGCTATTTCCGTTCGAATTCTCCTTATCAACATTTCGATCAAGGCTCGTCAAGATGGCTCCATTAAGCTGACAGGTTCTAGCCCGAGGAGTCGTTCAGCAATGGGGCACACATTGGCAGCCTTAGAAAAAGCAGCTCCTCTTTGCAGCGTCCGTTTTGTCGTCCTGCTCAAAGACCTGCCAATCCCTCTCCCTTCTTCTGCCAAAACTTTTCAAAGTGTGAAAGCAATAGGTTTCACGTTGTCTCAGTCGTCACAAGATGGTGCCTGCGGTGTGAAACATCGGGAGAGATTTTCCTCTTGCGAACTCGGGGACGACTGTTTCGGGAGAATTTCGGTTCCTTACATTCCTCTCCTGCTTCTTCTATTCTTCATCGGTTCAGGTGAATTTCGACCAGTTCGGAAATCTACTTTAATGCCGAATCTTTACTTTCCACCCTTGACGATCGATATCAAGCTTGAAAGTTGTGTCTTTGTATCCTCTAGCATCGGAGCAGGAGGGTTTCTCGATATTTCCAGAAAGAAATGCCAAAGAACAGAAGATTCGAGCTGGAAACCTATCAACGTCAGTCCGGGTCAACACACTGTCCCGAGCAAGGAGATTGGAGAGGACAACTCACGTTGATTCTGATTTGAACCGCTTTTTGCCGCTCTCGCCGCCACCGCCGGTGAACTGAAGACCAGGAATCAAAAGCACAACATTTCAGCTCTGTTCGTTGAAGAGATCGTGTTTCTCCACTGGAATCAAAGAGTAGACATCGAACGAGTTCGGGGCGCATGGCCATTTTGGAACACATATAGAATTTGAGAACATGTTGTCGTTTTTTTTTGTTCTTTGTCTTTCTCTCTTTCTTATCCAACAGAAGTTTGCGGCGATTCCTTCAAAGCCGTGCATGGTTCGCATCTGTGAGAGAGCACGAAAGAAAAAAAATTGATATTCCGGAGCACGAAAGCATCACGGCGGACACCACGTTCAAGGGACGCGCGAGTAGATGTGAGGCGTTCCCGGATTTAGAAGAGGTTTCGATTTGTTGTTGCCGAAAGATGAATCTCGAAAACTTTCCCTCCGAATAAGCTCCAACCAACGAAAATTGACGACGCTTCCCATGCTCGTTGGTGACTTACTGGCTCTGCCAGGTTTGCGCAGCAGTGTGCAATCAGCATGCAAATTGCTGCAAACTATGTCCACAAAGTTGTATTGGCTCGCGGCGGACAGAGTGAGCGACTCGGACTGTCTGACCGTTTGCCCGTCCGCCTGCCAACGTCCGTTCATTCGTTCGTTCGTTCGTTTCCTTCATGACCGTGATTGTAAACCCCTTAGCCAGACCGCCTGCCTCGTTCCCCTGAGATTTGATATCGGAATTAGTTTGCGTACACGTTGCGTTAGCAGGCCATCACCTACAGCTTGTACTCAACTTCCGTTGCCACAGCGAGTCTCTCGCATATCTCGATTCCGACCGAGTTTACCGAAAAGATGAATTGATGATGCGAAGAAAAATCGCTGATTGATTGATTGATCGATCGATCGATCGATCGATCGATCGATCGATCGATCAACTAATCGGCAGTATAGCCAAGCAACAGATTGATCCATGCGCCGGCGTTGTCGCAGAATCGATCGAGAAACGCGTCCTCGTTCAACGCTGATATTCGCGATGTTTGTGATCGGAGAGCCTCGTCGCCGTAATTCGCTCAAACACGGGAAAACAGAAACTCGGTGGAGTCGTAGTTGAAAGTATCAGAGGTGCCGAACGTCAATTAGTGCCATGGCATAATTCATGAGTTCGCTCGTTCCGTTTTGACGCAGCCTCCGCCATGTTGAGTCGCATCTATGATGTCCCCGCACTGTCCGCTCCCTGGAACATTTCTTCCATTGACACAGCGAGGAGCTGCCACACCTGCTCGGTGTACAACAAACTCGTCCCCCTAATTATGTTTTGCTCGACCGCCTGCCGATCCGGTTATCATGGCAATCGCTAGAGCGAGGCATAGCCGCAGAAAAAAAGATTTGAATGAGGAACGAGGAACATTTTTAGCCAAGAACTCTCTCAACCGGTAGAGGTCGCTTAGACCAAGATCATTAGCGCGGTCATTGAGTGGTAGAGAAACCTATGCAGAAACACAGCTCCTAGCGCGTGCTCGGTCGGCTTTTTCGCTTGCTCGCCTACTCGCTCAGACACTAAGTACAAATACCCGAAGGACAGAGAGACAGGCGATAAAAATCCTGTCGTTCAGCCCCGTCAATCAAATAGAGTTCCGCTGTATGAGCGAGGAGTTGTATCTGACGGCAGAACCATCCAATACAAGCTATTGCCGAGGAGGCTTCTGCTGACCTGGATTGACAGCAAAGAGAGAATAAAAACAAGGCCGAACAGAACAGAGCCGCTCATTCACGCGGTCAGTCTCAAGGTCGCCGCGAGGATCGTTTTCGAAATTTCGAATCTTCACTTGTTGCCGATTGGAAGTAGATTCTATTCGCTTGAAGCAGAGGGAAATGGTGGCCAGAACAGGATAAGTTTTGATTCGTTTCAGAGAACAGATAATACTGAACAGCATCGACAACATCATCGTCGCAAATGAATTTCTTTTGAGCGGTGCGAACGATGATCTCCTTTTGGAATTCAACAAGCACCAGCGAAAGGACGAGCCAGAATTTCGAGAGCGACCGTCGAATCCTCGAAACCCTTTCCCGAACTCCTGCCCTTTTTCTCCTGAGAGACGACCGCCAAGTGCTGAATCTGTTCCTTTCAATTTCAATCACTGAAGCTTGGAGTCGTCGTCGTCGATGTTCCTTTCAATTCCTGGGTTAGTCTTCGCTATTGGAAACTCAAGCGCCGCCGATCGAGTCAGCTTTTTGACAATCTCGCGAAGGTCGACCACGCATTGAGCTAACTGGTGGGTGGTTCGTCGCAGGTAGGCTGTGCGATGCTATGATTCAATTTTATTTCGCGACCGGCTCGACAGAAAACAATTGGACCAACAGAGGCTACAGCTGCTGGAGGAGCAAATCAAATAAGGTTCTCTTCTCGATTGGCTGGTGGAGTCTTTTCCATCTCGTTTCACTCCTTTTTTCCGCTTTGGCCGCCGAACGAAAACAAAAGAGTCATGAACGGAGGAAACTTCGCTCACTCGAAACATGGCACTTTTGTTCATAATCTTCCCAAAGCGCGAATGAACCGACGAACGGACGGCGTGGCGCGACCTGGTTGGAAACTTGAAAACGAGAAAGCGAGTCCCGTTTGTTTCTGTTCCAAAGGGAAACTGTTCGTCGCCAGCCATTCGCTCCAAGTACAGGCTGCAGCCTAGGGCCGATCCCTCGTGGTCTGGCATGTGTAGGCTGTCAATATTCTGAAGCGATGTTGACGTTCGTGGTCTATCAACGCTTTTTCGCGAGTGAATTAATCTCGTTGATGGCCCCGAAGCGACTCGCGGCTGCAATTAGTCAAACTCACAGCCTATGGAATCCACGACGATAAGGACCCTTCCGCCTCGGATATCGCGCAACACGTCACATTTTCAAGCGGACTGACTCTTTATGCGTCGGGAAACCGTCGAAAATGGCATCGTCCACAAAGCATAATACTTCGATTGAGTCGAATTTTTGTGTTCCTTCTTTGAAATCCACTCCCTCGTCGGTAAGAAGAGAAAAAATGGAGCTCGGCAACGTGGGACCATCAGGAAGCAACACCTGTGGCAGACGGATCATGATGTCAAGTACTCCGTCTTCGGTGTAGTTCTTTGCCGCGCTCACTCACTCACTCAGATGCTTGCTGAGTTGGACGCCCAATTGGAGCGGTGACGAGAGACGTCGACAGTGTCGTTCTCTTTTTTTTGCGTCCTTCCGCTCAGAATGGACTTTGCAGACTATGGAAAAGCGGAAAACGAACGAAAAGATTCGCCCTTTCTCTCCGTCTCACCGAAGATTCAATGAACGCTTCACGCTCACAGTTGAGCACACGATTGTGTCGCAATGGGTTTTCGCAGGACTCAAATGAATCCGGGAATTACCCTTTTAGAATACGTCCTCGTTTCCGCCCTCACTAGTTGCTGGCTTTTAAGCTCCGCTAAGCTGGTGGGCATGGCCGACCGAGGTCCCGAGCGGGAAGAAGCCCACAGCGTGAGAAGAAGCGCAGAGGAAGAAAAAACTGAAGAAGAGCAACGTAGGAATAGCAGAGTGAGACAACGTAAGTCCATTAAGGCACCATTAACCTCTGGTTGGCTGGCTGGCAAGCTTGCTAGAGGACTGCTCGCTCGCCTGCCGCTCGCGCTTCTCGATCTGCTGAGCGACTCCAAGCTGAGCTTTTCTCCGCTTGCTTGCCCACCCGCTCGTTTGCCTGTTACCCACCATCCCGTCGGTCGGTCGGTCAGTCAGTCAGCCGACCGACCGACCGACCGAGCGGTCGTCGAAAGAATAGCCGCTCGGTCACCACCAGTGGCGGCACTTGATTTAGATAAGCAGCTGCGGGTCAAAGAAGCTTCCTTAACACTGCTCACTTCTGGCTTGATGAGAAAGAGCTGCGCGGGAGATTTGTTGTCGCAAGGAAGGATTTGTTTCCAGTAGATCACCAGACCGAGCGCCTGGGAAACTTCGACGAACCCGATCCTCACAATCGATCCGTGAACTGCAAGTTTGTTCCGCAGGCACAGAAGTCGTAGAGGATGATGTATTCCTCGGGAGAGATTCGTAGTTGGCTTCTTCGAAACTTGGGTTTGATGAAACTCTCGGAGTTTGCTGTGAAAACAAAGTAGGTGGTCGAAGTCGGAGACGATCTGATGGATGACGTCGTCGGTCCCTACTTTAAGCCACTCAGAGCAGTCAGCCTGGAGCTGTATTTTCCGAAATATTGACTCCACTTCCACTGTTTCTTCATTGTGATCAGAGGGAGAGTTCACGATATTTCGATGAATTTTTCTGAGCGTATCCGATTTTCGTGTTTTGGTATCGATTGGAACGGCCGTGTGACAGGCCGACGAGGTGTCTCTTCTGTCGTTCCGTGAAGGGCGCGGAACTCCTCGTTTTGATGGAAGAATTACTCTAACCCAATCGGAGGACAATTTCTCCGTTTCGCATCGAAATCGAAGAAATCTCGCGGAATACGTTGAAGACGGAATCGAGTTAAGCCCGAGCCTGCGAGGTGTAAGCCGGCTCCGAAGTGACTTCGCTCGACTGACTGATACGTTCCTCCGAGCTTCCATATCACTCTTCAGCGAAATTTCCGAGCGACGGTCGAGTATTTGTATTTCGATTCGAACATTCTACCCAAAATGAAAGTAAAACCGCAGTCGTCACACTAAACTACCGCTTGACTTCAGGATTGCGGAGGCACTCTGTTTTGCTTATCCCCTGATCCTGAGATCCACCGGGCGTGTACGCTTCCGTTCTGCAAATATCATGACCTTGGAACTCGAGAGCCCCCTTGTCCGATCTCTGAGAAGAAGCTCAAATTTCAGGTTCAATAAAACCGAATCGCCGGAACCTCAAACGAGGACGCTCCTAATTTGGACCTCACGGGCAGCTCGTTCCGCTCGACCGGAAGAGCTCCTAGAAACGGCGGGGATTATTGAAATTCTCAGGAACCGAATCCGTGCTGACTAATCTCGGAATCGGTCGTCGTTCGATCGGAGAACATAATTTCGAATTTAAGGAGTGTCATTGGACGCACCGTTCGGCCAAGCGACGAACCGAGCGAGCAAGCAAGCGACCGACGACAGGAAGGTAAAAGGCAAGACAAGACTGATGGAAATGATGTACAAAAATAGGGCTGCCAACCATCATCGTCGTTGTCGACGTCTCCATCTATGTCGCTGTCAGCCTCTCGACCCTTAACACAGCTTTTAGTCAGCTTGTGGAACTTGCGGCACTTGGATCCCGACACCTTGGAGGCGATTTCATTCTGTGGATATCTCCTCTGCGGAGAAAGGGAGTCCCGAATTCTCGAGTGTTTGGGAATTGGAGTCAGAGTTCGGCGCGAAATTCGAATTCATAGCGCGTCGTTTGTTTCCACATGAGGGAAACTTGGTCAAAAGAATGACCAGCTGCTTCGGTAGCCGCAGTGCTGAGGATGTCGTCGTCGCGGCTGTCAGTTCCGTTCTTGGGGTTTGAAATATTATTCATATTCAAATGTTCCTCTCTGCCCCTGAGCCCTTTCTTCCGTCGTCATGCTTCCTCGTTTTCTCGTCATGTTCATCGTTGTATGGATACGGTTCGTCGTGCGTAGTTGAAGAAGCTCTCGGCGGATGAGGATGAAACAACGGAGGCGGCCGATGACGGTGCCCTGTCGTTTGTTTTCAACCAGACTTGGTGCTCGTCTGGCTGCTTTCGGTGGGGGGGCCTCGATCCACAGCGTCATCCGGACAAGGAGCTTGCCCCTAGGTCTGACGGCCACAAACACGTTCGTCCGCTCATGCTTTTCTTCCCGCTCGCCAACGCCCACGGAAGCAGCTCAGAGAAGAGAAGAGCGAAACTCAAAGGGACGAGCTGATCGAGAAGCAATTGAGTCATTCGAAGATGACGCTCGTCAGAGAGAGGCCGAATGAAAAGCGAGCTACCGCCAATGAGACGGTCATCGAGACCACGGGCAAACTAATTCGATTTACTTGAGAAGAGAAAAGCGAGGAACAACGCCGCGTGAAGGAAGGAATGGATGAGAAGAGAACGCTAGAAACGAGAAGGTTTGCTGGCCCGAAAATTCTACCTACCAACTTGCCCGTCTACCCACAGCCGGTCCACATCTAGACCTCTACATCGAACGACCGACCGAGCGAGCGGTAAAGAAGTCAGTCGCTCGATCTGTTGGCTGTCGGCTACTTTACCTCGTACTGTACCCTTCAGCACAACGGTCCGCGAATCTCGGAACGCACCAATTACATCAACGTTCACATCAGCAACATCACGTTCAATCTCTTGTTCACCGTTTCCCGCACCGTAGCGTGCAGATTCTCAACTAAGAGATTGGAGTGCTGTTCGTGTTCATATTCACGACTTTCGAAACTTGAAACATTGTAGCTCCGTTCAGATCATAAAATCGATCTCGGTGGGGAACCCATGTTTCTGAATGGAGGAATCCTTCGAATGCACATATGTATGTATATGTATGGGGGTACAACTCTCGCACGGATTGTGCGGACGCATCTTTCTCGGATCGGAAATAGTGATGGTATCGATCGTCCCGGTATATCTGGCCACCTGCTCAGCAGAAAACCTCGCTCACTCAATCAGGGAGCTCATTTTTCCCTGTTGGTGGCGGTGGTTGCTCTCATTGCCGCTATCTCTGCTCATTCCGCACTCGATGGGTCCCGCACTGTTTCGCAGAGCCAGAAACGCGTCAAAAGGAGGCGAATTACCCAACTTGAAGTGGGGGGAAACAGACAAACACGGGTTGCGGAAGGCGAAGAGCTACGGGTTTTCGGTTGCATACCCGTTGTTCTCCTGGAATCGTCAGGCCGAGGCTGATGCGGTGCCTCTTCAAAATTCGTTTCGACTGAATCGTCGTCGTCGTCGTCGTCAGGAGAACTACTCCAGGAGAATGCCCTCGGCGTCGCATTCATCGTTTGACAGACTCGACGACTAGACCAGAGCCAGAGGGAAGGAATCGACAAGTTGAAGTTGAACTTCAGACATTTGGAGATTGGAAAGAACAAATGCGCCAAGTAAACCTTCAAATCAACCATTTTGAGCTCTTGCCAGGTCTGAACAAAGCGAAGCAAGCAACCGTCCGTCCATCCGCTCAACCAAGCAGCCAGCCAGCCAACGGAGCAAGCGACCGAAGAGCGGAAGGAAAAAATATGTGACAACCTTATGCTAAACTTCATCCATCACAACTCGCAGCATTGCGAACGCTTCGTGGTTGGTGCCAGCACCGCACCGTCGACTTGGACTCGCTCGTTTGCCGTTTTCCGAGTTCGCCGCCGCCGCTGCTTCTTCTTGTGACGGCCTTCGTCGTGAGAGATTACAATGGCCCGAATACCGATGCCAAGTACAACAACCGTGGAGACGGTCATGGCTCTCCACAGCAACAACTTGGTATGAGCTTAGACGACGGACGATACGATTTCGGCTGATACCTCCTCTTCTAATTGGTATTGTTACAAACCTGCTGAGAATGGGCGCATCGGAAACATTTGAGTCGTCGCAGCGGAAGGAAGAGAAGAGAGGTCGTCCTGATCAGCTGATTCGTTGTGCGCCGGTCGGTAGTGTCAGGCTGCCACATTGCAAGCGGCGGCGGCGGAGGCGGCGTGGTTGTGGCAGTTGTGGCTGCTGAATCGGCGAATTCTGAAAGTGTTCGATGACGAACCCGCTGTCAACGGTCGCATCGGTTTGTTCCGTTGCTAACACGATCATTTGACGGAACTTCTGTTTCGCGCTCGTTCCCTCGTAGATCGGTTCAACAGAGTTTTCTCTTTGGTTCAACGTCTGTTCGACTATTCGACATGGAAGGAGAAACTTCTTCGGAAATTCGCATCTGTGATTTGAAACAAGTCTCGCGGCGGCGGGTCGTTGGGTGACTGACTGACTGGGATGAAGCAGCGCGGTTTCATTGAAGATCGCCGCCGGCAACTCCGGCCAAATCCCTCGACGATCATGTTGTCTAACGGGCTGAGTAGCTGGTTAATCGGTTGGAGAGCTTGCTGGTTATTTACATGGACGATTTCCCGCTCGGCTGATACGAAAAGGGATTTCGATTCCAGCCGCGACAATGTTTCATCGCATGGAAATTCTTTTGGTACAGCTTGACGACTCGAAACAGTGCTGGGCATCGACAAACAACCCTTCAATCAAGACACGGACGTTCGATCGAAACGCGCTCGCGCGCCGTCACTCTCCTCTACGCTTCTCCGCTAACAAGATTATTTTGCCTTCGCTTCAGGGGCAACATCTGCGTTGGAGTCGGGCGGCACATGACGACAACTCATCTAAAATTGAATCTCCCCAAAGCAGGGCGTCGACACGCAAACGGGCAAGCGGGCCGAAGTTTCGTGGCACGCGGCCGGTCCACCGGCTTGCCTGCCAACAAGAAAACGGGAAATGCAGGAAACGCGGCAGCTTTGTGTCCATCAGTTTGTCTGCCTAATCGCGCCAGCCATCGTTGGCGCTTGAAAAGCTTTTAATGCTGATGATGTTGGCAGTGGTCGAATGGGAGCGTTCCTTAACGCTCAGTTCTACGGGGAGTGATCCCGAGATTCCCCACTTCCCACCTTCATTGGCGACGCCTACTCCCCGAGTTCTATTTTCTGTTTGCGAGGATCACGACCGAGATTCCCTCGAGTTCGGGACTCCGATTAGGTGAACTAGGGGATCGAACTCATTGTCAGACCCTTGGAGAAGTGATGTTTCTTCGGAATGGAGCACAAGAGGAGCGTCGATAGCGATCTAGTGATTTGTCAGCAGAGGGAATTCTTCGAAGATGATTGGAATACGAAACAAGGAAGAGATTAGGAGGCTCCTCGTTCCCTCGCTTCATCTCTTGCTTTCCGAGGGCGAATATTTAGCTCCGAAACGAAGTACGCGCCCAACTAACGAGGGTGCCCTCGACTCCGGAGCCGAAAGTGAATTCATAAAAATCGCTGACCGAGTTTTATATCCATTTTCGATATGCAAAAAGAGAAGCGCGACACAGAAGAACATTTGATACGGAAAATGATTCCGAACGCGTTGCCCATCTCTTCGTTTTTTCTGCTGCACAACTCGATGCTGATGATCCTCTGGAACTTGATGATCTGAACAGTTTGATTTCCCGATACTCGTCCGTCGTTGACCGTGATCCGTGAGCAACTTTTCGGAAATCGTTCCTGGAGGCGATCAAGGCTCTCCGTTGATTCTTTGCGAATTCGGTCCGTAAGGTGACTTCCATGAAAAATATTGGCGTGTACTGCGTGCCGTGGCTCATTGCGGAACAGATCCGAATCCGAGATGAGATAAATAATTGCCTTTTCGTTCATGTCTTATCGGACGAGGCGATGTACTCCGCATATCTACATAAACCGCTTCAGAAATCCAGCTGTTAGGAAAGTTCACCGCTGCCTCCATCGAATGCGGTGGATTTTCGTTCCTTTAAGACGAAAGCGCCTTCTGCGAGAGCGAATTCAGCGAACAGAAAGGATGGGAAAGGACGACGGAGAGAAAAAGAGAAGTAAATCCACGGCCCGAAGTATTCTCAACAAAAACGTGATCAAAAGCTTCCGTCCCATTCGAGCTTTTCCTCCTCACTCTATCGAGTTAGAGTCGGATCGCTCTGGAAATTCTCTCGTCCCGTTCCCAGAACCGCTAATATCGACTTCGGTTCCGAAGATAAATCCACCGGAGCGCGGCAAATCATTTCACCCGTCAGATCTCCGCATCCAACCCCTGATTCCGCCGCGAGCGAGCGAAGTCCCCAAACACGCGATCTTTTTGTCAATATTTCGGAAAAGTGTTTAGTTTCTTGATTTTAGCTAGCAGACTCTTTTTTTCTTCTCAGCTAACGTCGTTTCCCACGAGAGAGATCGCTACGACTTAATTGGAGGGTCGATCCTCGGGTACACGTATCGTCTCGAGGCTGATCTGACGCCAAACACCCGCGAGACCAGACGAAAATCTGATCGAGAGCTCTGACTCGGGCGCTCGTTTTGTCCCTGATTGTTGTAGTTCTTCATTCGTTTACGAACAACGAATTAATCATTGTTTGGTGTGGCGGATACATCCACCGGATCTTCGGCCCCTCTTCTCACAGAGTCCGCTGCAGGTTGCGAATCTTCAGGAAAATTAGATTGAAATGTGTGCAATAACGGAGGCGCTCAGTTTCCCCCCTTTAGGGATATTTTCGACGACGATCCGCTGTCTCCGGGTCGATATGAAATGATGTCCGTGGGAGGTCGCGGGAAACAATGTTCCCAAGAGCTTTCCCACGAGTTTCTGACCAGATCGAGTCGAAGTACTTCTTGAAACATCACCGTGACGGCAGCGCTCAGAGAGGATTCCCGGACTATTCTTCCACCTGAAAAGCTCCGTCGTTTCTCCAAATGGGATGGCGACGCCCTCGCGGTTCTATGTAAAAACGAGAACAACTGAAACAACAACAACGATGACAGTGCGGAGAAGACGTGGACGAGGCCGACAGCGCTTGAAGAAAAGTTGGCTCCATTTCAACCCACCTGAAAGCAAAAGCGTTTGCATTTAAACACGAGAAGAGGTCGTCTGGGAGAGGGACGAGTGGCGGGTAGGCATTGTCAACTTCTAGCGTGATCCAACTCCATCCAATCTTTTGGCAATCGCTTGACAGTCTCTTGCCAATCTTTCTCGAATCCACTCTCCATTTCTAAGAAGAACATCATCATCATCATCGTTCATTCCCGGCTTGCCGCCACTCGATCGAAAGTCGCTTGAGCGACTTATTAGCTTAGTGATCTTTGAACTCCACTCGCTTCCCCTCTGAGCCTTCATATAATGAGTTGGTCAAGGACGCAATCTCCCATGGAGGTTTCAAATCTGGACGAGGGAGAGAGAGAATAGAGTCGCAAGCGTTTCCCAAAATACCCAATCGAGCCGTCGAAAACCTAAACCGCCTCGAAGACGAAGAGATCTCGATTTGAGGGTGACATGTGTATCAACTAATGTTGTCCGTTTGTCCTCGTTGCTGCCGCCGCCGCCGCCGCTGCTTCAATCGCGAACGACAGCATTGAACGAATGATTAGCAGAAATGCAAATTTACGCAACGCCTGGCAAGCAATGTAATTAGGTTGTACAGCCGTCCCGTGGAATTCCGCGTTATCCTTTGCGTATTGCAGACGGTGTCATCATCGTCATCAGCAGCAGCAGCAGCAGCAGCGGTGGCGGCAGCGACGGCGTCAGAAGCAGCATCGCCGCTAAATCATCTGAAATAGAATTTTGAGCATTTCCGAAATGGCTGTGTTAAGCTTAGATCCTGTTTTTGGTTTCGTTTGGGTAATGGTCTGGAAAGCGGTCGACGTCTTCTCCGTCACCCGCAGGCAGCTTTCTTTTCTCCCGTTGCCCGTTTTCGTCTTTTTCTCTCTTCTTCATCTCTTTTGACGACAAGCTAGAGTAACAGCAGCGACCGCTGTAGACGCACGCCTGCCCGCCCGCCGCGCCGGCCGTGGCCGTTGTGACTCGCGCAGCCGTATGAGGAATGATGATGTCATGCGACGGTGATCTCCGACGGTTACAACTGTTTAACCGGGCGGTCGAGAGCCACTGCGCCCCGCTTGGCCTCCTGCTTGTTCGTTTGCCTGTCTGCTTGCGTGTCTGTCTGTCTGTCTGTCTCTCTGTCCGCACGGTCCTCGAGTGGTCTGCGCGCACGGATGACGGCAACGACGTCAACGACGGCACCGACAACGCCAATAGCAGTAGCCCTCCGACATCTGCGCGAGACAGCGAACTCGCTTCTGCGGCCGAAAACTTGGTCTCTCTGCTGATCTTCCGCCAAAGCTCTGCAGACTGTCCATCGTGACGTCGACTGAAACCGCAGGGAGACAGACAGATCTACAAAAGAACTGATCAGGTATGCGAATGGGCGGCCCACTCAGCCAGTGGCCTCTCTTTGACCCTGTTTCTGATTGAACAGGCTTTGTTTGGGGCTGATCGGATGATTAACAAATCCCGCGGTAAAGGTCACAACCTATACGATCGTTGACCCCGGCTCGAGTACAACCGTCCTTCATCTCCCTTTCGTCGTCGTCGTCGTCGTCTGTCTTTCGTGTTCCTTTTGGCCCGCTTTCCTTCTCGACTCCTAAACTCCGAGACTCCTGTCCAAGGGATTTTCTTCGCGCTTCCAAGAAAAAAATACGAAATGCGTAAAGAAGAACATGCCAGCAAAGCTGTGGCGCGAATCACGAAGCTCGCAAGTATTCATGGTCAGCTGTTCCGGATTGGAGAACTGATCTGAAGCACGTTTGCTTAGCGCTATATTCATGTGTTCCGAACCCTGTGGCCACTTTCATTTCTCATTGAGTTCGTATTCGAGTGGG
Source organism: Neoseiulus cucumeris (assembly GCA_021527715.1). Taxonomy (NCBI): domain Eukaryota; kingdom Metazoa; phylum Arthropoda; class Arachnida; order Mesostigmata; family Phytoseiidae; genus Neoseiulus; species Neoseiulus cucumeris. Next base: position 33,051 of record JAJSRV010000024.1, on the reverse strand, counting down.
GAGCCACCTGTCAGGATACTATTCTATGACACACTCCTCATTTTTTTGATTCAAACATTACCTTGGCAAGCTGTCCCCTCCCCTTCCCTCCCCGCTCTTCGTAGAGTCGTGAGCGATGCAGGGTTTGAGCTCTTCTTTCCCGAGTGGTTCTTCCCGTGATTCCTGTTCGCGTATGCCAAAAAGAATTCCGAACTTGAATGTATGAGAAACGTGCCGCAGTTGGAATTTTTCTTGTAGGAGATCGCCATATTCGCGGACGATAACTCTCATGGAGAACTACTTTCCCCACGCTAGCATGGGATAGTCAGGAAGAAAATCTATGGGATATGATAACAGCATCATATTCTGGAAGTCGGTTCCTAAACCTGAGTGTGTATTTTGTGTGAGGTTCCTGTTAAGTGAGACTTCGCGCTATTTCGGAACGATTTTCATTTCCACCAGGAGTTTCACTTCCATCAGTTTTGTCGGGTAAGCCAGGAGAAAAATATCCCTCACCGCGTTTGTTACTGAAATATGGGAAGACTTTCTCAAGCCAAATATTTATCTCAGTCTCCACGTGGTCTGAAGTTGGAAACTCCATTCGTTCATCACAAGGCAACCGGCCGCCATCGCTCTTTGAGTTTTTTTCTCTTTTCGTCCCGCCGAACTTGAGAGCCAGCTCCGGCTAAACAAGCAGTGGGCCCACGGATGAATTCAGCCTCGTCGTTCTTCTCCTTTTTTTTAGCGGACGAAGAATGGTATCCAACTCGGTTCTGTCGAAGAATCGATAGTAGAGTAACAGTAGATGCCTTGTTAGCAAAGCAGTTGGAACAAAGTCCACCAAAAATGAGCGTTCCTTCTTCCCGCGTAGCGCTCGAGGCCTGAGGCGTTCTGAGGCACGTCTCGGCTACTAACAAGGAATCCCTTCAGCGGATCGAAGCGTCGACGTCAACGACCGACGCCATGGTCAAACGTGCGTTGTACGCAATGCAAAACCGAACCAGTCTTAATGATCGCATTCGATGTATGGAATGGCGTGGGAGGAAGTGACAAAGCATCGGCTTACTTGACCGGTTGCTTCCCTGCTGGCCGTCGGTCAGACAGCCAGGGTGGCAGACGACCGTTTCGCAACAGATACGTCTTGCTCATATACGAAAAAGTGACAGTCTTAATCTCTCTCGTGAACTCGCGCGTTATTTCCGCTCTGAAACAGATGGAAGAGCACTCTCAGAGCCGTCTCTCCCGAAGAGAACGGACTCGCTGGTCCAATTCGGCTCGTTGACGGTTCTTCGGTCCGAGTCACTTTTTGTAGAAACACATGGAATGGAACTCTGAAGTCTCCGAAGCGTAAGAGAGACGAGTTTCCAGGAAGTATTCTTTCGCTCCGGCCTCGCCCCGCATCTTCTCCCGCTCTCGACTCGACTTGAGGCACGCACGCACGCACGCACGCTCGTTCGCGAGCGGGCGAGCGAGCGAGAACTAACGCATGCAGGGCGCCGCCGCCGTCGCTTATCTTCTGACCTCCTGATAACAAGTTTGCAGTGCGCGTCATTAAGTTGCTAAATAGCTTCCTTGCGAGTAACTTTCATCACATGTAAGGCGGGCGGGCGGGGGCGAAGATCGTTCACCGCCGAATAAGCTCGGCTCCGGTTGCAAATGCTCTCTGAAACGTTCAGCTGATGCCGACTGAAACTCGAAAGTCCTCACCCAAACCGCGTTCTCGTGAAGTGGCAACTCCGACACGAAGCTCTGATTCTGAATTCGTGATCAGAACGATAAAGCGCTCAGCCAAAGTTTGCAGCAGCCTCAACTTGTCCAGAAGTTTCAGCTCGGGTGAAATCTCCTCGACAACTCGATCGACGATCCGTGGCGACATTCCCGGAGCTTGTTAACACCCTACTAGATGCATTAACAAGTTCTCGGATGATTTACAGATAAGATTTACCGATACGGAACGATAAGCACTAGATGAGGGATCTCGAGATGGGGGATTGGGGGGGGGGGGGTTGGAAAATCGTCTAACTACGGGTAGATAGGTTTTTCGCTTGGCTAGTCGCGCCCGAACAGGAACAGAGAAGCAGATGACGATAGTTGGGGGCAGAACGAAGGATAGCGTGAGGTTTCTTCTTCGTATCGAAGACTAATGATAGTACAAGTCAGGAACGGGGCCATCAACATATTTGTGCCACATTACGAAATGTTGATGGAACAAACGTAGACGAAACAGCGACGCTCCATTCTGGGGTTCAGCCGTGATGATTGCGAGATCATTGACTGCCAGACCACGCCTTGCGTAATGTGGCGATGTTCTCTCGACGCCGCCTGGTGAACTACAGAGGTTAGCTCAATTTCATGAATCCGAGAGCTCGATCGTCGAAGCGACAACGAAACGCTTTGATTCCGAGATGGAAGACGGTGTGGAGTAAAACGACGAAAGGAGACGAGAACGATCGCGGGATCAGAGATCACCCCGATGCCGGAGACGAACGAGCGCTGGATTCTCTGCGAGCTTAGGTTGAGAACAGGAAGCGATTCATTGTGAATATTGCACGTTGTGTTTAGTGGTGGCCTTCAACCGCGCCGACTGCTGCTTCTGGTCGTGTTCTCGGCTTCGAGAGGAAAAATCGTCGCTAAAAATTCGAGACCGCAAGGCAAGCCGTCCGGACAAACACTCTCCCGCAGACGTATTCTCACAACGACGACGGAAGTTTGTTCGTCTCCGTCTGGCTTCGAGTGAGCGAGCGAGCGAGCGAGCTGTTGAGACCGGATCGTTGAACACAAAAACTTCTGCCTGCGGCTGTTGGTGCGAGTGGAAAATAAATAATTTAATGAGCAAATCAGCTGAGGAAACTTTGTCTGACTTGCAACATTCAATCCAAAGCTACGTATCTCAACTGTACGCGATGCTCCGAACGAGAAACTCAGCGAAACTACGCAAGTTGGAAACGCAACGAGAATGACTGATGCGTCCTTCGCCTCCTTCGCCCCCGACCAGAAGAAGAGCTTCCCCAAAGTCATTATTAAGCGGCAACAGGTCAGGTTTTTTGTTAGCTTTAATTACCCTCCTTCTTTCCTCGAGGGCGTTTGCTCCTCAAAAATCTTTTGTCTGATACATCCTCGCAGTCGGCTCTTTGAGGTATTGTTGTCGTTCGACCACCTTCAAGGCTACGATGTTTTGCTTCGTTGCTCGTCTCGTTTCTTGACATCCTACGGTTTTGATCGTTTTGAGGTAGGAAAGAACAGCACTCGCTTTGGATGTGGGCAATCCACCAAAACTGACGAGGATCAAACATGGCAACTCGACTCTGACATTTCTTTGACACGGGGACGTGGCTCCAACAAACGGCTAGCTCCAAAATGGCAGGTTCTTTGCTCAGCCGATGTTCCGACGCAACAGCAATCGACAGTTGACGATGACAGCGCAACGCGGTCGAAAAATTCTGAAGATTGCCGATTGGAAGCAGAGGACAAATTTTTTCGTTCCCGTTGTTTTCCTTTCTCCGTCCCGGAATGCCTGATCGTTCGGTTTTCGGTCGCTGGAATACCGAGCAATTAGAAAATGATTTCCAGAAAACAAAAGAACGCTCATGGAGACCTTCGTCATTCGAGGAGTCTCCGGAGGATGCAGGGAGGACGCAATTTTGAACTTGGAGGGCAAGCAAGCCAGCAGACAGCCGGGCGCGTGGTTGGTACTTCGCTTTCTAGTTTGTCCTTCTGCACATCTGACCCTCTGTCATTTCCCTCGCTCTCCAGTTTGTCCGTAGGCCTCGAGAGACCTTTAACGACTTGCCAGTTGACTTTACGGGGACGGACTTCTTTTGGAGCAAATACAAAGCACCGACAACGTATACAAGCAGTAGACGACAGGGGACGGAATTCCGTTTCTCCGTGTGCCGTTCACTGTCAACGCACTGCTAGCACGCATTGGTCCACTGAGTTTCGGATTCATTTATCTTTGCTTTTAGAAAAGCCGTTTCCTCTTTGAAGGACAGCTCACCGCGAGCATAACGCGACGCACAATGCCACCGCATCGAGACTTAGCGGCGTTCGAAGCGGCAAGAGCGAGAAACCGTCACCGGTCGCGACAGATACTCCTCGTGACGCCGCCGCCGGCAGACGCATTACTTAATTCAGAGAGGAGGCTGTCATTAAGAACGGTGACAACACTGAAATCATTTAGAAGCTTGTTTTTATGAGAATCCTAGACAAATGGTTCTCTTGCAAGATGGAAGAAGGCTATCTGCTGTGCGTGCATGAGTTCAAGTACGAAAGGCTCCAGGAAAGAGGTCCAGGAGCGATGGCAAACAAACTTCGGAGCGAAACGAGGATCAGGCCATCCTTCCTGTTCGTCAAATGAGTTTCGAGGATCGCGAGCGTTGGTTTAATTTGTCGCAGTTTCCTTCGTTCGCCAAGGAATCAGGGACTTTATGACCTCCCTCCAAGGAAGACAGATGAGTAATGACGCCACGTAGGCAGTTCGCACGCGCGCGCGCGATGATTGTTCGTGCGAGTAGAACAGCCCCTAAGCATTCGTACCTGTGACCGGTGCGGTGTTGCTTGTAAATGCAGTATCTACATAAGGTTCATTATATCTCGGCCACGCCCTTGCACATTCTTGCTTTGCACGCGACGGCCCAATTCACGGATTGGATGGATGCTGAGCGTGCAGCCTTGGATTGAGTGGTGGTCTCAACGTTTTCACAAATCCCCGCAACGCTCTCTAAGTCGTCTTTCTACAAGAACCTCGTTCTAGATTGTGGTCGATTCCTCATAGAGGCATAGAGGTCGTTCCCTTTTCCGTCGTCTTCTCGTCCGCCTTCGGTGATAATGGACTTCGAACAAGCGCTGTCGTCGGTGTTCGAAAGGAATTCGTGTCATCCACTCGTAGGAGCGAGAGAAAGGAATAATTAAAGGACTCCGTGAGATAATTGTCCATTCTTCCCACCCACAATGGTCATTGCTTTTCGGGAGATTTAACTGCCCTAAAACATCCAGTTGCGACAGTGTGTAATTATCTGAATGGCGGACGACCGTCGACCGAAATTCGCTCTCTGCGTCGGACGGAGGGAAGGCAAACGAAATTTCTGGCTATCAACTGGTCACTGACTCGTACGACGCCGACGGCCGCGACATCGGACCAAGGCCTTCGATCGATTGAAGGAACGACCTGATTGGCGTCGTCTCGTCGGTTCCATCATAGGAGATGTTCGGCGCAGCCTGAACTTTCTCTGAATCTGCATCACGAATGCACGTCAGAGAGCACGATCGTCAAAACGGTAATCAGAAACGAAACGAAAATTCGACCGTTCTCGGTGGAATCAACGATTTGCGAACAAACATCGCGGATAACCAGCGAGTTCCGCAGCTGGTCCCGGAGTAAGTTTTTATCTCGGAAATTTGCTTGTCGACCTACTCTGAGCGGCGGCTTATTCTCCTCGTCTGGGAGTGCACCTGCTCGGAAAGTCCAAGACTTTTGAATTCAGAGCAGGATTCAGTTCAAGAAGTGCAGAATGGACGAGAAAAGTAAACTTCAATCCCGGAATCTCCAAGGCGGTCGCTGCAGCCGCCGTTGCCTCTTTCATGAGCCTCACAGGAACAAGCTACTAGTGATAACGTGAACGTTCTCTCCTTTTTCTCCGCTGATTTCGAAGTCAACAACTCCAAACAGCTGTACCGAGTGCCCTACGTGAAAGAGAAGCTGCAAGAAGAGCATCACGTTTCAGCTTTGTTTACTGTTGACTAGGTTTTCCGGGGTCTCTCCGCTCGGAAACAGTTCCATGACGATGAAAGTAAGTCGTGGTTTTTCTCTCCTCCGGAAGGAGCTCCTCGAACCCGGGACGACGACTGAACTGAAAACACTTTGACATTGTCCTAATCAGCTCGTATCGTTCGTCTGTCTTTAGACCACGGAGCAGATGAAACACGGCCAAGGACGTCTCCTCGTTGATGCATAATTCACTTCTTCAATTTCCCGACCAAAACTCTCCTCCGTCTTGGCGATTCAACGAGAAATCGTGATGATTCTCTTCTTGATTGGATTGAAGAGACGAAACAAAAAATAACGCGCGACGAGATGGACTTTTTACGAGTGTGTTCCGCTACGTTGATCCGGAATTGTTGGTCGGTGATCGGTTTGCCCGATGCTTCGGACAGCGCTGGATGCGTGTAGCACGCCGAAGTTTCTTTTACTGAGGTCAGCAATGGTAGTTTCGCCGCAATAATGGTCACTTTAATGAAGGTGATTAGGAACGCGGACGTAAATGCGGCACCGGTGCGCATGGTAATACAATCTGACGCAGCGGTACTAGTTGCTGCAATCAAGTGGAATCGGGCAACGCTGCGGCGATCGAATTACGGAATGGAACATGTTTACAACTGAAGGCTCCTGTTCCGCTGAGAGATTCGAACATTCGTGAACGAGCTCGAGGAAAACACGCGCGAGGAAGTGAGAAAGCCACCGAATGAACTCCGGGGATAAGACCGGGAAACTGGGAATAAGTTACTGTTCCTCCCTCTTTTCGGTGCACTGGCGTAGGCTGCTGCTGCTGCTGCTGCTGCTGATAGTCGATCTCCACTCTTCACGGACCATTTGACAGAGCGTTGCGACAAAGTGGGAGCTCTACCGCCAGCAGTCGTGCCGACGGCCGTAGAACTAGTGAGCGATAGACATGATGGCGAGGGAGAAAGGAAGAGGAAAAGGAGCAAGAACAAGCAAGCAAAACGATAGAGAACGAAAAAGAGACTTTCGAAGCCCGTCTCGAGTGTAGATTGGCGCGAAAATCGCAGTCTCCAACGACGACGCCTTCTCTCCTTCGTCGCTCTGGCGGTCGACGATCCTCCAGTCGAGGAAAGAGGAGAAAACAGTGGTGGTGGTGGTGGGGGCTGCAACGCCGATGTCAACGTCGACGATGACGACAACGATCATCCTTCATCATTGTTTGTGGTCGCGCCATTCGTTGTCTGTCCATCGAGAGTTTTCGAAGATTCAAGAGCGTCCTTCATCTTCTTTTCCTCGTTTTTGGGGGGAAGATAGGGACGGAAAAAGGCACTGACTGTTTGCTTGTCTGCCCGTCCGCAAGCCGCCCGTCGTTCGACCGCTTTGTTTCCTTTCTTCTCTGCTGTTCGGATTGATTCTTTGTTGTTGGGTTTCAATGTTCGTGGTCGAGGTCTCATTTGTCATTTGGCAAGCGTGATTTTCTGTTGTTCGTTCGGTTCCTTTTTCCATTGAGACTGTATCTCAGTCGAGCTCAAAATCAAAACCGAAGAAAAAACACATTGAGGCGCCACCGCTCGCGCGTCGTGCTTCACGTTCTGTCGGAGGATCGCACTGCACGGTGCACGGAATCCAAGATGGTGATGATCAATCCGATCGACGCGAACGATTCCAACGACGAAGAAATTTTACAAGCACGTTCGAGATTGCACACTCAAACGAAAAAAAAATCTGATCAAGCTCGATATAATTTGAGAGGAAGGAAAAAGGGAACAAAATTGTAATTCTCGTTTTCGCAGATCGCCCGCATGTGGACCCTGGCAACGGATCCCAGGGACGAAGGAAAGAAGAAGGGAGCTTCCTCAAATAAGAAGTGTCAAACCGAACCACGAGAACCGAAGCACACTTTGCGCTCGCGGAAAAAGGACAGAGAGGCAGAATTTAATACTTTTTTCGGTCGGTGGTTGGTTGGTCGCTCGCTTGGCTCACTGGTGGGTGGGTGGGTGGCTGAGTGGATGGGAGGGTGGGTACGCGTGTTGTGAGGTTGGAAGAAACAAAGACGAAGACGGAAAAGCGGAATAAACCACAAACCGTACCGGCAGCAGCAGCAGCAGCCTCGCCGCTTCCACTGGCTCTGGAGTTGAATACTTTTCTAATAGAAGCGAGATTCGCAGACAGAAGATTTTTCCTCTCCAAACTAGGCGACCGCGTCGAACGAAATAAAATCGTTTCGCTATATTGAATGCATATTGACTTCTCCTCTCGACTTTCCACAAACTAGAAACCGTGCATGCATGCATGCTCGCTCGTCCACCGAACGTCGAGAAACCTCACGACGGTCGGATGGTTTCTATCACTTTCATGGATCGTAATACTTCCCAAGAAGGGTATACCGTTCGGCATCGTAGGTATCTTCGCCAAAAGAAGACCGACGGAGAGGAAACATTGGCTACAAAGACGGTTCCTGATTTTTACATCTAAGAAATCAACTCACGTCTTTCGCGTGCTCCCCGTGCGCGATAACGGTCCCCACCGAGCGAGTGGGTTCGCAGACCCACCTTATTTCGGACGAAACGTCAACCAACGCAGCGCTCGAATCAACGGGAACCGTAGTTGGCGCGCAGATCTCCGACTGGAGTGAATCCGCTGCACAGAGGAGAATGACATCACCGCAGAATGAAGAGAAGAAAAGAAGATGGAGGATATGTGAGATTTTCCATGTTGGTCGCCTCCGCTGTCGTCGTCGATGCATCCGAAGCGGCAAATATTCACCGACGAGCACAGCTCAGAAGACGCAGGAACAACAACAACTCACTCGGGAGGACACGAGGGTTTGCTGAGGACCGTTTCCTACATATTCATCCATCCATCCATCCATTCATTTATTTATAGCTGAAATTATACAAATTCTTCTAACAATGCATCCATTCATCCATCCATTCTTGGATTCACTCGCCTACCACGGGACAACGAATAAAAATGTTCCATCATATAATCCCAGGAGTTTCTTCTCGAGAACTCGTTCGTTCGGTCGTTCCGCCTTTTCCCTCAGCGAACGACATCGCCATCAGAGCGAAGGTTGCTCCCGGGGTGAGAGTCCTCGTTCAGATTTTTTTTCCCTCTGTAAGCACTCGGGAATTTATTTGGATTCGTCATAAATGGTGGGGAGTAACGTGGTAAATTGGCTTTTAGGACTGAGAGGCTCGGAGTTCGGTCTTGGTCCACAAACCCTGAATCTTTCAGCAGCTCGCGGGATGAGATCAAGTCAGTCAACCGGCAGTGAAATCGAGCGTGAGCTTTCTACGACTGTAGCTCAGCGCGCTTCCTGAAAAGCTTCACTGCCTCGTCTCAACAGCCGTATCCCCCACATTGCCTTAGGTCTCCGAAGCCGTGGCCCGTACTTTGAGCGGGTGTCTCCGTGGCCCTATCACAACCGTTTCGAAAGTAAGCTGAGCAGAAACCGAGAGATGCACTCGTCAAAAAGTTCCGTCGACCCCGTCTCTCTACTCGGTCTTGATTCTGCCAACGATCGTCGCGAGGTCTTTGAATTCCCTGAAGTACGCTCTGACTGGAGGAAAACAGTCTAAGCGAGGTGTCGATTGCGAGTCGAGGAATTTTCAGCCGAGTAAATTTGTTTTTGATATCCTTCCACGAATGAATCCGCCAACGTGCGATGAGCGCACTCGATTTTTCGGGGAATCGATTCACCATCTGTGTGAGCGTACGTGTCTGAATTTTCGTCGCATTAGAGATACGAACGTTCTCGATCGGCTTCCTCTTTTGATACTTGCCTTTTCGCCGTTCCATTGTGCCCTGTATCGTTCGAATCAGCGACTATTACAACGAGGACTTCGTTGAATTTGCAAATCCCTCGACAAAAATTGAGTCTGAAACGGCTCATTTCCATTCCACCCCTTGTCCCATCGTCACCACAGAGGAAAAAAAACTCTCACACAGACCCAGCGGTTATGGATTCAAAATATCGTCGAGAATATTTGACTAGAGGTTATTGGAGCCTCCGGTGTTTACCTCACACACAACCCGCAGCCGAAAAGTATTCTCGAAGTTGAGTCATGAATTCCCAACGCGTGTCATATCGTGCAACACGATTATTGCCTCGACCAGTTCCGACCAAACTCGTGTAAAATGGAGCGTGACGCCGAACGCTGGAAACGTCGCGTCAACTCTGAGCCTATCGGCATCAGCACAAGCAGCAAAGCCTTTCGACACTTTTGGACTTCTACAGAACCGTCTCAACTTGCTGAGGACAAAGTGTGTCAAAATGGTCCGGCGATTTGAAACCATTGCCTCGGCAAATTTTCCCTTCCTGTTGTCTGAATAACGTGCTTCTTGGTTTGGGATTCGATTGGCAAAAAAAAAGATGAGTAGGATGGCGAGCAAGCCATTTGCAAAGTTTTTTTGTCTCTTGAAGCGTTCATGAATGGGATAAGTGGCAATCCAAGCAAAGCCATTCCTCGCAGTTGTCTGGAAGTGCTACAAGAACCCTTCTGGGAGGTTAGGCCTTTCCGCCCGCCAAGTCGCTTTCCCTTCGAGCTGCCGCCACCTGTTGGGAGTAGATTCCGCTCCGAGGAACTTCAGCGTCGGTGGCGAAGTCCTTCGCACTAGCTGGAGAACTCCTCTGATTGAAAGGCCGAACTGTCTGAATCATTGGAGGCCTAGTATCAGACAATTTGTCAACTGCGGGAGGAGTTTTCCGGCCGTCTCGCGTCTCAAACCATAAAGCCCTTCTCTGGTTGTGGAAGCGATTGTGAATTCCCGTTACGCAGCAGCAGCAGCGGCAGCGTGCTGACTGAGCCTCGATGATGAATGGTCAAGGAGAGGATTACGGGACCAAAGGGGGCAGTCGGAACGATTTAAGCGAGAAACCCGGTCCTGGTTTTTATGATAACTCATTGCCTCATTCATCGGAATAAGATTGCGCTTGATGGATTGACGCGCTATAACCGCCACTAGGATAGTTGGTAGACGATTTGCACGGCTCATATGGCTGCAAGGAGCTCACTGTTCCCTCTCATCGTTGCGACCAGGAGGGGAATACGATCAACGACCAGATGTTTTGGAAACGGGAACGACACATCAGTTGATCCACGAGAATCATCATCTCGTGGATTCCCTTATTGTCACCAGTAACCATCACGATGTCCATTCCTTTGGTTCGAGAGATTATTCAATAGAAGATGAAGAAAGTTTTCGGATGAACTTGGTGGTTCGACTCGTTCCACGACGCGAAATGCGAAGGCGAGCCACGCACTATGGAGTAGCACGCAGTGTCCTATTGCACCGACTAAGGAGGCGGCGAGGAGATAAGGACGGAAGCCTTCCGACGAGGCTTTCCGTGCGGCGACTCATAAGAACTTGGACGGCGGCGGCGGCGGCGTCATGGCTGTCGTTGGCTTGGACACCCGATATACGAGTAGCCCCAGCAGGAGAGAAGACGTGGCTGAATCTGCAGAAACCAGACTCCCTCCTACTTGCTTCCTTCTCCTTTTCAATGCAAGGAGCATGTTATTTCACGCTCAGGCTTATAGGTGGCCGGAAGCGAGCAACGAACCGCACTTTACAAATCAACCTCGGCTTTCTTATCGAATGGCTGCCGTTCCATCAAGGACACCGAGCATGAAAACCGTGATTGCAGAATGAACAGTCGCAGAATGAAGGAGGGCGTTAAAAGCGAATCCGCAGCGTTCAGGAAACTCGTGGCTCTAACCTACGTTCGCCTCGATGGAGGAGGTGCTAGCAACGATCTATCAAAGATTCAGCTCACGGCTGCGTGGAAGCTGGTCACGAGTTTTCGCGTGACGGAACGCTTGTCATTCCATCATTCCGGGTCGCTAACACATAACCCGCACCCGATAGTGATGAGCTCAACAGTTGATCGCTGGCAAACTCATTTAAAAAACAATCAACTCCCCTCCCGCGGTGTTGGGCTCAATTCAACCAAAAAAAAGACCCCACAAAGAACTGCGATGATTATCGGGCTGCGAGCGGGCGGGCGGATGGCGTTCCAGCGGGTGCCAACTTACCCTTATCGCGTCGCTGCCGAATGTTAAAACACTTCGTTGTCAGCTTTCACTCTCACCGCAAAACTTGTGAATGGAATATTTGTATTCAAAACGCAGATTTTCCAGGCGCGGTGGGCGTCTTCCGTCTGGAGAAGATGAATTGGGACATCGGGACTCGATCGCTTTGCTTGGAAATTTGTCGATTTCGTCTGCAGGCACATGCTTCGTCACGTTCTGCTAAGCTCGAGTTGAAGTAATGTCTCCTGAATACTAATTCCCGGTTCGGAGTGAATCACCGAATACTTGTACGGCGAACTAGTCTGGCAGCGTGCAACGTGATCGGGACAAAGAACTTTTGCACGCTTTCGTTCCTCATTTCAAACTTTCCTCCTCCTCCTCCTCCTTCGTTTCAGCCACGCATAAGAAAAAATGCCGAAAGAAGTAAAACAACGAGAGTACAGATGAGCCAAAGTGGACTCATCTGACGCAGCGTATCTGTTCAGTTTATCTCTGCCTTACAGCTCTAGGTCAATCATCTCGTTAACGAGTCTGGCGTGACCTGTGGTACGCGTTAGGGATCAAGTTGCGACTCGCACGCGAACCTCACTCGTTCTCACACGGTTCTCAGGTCCACTCAGTCGATGCCCTTAGGTCTTTCGGGTGGAGTCGCTAATGTTCCGGCAGCGACCACAGTGGCAGCAGTGGCTCGTGATGTAATCCAGCTTGCTATTTGCTATCAGTCCCGAATATCCTCAACTGCTACGTCGAGGTAGCCAAACTAGTTCCTCATTTCATGCCCATCCGTCCATTTTCCCAAAATACATTGCTAATCGTTCAAACAGACAAGGGTTCGGTGTTGTTCATTTCGTGCCGGAGCGAGGATTCTCAGCATCGCAAGCGAGTTCAAAGAAAATCAAAATGTCGTTCAAAGCGAGACCGCGAAGGTTCTTGTTCTGGAGATTATCACTGGAAACGAAAGAATGTTCTCTCACTCCAAACAAGTTTCCGTGAAAAGCTGGAAGCCCAAGGGCACAGAATAACCTTTGGTGAAGCTTCGCTTTGCCGCAATACAATGGAAGACTGGGAGCCGAGCAAGCGCAACCTTGCCTTCTGCAACTCGCGGAAGGCAAAAGCGGAGAAACCGACTTCGTAGTAAACTTTCAAACCGAAAACTTTCTCGGATTCAGCAGATGTTGTCGTCGACTGGGGCTGTGTGTTCTTTCGTCATCCTTCCGTCACCATCTCTGCTCTCCTTGCTGCTGCTGCTGCTCCTGCTGTTGTTGTAGGTAATGTCGTCTTCTGTTTCCCCGGCCCCGTTGTTCGCTCAGAGTGAGGAACGAGCAGCGCTTGAGTGACTGACTGACCGACGAAGTCATTCAGTCACTCAGCCACCTACCTACCTACCGAAAAGCCAGGTTGATTCGTCCGTGTGCTCCTTCTCTCGCTCAGTCGCTGACGCGGACGATAGAAGAAGGAGAAAGACAACACTCCTGTTGCATACAAACAATGTACCCCCCACAGGGACCGACTGACTAACTGAACGCTAGGAAGGGGACATAGGGAATGCATACGAACGAATAGAGGAACCTACATACATACAGATTTTGGCTGGTTGATCGAGCCACTCGAGGACATACATAGTTGCTACCAGCAACCTGCGAGGGTGCTTCTCGAAATGATCGAAAGAACGGTTTCAGCGACTTGGGAGGTGAGCACGACCTGACAATTGTGCAACCGTTGCCCTGTGACCCGTATCTCCCCATGAATCGTCGCATCGTTGTCAAGAGGTCAGGAGCGAGGCAACCGAGCAGGGAGCTCGGCCGAGCGGCAAGCCAGGGGAAGAGCACGCGGGCATCCCGCTGTCCCTTGGGTCTGTCTTCTTTTCGTTCGTCTTCTTAGGATCACTTCAGAGAACATCCATCCGGTTAGAGCTTCCGGGTATTGAACATCGATACTTCGGAGATCCGCCGCCGTCGCTGTCTCTGGCACCGCCATTGGCACCGCCGCCCGAGCACCAGGCTTCGCTGATACCGTCATCCGTCTTAACTGGCTTAGTCGGCTGGAATGGTCGAGCTTGCTTACTCGTCTGTTCGTCTGCCCGCCAGCTCACCAAGAGCGGGTGGGGTGGATCTGGGTAGTTGAACCCCATCTCACCCAGTTCATCTTAATTTGGCTCGAAGTCAGCCTTTCCCCGATCTCGAAAGCTGATTTCTCCCAGTTTCCACACACGGGTAGTGCGCGCCGCGCCGCTGACTGTGTGTATTCGATCCGCTGCGAATAAGTCTAGTTTTTATAGAAGCGGCAGAAGCGCCGGCGAGGGGATCGACGATCAATCATTTAAAAGTTTCCCGATTGTTTCCTTCTTGAGCCGATCGTTCCACTCACTTCCTAAGCTTTGCTCTCTGAGGTGAAGAACAATAGTCGTCATCATGGATCCGCGCCTTCCCGCTACCTCGAAACGAAATGTTTAACCTTCGAGACATGCTTTCGGGAATCAGAACCCGTGTCATTCAAACTCTCAACACCAACACAATGATGTCAGTCGGCTGGTTTCCCGGTCGGCTATACTGCTGGGGCGCTCATTTGCATAGATTAAACGAACATTTCGTTTGGGCGGTTAGTTGAGCAGAACACTTAGAGTTGAGACGAACAGAATACGCAGAACCAACAATTGTTGCTTGTCAAAGAGCGGAACCAGCAAACATGCATGTTAAAACAACCCAGTCCGCCGCTGGAAAACAGCCAATGCGGGCACCAGGCTTCCGGGCAACGCTGGTCGGCAAATGGCCACACGAACGATCTCTGCCGAACAGTGGCAACTGAAACTTTACCCCGCAACCGCGCGGGTAATCCGGAAAAACACGTGACGACCAACAGGGTTTCTGTCTCGTTCCCGGGCACCGAGGCCCCGGTTGATTTCGCTTCGTCGTTCTTTGCGTCGCATTTACCGATATCGTCTCCATACCGAGGTCATATTTTTTTTTCCCAGCGGCTCCTTCCTGTGTCTCTTATCCATGTTGGTCTATCCTCTTTTCGTCTCTGAGCTCCCGTCTCCGTTGTCTGAAATCTCCACGACAAGTCTCGGAGCTCTCTTTTCTTTGCTCTCGCGACGGACAAGCGGTAGCGGCGCAGAATGGGACACACAGTCATTGTGACTGCTAAAACTGTTCTCGAATCCGCCTAATCGGAGCCGCGTGCCGTTCATCAGCTTCTCTTCACTTATTGATGAATTTCTGATTCGATTTCCAATCTCCTCGGGGAATCGAGAAGTAGTTATTCAATATTTTCAATCCTCTTACTGCAAAGCTGGACGGGGCGCGGGATCCCTCTCGCTTCAAGAAAGACTTGATTTCAGGAAGCTTTCGCGAGTGAGCTTGTTTGTTCCAACCGTGGGTCCTATCCTCGGTCAGTCACCGAAGCGGCCGGCCTGTGAGTAGGTCAGTCAGTCAGTTCCGCTTTTCGTGGAAACAAGTAAAGTCCATTACGGCGGCACTTCACCCATTAACCTCTGTAGTGAACAATTTCAACTTGACGAAGAGCGGCTCTGAGATGTCTGTTCCGTTCACAAGAGGACGTCCTTAGCTTTTGTTGGGAAATGAGTTCAGCACTTCGACGAAAGAGTTAAGAAATCAGAGATCATACATATTTGAGAGTCGTGGATGCATAGCGAGTCTAAAAAGCGACAACAGATCCAGTCCCGGGACACTAGGAAACCAGCTGGTGGGTCCAAGCTGTTGGCTGGAGAAGGTTGCTAACGGCAGTAGAGCCGAAGGAGAAAAGACCAACGGATCTGGTCATTCGGATAGCCTCATTCAATGGGAGATTGGTAACTATTACCCACCTGCCTCAGCTGATGCGGTCCGCCCGCTCGCCCGCCCGCCGAGAGGAAAGATCTTTCCGAGAAGAAAAGCAGAGAAAGAGGAGATTCAGTTTCTGCCTACTCAGCGAGATGTCAACGTATCGCCGCCACGACGGTCGTCGACTTTAAATCTCTCTCGCAGTCCCTAAATCTCTTCAGACTTCTCGGTTTTTCTTCGTCGACAGTGCCTTTGTTTTTGTTGACTCTTTCGTTCCAGGAGGAGTCCGCCATCGCTGCCGCTGCCGCTGCGGAATTGCACGCCTTGTTGTTGCTGGTTTTTGTGGTGACAATCGCATCGTTCTCGGAGACACTCAATTCTTCATTGCGGTCGCTTTGTTGCCCTGCGGTCGGCCTGTGCTGCGAGATATCGCCAACTCGCCATCGGGGCAGCTGGTGGCTTCGTTCGCCGCCCAGGCATAGAGCTAGCGGCCGAACGAGCAAGAGAGCTGATTCTTTCGCGAGGTCGCTTTGTTTTCATTGCGCGTCCATTGGATTGCATCAAAGTCACATCGAGGTTGCGTCAGGGCACCCGCGGCTGCATTAAGAGAGGAAAGAGAACAGCGGCAGTATTATTATTGTTATTTGAATAGGATCACAAGACAAAGAGCCATCAGACAACAATCAGAAGCGACTTCAGTCGGTGAGCTTGCCCCTCCCCCCCCCCCTTCTCTCTCTCTCTCTCACTCCCAGTCAGCTAGTAGAGCGTGAGAGTGAGCGAGTGGGCAGGCGGACGGCCGGCCGGGAAGATGGGGGGAGGTGGTGGTGGTCGGACAAGCGCGCTGGCACAGTGGTTCGGTGACCGACTGGCGGTCACAGGCGCCATCTGCGTTTCCCATTAAGCTCCCATCAACGGAGGTCACGGAAGCAACGTACTTTTTTGTCGGTGCTGTTGTCGTCGTCACTCTCTCCCCGCGCCCACCACCCCCTCCCTTTCCCCCTTCTTCATCTTTGTGTCTCTTTTTTCTTCTTTTGTTGACTTGGTCGGTGTCGTCGCCTAAACCGAGGTTCTTGCTCATCTTTCCTCTCACTCCATTGGAGTCGCTACAGTTCACGGAAACCAATGTTGAAATGGCGAGTCTCACTTCTAGCGGTATCCTTTAAGTTCTCAGCTAAGTGGGGGAGTTCCTATTAATCAATCAGCCTCTTGAGGCACCGAAGCTAGAATAGGATCGACGTAATTGTGGTGCTCAGCGTCGTTTCACTTTTGGGTCATGTCAATCCGATCGTTTCTTTGCGCTGCCGAACGCCACGTCAGAGGTTGCAACACCAAGGAAACGGGGGGAGATGACGCGTGAATCGCTCAAGATGAAGCGTCTTTGCTGGCAGACCACGTGTTTTATTCACAACAGACAACAAAGAGCCACCGACCCTTAACTGAGCCGCGGAAATCCTTCGTTCGTGGCTCTCGATCTTTCTGTAGTTGAGCCGTTTTTAACTCCTCCTCACTCGACTCCGACTGAATCTTTCCTCATGACGAAACCATTTCCCTTGTCTCCGATCTTCACAGAGAAGAAGCGCGAAACACTCTCTTCCTTATTCACACTGGCACTAGTCGAAAATATCGTCCCGGAGACCGCCTCCCGACGATAAGAAGGAGAAAACGAAGAAGTCACTTTCGATATGTGCATTTCATAAGATATCGGTGTGCATTTCAAGTGTCCTAGTTGTTAGTCAGTCGACCGACGACCTGCCTCCACACCGCCACATTGTTGAGCCGACTTTGTCAACAAAAAAAGAAACTACACCAGTCGGAATAGTTGCAATACCTGAACCTCACCGAATGCGTTTGGTCGTCCCCTGAAACGGAGCTTTTGACCGAACCGAGACACAACCTTTCGCGTCTCCCTCGACGTCCAAAGGTAAGAAGTTTGAAGTCCAGAACGAGGAACTCTGTCATCCTGCTCAACCAAATCCAGGCGATACTCACAGCGGACAAAAGGTGCTCCCTTGTTTCGAGTTGGTCGGTCGGCGGCGGCGGCATAGAAGAGCGCTCCAACGAACTCGAATCAAGGTCATGATAATATTGTTAGAACCTCAAAAGGAATGATGAAAATTTCGATCGAAATTCGGCTCGAAGAAATCCACAATGAGAAAAGAGAGTTTGTTTTCGTTTGTGCAAAGCAGTTGCACTGGGAAGGAAACAGACCGATGGGCCGCGAGATCAAGTCCGAAGACTCAGGAAGATGAAGATAGATGAAGACACGCCGAGTTGCTCCCGCAAGACCGCCACTACCCCCTATCGCTCGCCGTCACTGATCTCACAGAGAGGAATTTTCGGCATTGTTTACTTCGAAATTGTATTGAAAAAATGGCGGTCTGCGCGAGTGGCTCTTTATACTCATCTGAGCGCTTCCTTCTCGAAAGTCTTATATCCGTTTGAAACCCGAGGATAGCGACCGGAAGTTATGTTAGAGATCATTCTCCCTTGTTGAATGTGCAAATAGTAAAAAGTTTGAGCTTCCGGCCCTGAAGCGAATTCCAGACCTCGGTTCAATCAAGACATCGGCTTCGAGAAGACGAACTTCTTTGGCTGCGCATCACCTGTGTTAGTTTGTTTCCCCCGTAACGAGTCTTCTTGGAAATGTTTCCGCTCCGAAATCTTGAATCCTTTCGCGTGCTTCCATAATTGAGTATCCTCCAGAAAGATGTCTTCTTTCGGTCGGCTTGCTTTGCCCGAAGAATTCTCCAAGGGCGCAAGGCGTTATGAGTCCGGTCTTGAGAAGTCTTTCCTCACCTCAAGTGCGATGAGCGCAAATTTAATTTCTCGTAAGTCGGAAACTACGAAGAATCTCCCTAAAACATCAGCCACTCCATCTGATTTTTTGGAAGGAGAAGAGTTGATGCGCGGCAGCCGGCACCGAGCAGGAGTTAATGTTTCTGAGACCGACCGACCGTCCGTCCATCAGTGAGTCAGACGCTTTCAAGGTTGCGCTCAGCTTCGGCGAGTTCGTCACGGGTCTGAAGGTCCTCTACGTCATGCTTGTCTGATATTGAGCTCTCTTCCTTCTCTACTCATAGGCCTTTTCAGATACCTACACGACACCCACACGTAACGGAGGGGATGACGAATGACCGAAAAGCTGAAAGAATTGATGGTCAGACGAACGAACATCAAACGAATGAATGGAAGAACCAAAGCGCACACGAACGGACGAGGAAGCGAGCGAAAGAACGAAGAGATATGCGTACATACAGTTTTCTCGAGCTGCAAAATCAATGTGTGTTCAATGGAAAAATTCCACATGATATGATTCAATCATTAGCGAAACCGTAGAGAGGACAGACAGACGAATCCGTCCATCGCGTTCAGCAGTCGAAGAAGCGAGAGGGAGCTCCTCTAGTCTGGAATCCGCTAATGATAATCTGAATTCATTAAAGGTGCGGTGGTCTGGGGAGCGAGTTCTCACTCGTTCCTCGAAACAGAGTCGGGAAAAGGAAGAGAAGAGAATCGCTGTTGTTACAATCGCCAGAATTTGTTTCTTGCTTCCTACCGCTTTTCGGTTCGCACGTCTTCTCCGTGCGCGCGCCTCATTCAATAGCCCTGAACAGTTTCCAAAGCCTCCGCTCAACCCTGAATCAAGCATGATAGCCTTTGCTTTTGAGGTGTTGAATTTGAGTCGTCGGGTCTGTAGATTGTGAGCCTGGGAGAGATTTAAGAAGCTTACGAGCGGAATAAGTCACTCTCGGTGGTAAGAAGTCACTTCTGGGACGATTTTCCGAATGTCGTAGCAGCAACAGCGCCAGCGGGAATCCGCAACATTCACGAGGTCGCTTTGGTTCGTTTCATGTTGACTTTAGTTCGCTCAGGGAGGTTCTGGTTTGTGTCCGGGTGTCCAAATCACTTGGCTTGACAGAAGTTGACAGATGAACTGAACGTGACTGTGTTTTGGTCACGAATCGCAATGAGCAAATTGTGCAATTGCCGTCAGCCCCGGACACGCTGCGGCGATGAGTGTATGACAACAGCGAACAAAACGGTCTGGTCTCGCCAAGTGAACGGCGCGGCGGTGAGTAAATTCCGATTGAACGTGACACGGTTCACGTTCAGTCCGTCTCACGCTCACTCCAGAAGAGCGGTTCTGACAGACAAACCGGGAGGTAGGGTACCGGGGCCGCTCTCATTTCGCTCGAAGCGAGAAGAGAGTTCGTCTTTCGGACAGCAAGCTTCTATTCAGCGTATCATCGCTTACATAAGAACGAACGAGAGAAAAAAAAAACCTTTATTATGCTCGAGCTCCGCTTACTGTCGGTTTAGGTGTACGATGATAGCGTTTCTTTTTCCTCTCCTTCTTTCCCACAGTTTGCGTTCGTGGTCGCTCACCCGGTTCGCGGAAAATCGACCGGGAGGAATGCGTAGGATGAGTGAACTCGCCAACAATTGACTGGCGCTGATGCCTCGAACGCGCCGTAAATTCTCTTGAAGCGGAGTCTCAGCGGGCGGAAGCCAGTGATGAAGGGGAGTTAGATGTTAGCCGTTTTCCCATTATGAGTCTGTTGCCTGCGGCGATTGTAGCAGCGCCTCTATTCGCACACACGACACTACAAGGACGTTGATACCGGTAGAACGATTTGCCTTTTGTGTTCACTTGCCGCTCCGAGAAGGGATGGGGTGCACAGTCAGCCAGAAAGCCAAGCGACCAGCTAGCAAGAAGGCTGAGCCGTGCGTGCGACGCGGCTTCATTTTCGGGAAAACCGCGTAATTTGGGTTAGCAGGCAGCTCGTGCCACTCGCTCCAACCTTAGAGCGCTACCGGGAACACCGACATGTCGGCGACGATGACGACGCCTACCACCATCACGAGCAGCAGTACAAAGACGGAAGGATCCCCCATAAACGGCCGAGGGAGGGAGAGCTGAAAACCCATAGAAAACACGGACGGATTCGAGCGCTTGGTCCGTCGTTGTGTCGAATGATGATGATGACGGTAAGAATTCGCGGCACTCGAAGCACGTGAGCAATTTCAAACGATCGGAAATCTTATGATTCGTTACTACACGATTCGTTTGATGGTACCACGTAATCTCCCTCTCAGGACGGAAACGGAACCTCTTTTCTCTGGTGTTCCTTTCTCGTCTCTGGCGGCTCGATACGCTCAATGCAGCCAAACATGTTCTGGGAAGAAAGAATCTGTTCCTCCTTCCGTCCTTTGAGAATGATCGCGAACAGAATTAACTCCGACGATCCTCATGACCTGGCTGGCCACGCACGAATCAGTTGACCAAGCGAATTCTTCTTTTTCTTTGCTTCGTTTTTCTCTCGCAATTACCTAATTCCCCAAAACCCGCTACGTCGTGTCCCAGTAAAGCTTGAATGGAAGTTTTCGTTCACTCTTTCCACGTTATCATCGACCGACTCTCCGATGAAAAGTCTGCCGAGCCAAGATCTCTTCTCGCCCTACATTGTCGTTCACGTCCGATAAGTCGAATAAATTCCGAGTTTTTCTTTGCATGGTGAGGTAATGTCCAGCAAAGCGTTGAAGCGGAGGGAGAAAGTTAAAACAGCGGCAGAGACTGCTCTTTGAGGTTAGGCGTTGTCGATGCTCTAGAGAGGCTGGCGGAAAGTCTACTGGAGCGAGAGGCCCTGATACCTTCGAAGGAGGCGGCGAGCGTAGCGTTCAACGGATTTATCTCTTTAAACGCTTGCCCAACTTCTTTTTTGAAGATTTTTCCGGAGTTTCCGTTCACTGTCGCGCCTGATCTTAGTGCTACGCTCAAACGAATTTAAACTTGCTCGATCTTCCTGCTCCAGCTAGAACGACTCGCGCCCTTTACGAGAATTTACGCGTCTCCGCGTTTCGGCTGATTTCCTCCGGTGCGGGAGAATAGGCCTTAATTTGAGACGAGTCCTGATATGAGCTCCTGGATTTTTATCCTCAAGGAGAAACGGAGTTTATGCTCTACAGAATCGAGAACTCGATTTCACCAGTGAGCCCCTTTTTGAACGATTGTGTCCAATTAAGGACAGACACTCTGAGGTCATACTTTCTCTTCGGTGACCTTGAATCCCATCTCATTTCAAAGAAAAAGGTACTTCGAAGTTCGCGTCTTGATCCCGCGATATGGTTCGTGAAATTCAGTCCTGGTTTGGTCGAGTTGCCGCACTTTGGTTTCCCGGCGAGGATCTTCCAGGACCCAAAGGACACCCTTCAGTCACCCCTAATTCTCGAAGGCACATCCCGATTGATGCATAAGTTGAAAATTGAGGACGAGCTCTCATCATTCTGAGTGAGTCAAGTTCGACGGCATCTGGTGAAGATGAATCTGGTTGGTTTTGCTTCTTGATGTTACGAAGGAACCTCGAGAAACTATCGGACCTGATAGGGAGCAAAGGCTCAACTGAGTGGATGATTGAAGCACAAGTACTTCAATGTGAAGCCTGGTCGTTCGGTATCATTAGAAAGTTGAGTTTCCGCCTTGAGAGCGAAAAGTTGCCGTAAGTGTGGGTCCGACCGCCACCAGAGGTGAGCTGGAGAACTTTTGTTCGCCGAAAAGGCTCACCAAGTTATTTCCGCGTCATTGCACCTTGATGCGAAGCGTCGAATGAGCGGCAGTTGAAGACTGTATTTCTGAATGGAATCGATCCGCGCTTTGTTGTCAATTCAAGTTTTCGTCCTGTCCGCGTTCGTCGAAATCGTCGTTCCTCTGAGAAATCCACTTCGGTCGGAAATTCCAATCTGGTCAATCACGAAGAGCGATCAGAAAATCACTTCCTCCCGAAGGCCACGTCGGCAGAAGGTAGCTAAGGCCGTCAGTCAGTCAGTCAGTCAGTCAGTCAGTCAGTCGACGTCCAGGCGAATAGGTGGACTTGAGAGAATTAGGAGGGAGAATGTAGGGGACGAGGCTGGGATAAGTGCGGGAAAGCGACGGACTAAGATAGACCCCGAAGGCCCTTAAACGGGCAGGTCGCGACAAAGTCCCTAATCGAGGAGAGGACTCCCGCATCGAAATTGACCGTTCGGTCGTCTCGATCTGAACGTGAGCGGCGATCCTAGAGAGGCCCTCAATTTGAACTCAAAGCATTTTGTCCGATCGCAGGTGTCTTCTATTCTAGCTCGAAAGGAAATGCAACGCAAAGTATCACTTTGCCGACGATGCTGGAAAGCGGATGCCACGGCCTCTTTGGCGCTGCGCATCAGTGGTTAGGTGCTCTGGTCAGTTGTTTGCTCGCCCGAGTTCTTGGACGGTCGCAGTCCACGCTGAAAGCCTCGGAAAGAGCGCTGGACTGCACAGTCGTCTGACTCATTTCGAAAACGTATACAAGAATTCGAGAAGCTGCTGATGACGAAAATTGCATGCTGACCGTTCGCTCTGTTCCAGAACTCACGCGGGGCTTAGCGCCGAAAGTTCCCAAATCTGAAGAATTCTCGGAAGAACCAACCGATTGTGTGACATTCGGAATTCGAAATTGCTCTCGAACTCCTAAGTGCTGGAGGTCCGGCGTCTGCGTAGCACGTTCTGCCGGCCGGCCCCTAATACCGATCACTTCGGACAGCTCCTCTCCAGCGAATCAGTGTCCTGAATCCAGTCCTACGCGACCACTTCCATGAGTCGGCGCTCTCTTCTTCAACGGAAACAACAGCGATTCCGCGAAAGTTTCCTCCACATCCGCTCCCGTACACGAGTGTTCCATCCGAAAATGTGAATAAACAATCAGAATAACGATGCTTCGACTCAAAATGGGCTTGTTTCTAATAATTTGTCAAGAGGTGCTCGAATTGCATTGCCCCGTCCTCACTCAATTCCGTTGTGGACCTCCTCGGCTTGATATGGTGCGGCGGAGAGCAGGCTGGACGGTGATATCCTCAGAATATAGACACAGGTAACAAATGAGGAAGCCATGAATCAACGAACAGCATTTACGGGGAGAAGGAATGTCGCTCGAAAGCGAGCTTCCATGAAATTTTGATACGGGATGGCTTCCATCTTGGAAGCCCACGTTCGAAACACGGCTCGAACGCCAACTCCGGTCAACTGAACTGCCATCTCAACTCTCGGAAGCTTCAAGTTCTTCCCGCGGAGGGAAAGGTTCGTAAAACTGCATGACGGAGTATTATACTCCCGGAAAAACACATGCTGCACAACGCATGATTTCACCTCAACGTACGATGTACGTGTTCGGAGCGAAGCGCTAACGCTCCATCTGCAAAGCTTCTTCTTGCGCTCGCGCTGCATTAGTACCTCGTAAAAGTGCGTCAATGGCGACATAAAACTGTCAAACGCTCCTCTTTCCAACTTTCTAGAGTGGAAGCAGCCGCAAGTGGCGACGATGAGCACAACCGACGATCGAAAACACAATATAACCAACTGACAGACAATGGAGTTGTCATCGTGAAACTCCGGCGAGACGCCCAGCCAGTGTATGACCGTTCGCGTCAGCCTCCTATCGATCTAGTCTTCAAAACGCGGTCCGCAGATCTATAGAGCGTTCTACAACTTCCGGTCTAAATCTCTTCAGGATACTGTTTCGCTTTTCTAAAGTTAGAACAAGAATTCATCGATCCATTTAATTGACAGCTCGTGTCGTGTTTCCCAGCACCTGTTTGTGATCTCAGCTCGCGATGAACTTGCAACCGGGTTAGCGTAGCCTAGCTTGATTCGTCGAAGCGAAAAGCGGAAGTTTTTATGTGAGAATTTCATGAGTGCATATCGGATGGAGGTGTACATTAGGCAACCGGGGACCCGAATAGACAGTCAAGCGCGCGGCCGAACGGACCGCGGAATCATAAAAAACGAAAAATATGGACAGCCGAACTAGCCGATGAGGAGGGACGAGTGATAATAATCCACTGAACGTTATGTCAAGTGCGTGCGCGATCTTCGGAACTTGTCCAAGCTTCTGTGTTCATTTATTACGGCTATCATGAGGCCCTCATTGTGCAGTAGGACACTTGAATGACGAAGAGAAATTATACGGATGCAAAGGTAACAAGGTTCGAGCAAATGCACTGTTATTATGAACATCATACTCGTCCCGAACTCTTCCCTTGGCCAGACACTCGTCGTTGCTGGGAACCATTGTACCCGACGCACACGCGGAAGGAACAGCTGTGCGTGCACTCGGCGAAGTGATTTCGTTCGAGCAGTTTGCCTACTTGGCTCTAATTGTTGTTTGCTTTACCCTTCGGCTGTTCGGAGGCAAGCCGGGCTTCGACTTGGTACGCAAGAAGGCAAGCGAGTCAGCATGCGCGCTGTTCCGCACGAGTCGTGAGTGCGTTGCGTTCCGTCTACGGTCGTTCCCGCCCACGATTGTCTTTGGTGCAATACAAGATTGTCGTCACAGCAACAACAACAGAGCAGTTTCTGGAGTGTTCGCGACGCTCGGAGCCTCATCTTATTGCATACATATTTCCGAAATATACAAGTATGACAATATTCTACATAGTAACCTGGGGGAAAGACCGTTCGAAGCTACCGTCGTCTCGTTGAGCGAGTCTTTTCCCACAGGACGAACGGCCGAAAGTTCATTCGATTTTTTTTTCTCGTCGGCTCCCACGCGTGCTGCCTGATAACGGAAGCCTTTAAGCCCGGCTACGTCTGTTCCAGGGTAGGCGATTAAGCGATGCACTTCCAATCTATTATTCCTTTCTATTATCGCATCTTGCGCTTGGGAAATTTCCCGAAAAGCCCTTAAACACTTGAACTTCCGGAGCACCGTTTCATCGTCGAGTGAATGAGTACGGCTTTCAAAAGGTGACCGCTTCAATGGGTCCGTTCCGCCAGCGTCTGAGCTAAGCGGTTGCGCGTTCGCGCCAAGTCTCGCCCGAGCACAATATGTCAATGTTTCCTGTGCGACAGCAGAGCAGTAATGGCCGAAATTTTAGCCTAATAGCTCGATAGCCGGCGATACCGCAGACCCAGTGCGTCGAGGGTTTTGGTGGGCGAAATGGAGCCGCGTAACTCAACGCTGTCAAGCCCAGCCGCTGCCTAAGGCAACGAGTGACCCATGTTCAATGTATATTCCAATACAGCTCAAGACTCAAACCCTCTTGCCTTTCGGAGAACTCGCCGTCGTTCGATCAAGTGGTTTCGTGCCGCAATACCTTTCTGTTTGAGCGGAGGAAGTGCGCAAGACACCTAGATAGTTTGGAAAGTGGACATGGCTCACCCATCGATAGCCTCGTGCGGTTGAGATCAGATCTAGCTCGTTCTTATCATTTGCTGAAATTCCAAGGCAACAACTCCGGCTTCCGAGGGACTTCGATCACGGCTTCTCAGCAACGAGCCAACATGGAGTGCTAATGGCCCCGAATGGAGATGGCTACACCGTTCACATGGTGCAATTCTCAAGGAGCGATGAAATATGCAAAATACGCGGCAAAACGTACTCCAAAATTTTACGTCGTATTGCAGGCGATGGCTCATCGTCTATATTGGAAGAGGGACCTTTAGTGACAACATGAGAAACACGGCGGACGCAAGAACACAATATCATGATACAGAATCTCTATCAGCTTTCAGAGACGGAACGCAACATGTGCCGAGCATCTGTCATTTCGACGATGCTCTCGTTGCAACGCAAGACTCCCCTTCTACGCGGAAGAAACATGACAATTCGAGGCAAGAGGAAGCAAGAGAGAGAGAGAGAGAGAGAGAGAGAGAGCGTGACTAGAAGAAACTCTTCGGTAGTGAACACAGCGCCGGAAATAAGGAACGAAAATTCGAATGGAAATGGAAACCCTCTGGGAGGTCGAAACGAATCGATTTGCCCGTTTTCTGTTGGAAAAGCGGAAGTTTCAGACATCGGAGGGAATCCAGCGATGTTATTCTCTCCGGAAACTAGCAACTTTTTCCTGCTAGTACTTGGTGTCGATATGGATAGAAGGGGTTGCCGAGAGAGAGAGTGCCGTTAAACCTTGCTCCAGTTTTTCACCGTGACTCAGGACGAGTCTTTAATCATTACATTCGAATTAGCCTTATGATTCTGAATGATTTCCGTTGGGGAGATGTAAACGACATCGCCACATGGCGGTTCGTTATCAGCATAAATGTATTTTCATATTGGTCATTGGATCAAGTACAGAAGAGTCGCGTCTCTTTCTCGAACCAATTCAGCTCAATCTCACAAGATCAGTGGATTGAAGAAGACGGCCACAGACAAGAAGATACGAAGCTCGGGGAGAAAGTAGGGAAGAAAGGAATGAGAAGATCTAATTTAGGCAAGTCAACACCCTCTCGTGCTAACCGGCTGCTCTCAATGCGGCGAGCCGAGAAAGTTACACTGACAGGGACAACCAAGCAGACAAGAAGGACTTTTGCGCCAACAGAAGACTCGAATTTAAAAATATATCCCGGTTGCCCTACAAGCATACACACTGTAATGAGCTTTGTTGTTAGGGGAACACAGAGAGTTAGACTGGTGTCAGGCGTTGGCTGCTGCTCGAAGGTTTCGCTAAATTGAGCGATTCACTCATTTCTTTCCTCACCTCCGTTCGATTTCAAGCGGGCAAAATTTTAGGAATAAGGGACAACAACGACTTCCACAGTGATAAAACGAATTAGTGAATTATTTCGGATACACGGCGGAACACTCTTGAGACGCCTAGCTGAAATATCTACATTAATGAGATTCAAAGTCAGGCTCCTGCGCTTTCACCCTTGGACGGTGGTGGCAGCTCATTTTTGTACACAATGAGCGAGTCATGAGCGCGTATTCCGGGTCGGGCTCGGTCGGGAATGAACCGAGAATGTTACTTATATGTAGTTGCAGATGCAACCACAGGCGTGAGACGTGTTTTGTGCAAACAGGTCTCCTCTTCTAAGAGACGACTACGGCGACGTCGGGGGTGTCGACGTGCAGCTTAGTCGCGAGTGGCAGAGTAGCTCGCAACAGGGTCCCTTCGTTGCCCGTTCGTTTGTTAGTCGGCTCACAGCCACAAAGGAAGACATTCTGACACCTTACGTAAGCTTTATTGTGGAATGACCGCACGATGCAAGTCAGCACTAGTTAAGTAGGTTGAGAACTCCCCAACCAAGAAAATCTTCAGCGTGCTCATCAGTGGCAAGGGTTCATCATGGAACCAATTTGATATAAGGCCACCTCTGGGAGGGATATTCCCGAGGGCCTCATCGACTCCGTACAAATTAAAGTGAGAGTTTTTTCCAGAGTCATGCTGGGCAGTCTAAAACACTGTCGTCTGCATTCATTCTGTTACGCGAGGCGGCAATTCATGTTTGCTCAGTCACACACGAACCCATACGAGAAACCCTCTCTTCAATTTTCGGAAAAAAATTCCATGTATTTCATCAACGTCATCGTCATCATCGTTCGAGTTTCTGTTTCGAGCACGAGAGTCAACTGACTGAGAGGGATACATTCAGCTCTTGGTCAAAGTCTCTGGCACACTTCGATAACATGGGTGAAGCAAGAAGAATCGATCATTTCCGGGACATCGGTTGCTGGTGCTACGCCGGCCAGAGAGAAAAAGTGAACGGAATGGAGGCCTTGCGGTTCAACGGGGGAAAAGAGCATAAGTCTTGCAAATTCTCGCAAGATTTCGCCCGAGAGAAAAATCGTCAGAATCCGATGGAAATTCTCAAACGCCTCTCAACGATTTGTCAAGCACCGTTTCTTAGAGGTTTATATCGCAGTCCGCGTCAGCCTTTTGGAAGTTTTCCAGGGATTTGTGTTGGCTTTCAACGAGACAGAACTGGTGAATCCGTGTCCATCCGGGTCCGAGTTGACTCCGCGTGAACTTCCGTCCGGCTCTTCTACGGCCCAGTTGTGCAATTGCAATGTTTTCGTTTTATAAGTTTATAGTCGAGACTTTATTGCAACGAATGTGACAGTGTATTTCTCTTGGGGAAACGAACTCTTTCTTTTTTGTTTCTAATCTTTGTGACGTCTGTGGGGAAAACATACTTCAACCAACCAACCAACCAACGGGCGGGCGGAGTTACAGACGAACAGAATGGGTTGAGTCGTTGGAACGAAGACACGTCTTGATCATTCGATTCGACTTCCTCTCTTGAAAGGCTTCTCCAGATTTCGAGTTTCCCGGCACGCACGCGCCGACTACTTTGAACCATGTTCTCAGCATGACGATGCCGATACGGTTCCAGCTAATTTCGCCTTTTTTTTGCTCCGAAAGTGGAAATGAACCTAATTACAATGCGAACCTTTGGCGTGGACGGCAGCCTCGATGCCGACGGCCAGGAAGGCCAGAAGAATCAGCTTCCTCGTAAACATCGTTATACGTATCCTGTTCTTGCCGAATAGACGGTTTGAAATCGGCCCTGGGTTTCACGAGACACTTTGCATATTCACGTCACACAAGTCGTCACTGCACTGCTGTTTCTCCCTTCCTGAGCAGGGAACTGACGGGGAACGAACTCCGGAACAAACTTCAGAACAAATAGTAGAAAATACGTTCAAAAATCCAGAGAATTATCGGGACGACTGCTTAACAGGTGTTCCTCACGGGCAACAGTCTCACAAACGCCGCTATAAAAGCGCTCAACTCAGGGGAGTTGGGTCGTCAGTGGAATCAGCGCTGGTGGAATAAGCACGTGTTTGGTTCGAAAAGAGAGCAGGGCGCGCTTGCCGGCTCGCCACGTTCGCGAAGTGGGGACCGCTCTTGAACAAGGCGCTCTCACGTCTGGATGCCCCCGTGTTCTCGCCGAGCCTCCTGAGGAAGCGAATCCACAGCGCCCTCTGTCCAACCCAACTCGAAAGTTTCCGGGAAGCCACGGAAGATGCGACAATGCGTTGGCTTGGCATCAATGACTTCAACATCTTTACGCTCATGGTATTCTTCTACCACTGAGCTGCCTGCGTGCCAGCCTGTCCGCTAAACTCATAACCGAGTCTCATTATTAATATCCTCGTCAAAAGTTTCCTCCGTAGGTGCAACCCGAGATCAACCGTTCGCCAAACGCAACCGTTGTACGGTGTGATCGGATACATCGTTTAACGAACCCGACTCGCTCCACTCAGGTGGCTGATCCCCGTGTTGACTGGTTGTATGTTTTTTTTTTGGCGGGTTGGCTGTCAAGCGAACTGCATTGTTAGTGAGGGACCGTTAGCTCACAGTTGATAACTCAAGAGCAAACAAGCAAACATTGACATGTCTAGCTGGCTTCTTCAGAATTTTTGCTAGCAGCTTGCTGTTGGCGGCAAAGACTGCTCGTCGCTGGTCGCGCTAGTGGTGGTGGTGGCGGCGGTGTTGTTGTTGTCGCTGTTGATGTTGCCGCCGCCGTTGCTGCTGCTACGGCCATGGTTGTTGGAATAGCGGTGGGTGGAAGAAGGAAGGAAGCAAGCAGGCAGGCAGGCAGGCAGGCAGGAAGACCAAAGCAAAAGTCTCCTGCTGGAAGCCATCACCGTTTCGCACGTTTCTCTTCTGTGAACGTTTCAGCTCTTCTTCTCCTCCGTTCAAAGGGTCTCGAGGGAGCTCGGCGCTTTGCTCGCTCGCTCACTCACTCAGTCAGTTATTCGTTCGCTCGCGTCCTCGCCGTTCCCTCGGAGCTTCTTGACGGGCGTCGAGTTTCCGTCCACCAGTCCGTACTTTTCTCTTCGTTAAACTTTAAAAGACCATTTTTATTTGTCAAACTATTCAAATTACTCCTCGACAAGAAGATCCTGTATTGGCAAATCCACCGCTCCACTCATCTAGACACAGGGTTTGTACGGCTTTACATTCTTCGCTGGTCGACGCCTGTCAAGGAGGCTGAAATGAAGGAAGAGAAGATTCTCATCTCCAACGATTGTCACCCACTCACTCCGGGAGCTGAAGATTCTCTTCGCGGGATACTCGACTCGGCGTTCCCCTGGTCGCCTTGCTTGGCACATTTCAGGTAGAATAAGTCCTAATAATTTCTGCAGGACTTTTTGGTCTTCGCATGGTAACTCAGCTCTGGGCCGCGACCAAAGAGTGTCAGGTCGACAAGGAGCACTTCAGACGGATCTCGGACGTCGTCTGGAATCAGAGCGCGATGTATATTTCCGTTGCGATTCTCAATTTGTCGTAGAGACTCCGTCATTCCAGTGATTTAATAATTTGGGATCTAGAATCATCACGACGGTCACGTTTCTCGGGAGCGATTTGACGATAGCTTAGTAAAATTGAACGATGAATTGAGGGCCTGAAAACCTCGCTGGATAGGAGCACGTAGTTTCCACAAGAGCCGTGTCACGTGTCGTAGAGCGACAGCCAGCCAGCCGGCTCTTCAAGAGAAGTGTTCCACTATCGAAAAACAATTTGGCTGGATGAGTTGTCTCTTTGTCGATCTTTGTAACCTGCATTGGTACAAAAGCAGGAAGGAGAAGACTGTTCGCGCCCGTCTACGATCTCACGTTCTCGCATATGATTCCAGCATTTGAGCCCTATGAGCAATGTATGGGGCTGGAAGTTTTTCAAGACGAAACTTTCTCAGCGAAAATTCACCGTATTCCGTTACCACATTACTTTACTGCGGAGAATCGTTAGAGAAACGTGATTTCGTAATTTTCACAAATTTTATCGCGGCCGTGGAAAACTTAAGCAGTTCTAGCAATGTACATATGATATGATAGTGTCCGATGCAGTATTTCCCCTATCAATTGAAACGAAAAGTCGACGCACTGTCTGATCGGACCCGATTCGCAAGGCTCGGAACCGAGCGGCTACCGAGCACAGGCGAACATATGGCTGCCTTAGTTGGGTCACGAGGGGAGTCATATTAATTAAAATTTCCCGACGCAACAAGGGACGACACCTTGGATATTCTTTGCGATATCGGATATCGATCACGCTCATGTTTGAGAGTCCCATAGAGAGTCTCCTATTTAAACACGATGAGATTCCATCTGTCTAACAATGGATGCTTGAGACGAAGACATCGATGTTGAGTCGGACAAGGTGTTCCTTCCTCCCAAAGCGTTCCGGTTCAACAATCTTCCAAGAGGGGTCGTAGCAGGCAGAGAGGTCATGTGATTAGAATATGCAAAATTCACCGCAAGTTCTTTCGGAGTCATGAACTGACGCAATTCTCGCAATGTGATGTCATCCCTCCGGAATGAGAGTGATTATTATCTGACACCTGAGTGCTCTGGGCATCACAGAACGTAATTTCTAGCTACATGAAGAACGCATCAAAAGAGAAAGCAAGCCAGTCAACTGAAAAAAGTCAGTACTTTCTCGATTTTATACCACGAGGGAGGGAATCTGAGTCCTCGAGAGCGAAGTGACCTTGCTCTTACGTCGCGGGTGATTTCAAAATCCGTTCCAACCGTTTGGAATCATTGCGTTCCGGTCGGATCCACGTTCCTTATCCAGGTGACAGTCAACGAGATTCGCGTGGCAGGACCGGCTAGGGTTTTGGCCGTCGATGAAGATTAGCTCACACGCGATCGATTCCCAGAAGTTAGGCGGAGGGATATTCGCTAAGGTTGTACTTCAGTAGAGCTCTTTATTGCGGTTGTTTTTTCTCTTCCTCCGGTATAGTAGCCTGTGAGCTCGAGGGAATCATAGAGGGATTTTTTCGGCGTTCCATTGTCCTCTCAGCAGCGGAGCGTTTCCTGAGCTTAAAGCCTTACCTGGAGCTAACTTTGTTAAGATTGTTATGCTCAAGATACATATTCACAAGGCCATTTCGGCCAACGGCAGCTCTGGCAGCTCTAGTCTCAATCTCATATGGATTAGAGTGCACCGAGAGCGGCTACAGCGATGGAACACTACAGCTTATACGGTGAACGATTCAAAGAGCGACGAAGAAGACTGCGTTAGGAGGCTCGAGTAGAATGTCCCGGCTTCCAGCCTGACTGAGCAAACCCACGCCACGCCGTCGTTCAAGTTTTCAAATGAACCAAAGTGAAGAAGGGGTTTCGCTATTTCTTTCCATGGCTCCGCTAACGGTTTCTACGATGACCTCTTCATCGTTGTATCACGCTCTCCTGCTTCTCTTTCATTCTCACTTTCTGTCGCTATTATTTTCCACTTGCCCTCTTGCCCGCACTTTGACCATGACTTTGCCTTCACCCACTCTCACCACGACCGTCGTCTTATTCTCGTTTCCCAATCTACCCCTTGCCTGCTGGACCTGGATCGACCGCGAAATTGTGCCAACGAAGACGTCAACTATCGCCCGGCTCGTGGTCGAATCTTCGGCTTCGATTTCGAATGCTCATGAAGAAACCTGATGCGGAAGAGAACAACCTGTTGACCATCAAGTTTACCTCAACACCAATCCCCACTTTTGGCGAGCTAAACGACGAAACCGATTCGGGGCTCAAACTCTGTATTAGGCGGTTGCTGAGATGAGGAAATTTGTTGCTGAACGGAAAGATTTGTTAGAATTTGATTTTTCGGATTTCAGTCTGTGACGAGGAGACAAAAGAGAGATGACTTCAGAGGGCACTACTTGCGCAATATCTCTCTCGCTGCAATTCCGTGCGGCTCACCAGATCGCAACTCGAAGAGTCAGTCAAACTCAGAGTCATTCAGTCAGACAACCAACCGGTCTGCAATTCTGCTCGGCAGTCAGTCCGTCAGCGAGAGGAGTCCC
>JAJSRV010000035.1:5785183-5846043 GCA_021527715.1 Neoseiulus cucumeris | reverse complement strand
CCGACCGACCGACCGACCAAACCGAGATATGGAGCCACACGCTCACTGGGATTCGCAACAAACCGAAGCGAGGCAGCCGTACGGACTGTTCACTAGGATTCTCCACCAGAAGGTAGAGGAATCGAAATCGTCAGAAAGCAGCCCAGAAAAAATTGAAGAACGAAAAGAAACTGAGGACTTTCGAGCGAATTGGTGGCCTGCTCATTGAACATCGGGCGTAAACAGTGGTTCTTCCCTTTAACCCACGGCTTCGGCTTTCGACCGGAGCCGGCGGCCGGCGTCGAGTCGAAGAACGAATCACCATCACGATCCATGGACCGAATGAACGTTTGCGGTGTCTTCCATGTTTACCGTTTTCCCCATCGCTCGTCGAAGCGACGATACATTAGCCAATAACATCCATGCGCAGCTAGCTTGACAATCAGACGACTCCGTTGGCTGGAAACAGAAAGAGCCAACTGGGTCCCGAATTCACTCCGAAGCCGAACTAGGAGGAGGATCTAGAAGCGGGTCTGTTGGCGTTCCGCTTGTCTTGTGACGCGGTTGAACTTTATTTTTCCGCTTCCTCTTTTCATTTTTGTTCTTTTCTCGGATGACTAAACGGACTACAACACGCGATTGCGAGAGTCGTCGAAGACTGTGTTCATCATTGGGATCATTTTGAGAACTCAAGTCGCCGTCGCTTGTTCTTCACTGGAAATGATGAATTTCCAGTTTTTGATTGATGCCCCATCGAGACTTCAAGTCGCCGATCCACTCAATTATCTAGACTGGTTACAGTCGATCTTGAAAACTAAATCAATCACCACCGGCCGGTTCAAACGACGACGGCGATGCCTTCGGTGATCATTTCATCTGAAGCACAAAATTTCTCTCCGGCACCAGCACACCCGGCACCAGCAGCCCAGAGGTCAAAGCCGCCGCAAATCGTCAATAGTGCGTCTGTTTGTCTGCGTGTGTGTGTGCTAAAAGTAGCAGCTTCAAAACAAAATTCGAACGTCTCGGCAGTTTTTCCTCGTGGCGACCGCTGGTTTACTATCTTTCGATGGAATATATCTCCGGGCCGAGAGGAACGACGGCGCTGATTCCGCTGCCAACGAAGTTGCGACGAGATCACACCTCGTTTTGCAACAGACTGAAAAAGGATTCAAGATCGGAACTAGCGGATTAGCGCCTTTCCTCACCGGGAATTCCAGGGGAGATTTCTTCACTTTTCAACGAAAATGAAACATCCCGCGCATCGTCGACGTACATGCACATTCACAAGCATTCGTTCTGATCTTTTCGGCTCCGAACCTTCGACGCTCCTTCCGATCCCTCCGCTCCTAGACCTCCTGCGAGACATCGGGTAACCGGACCGACGAAAGGAATGATTTCCCTGAGAATAATTTTTCGGATCGACGCAAACCTGAAGCTACACCATCACCGATGAGGAGTGGTTAGTGGATACAGCTGCGGCTGCTGTTGTTGACGTGGATGTTGATGGTGTGGTGGTCGATGCTCGCTTGGCGGGCTGGCTCGATGTGTTATTGCAATTACTCTGCTGTTTTCCGGGGTCACAGGACGCGGGGGAGGTTTGTGCGATGTGGGTTAACAATCAAGCCACATTAACGAACGAACGAACGAGCGAACGGATGGACGAACGAACGAAGCGACGGGTGGACGAGCGGTCGAACAAGCGGAGCTGCGCGTCGTGACACCGCCAACATCGATCAACAACATAGCATATCTAATCTACGTGATAATGAGTGAATATAAATTGCGGTCGTTTTTTTCCTTTGCCTCTTTCCTGAAAGACATCATTCCTTCGCGTCGTCGCTGTCGTCGACGTAGACGACAACGCCGGCCGTTATCTTCGTGGATGCGTTCGCTGGGTTTCGATACTCGACACCTGGACGCTTTCTCCTAAGGACTAAGTGAGTGTCGTCGATATACTCGTTCTTGACAACGACCACCATCGAAGCGGCACCAATGGATCCAAATCCTCGACTGAGAGCTCGAATCGTGGAAGGTCTTCAAGCAGCTTGTGAGGATTTGAGTCAGACGAGAGTCGAAGCATCGGAAACGACCGGCGTTAACTCAATAACATTGATGATACAGTGGAGGTTGATGCTTGTGGCCGACATCATACATAAGAGAGTCCTTGTCGCTTGTCCTCGCGCACCTGCTCGACAGAGCGCAGCGGGACTTTCCTTTTTAGCTCGTCAAGTGGATTTGGGGGAGAGGGGGGTGGGGGTTGTGGAAGAATTCAAACGAGAGGAAAACGCGGAGCAGCATAAGAGCAGGGGACGATATCTTCGGATGTGGAGCGAGCAGGCTTCGCACTTCACGACCTCTGATCAAAGGCTCCATGATTGGTTTCGTGCGGTTTCATATGATCGCCCTCGGAACTCGGACTCGAGGGCTCGTCGGCGTTCGATGAGGTGCCATCTCTTGCTAATGAACAAGTTCGCATACCGGGTTTTTATATTGACACGAACGCGACCGAGAAACTACACACACACACAAGACATACTAAGAAACAGTCGGATCCATATGCGGCACCTCTCAAGTGTCGCGGTTCGAGCTCGGTCGTTTTTTTCCCCCTCTCCCTCTTCCTTCGATATCTAAAGCAAATCTGGAATGATGAGATTCGAACCCCGATGTTGACTGAGCGCGAGAAAAGATAAAAAGAGACTATTTGCACGTTGATCCATTCCATCCACAACTCCCAGAGGTTGAAGGGTACACAGCGAAAGATGAGCTACCTACGAACTCATTAGGGAAACGCGGATCCTGTGGATCCCACAATGAGCCGCTTTTCGGGTTTCTTTCAAGCCTTGCGTTTCTCATCTCACGTTTTCCCCCGTGACAGCTTCCATCGCCTGTCGTGGTTGTCGACTTCGTTCATCCTTCGGCAGGGGAATAAGTCAGCCACAAGATCGCAAGCATCCTGATTCAGGAATTCTTTCCGCGAACGCATTTCTCGTCGAAAATGAAGGAATCGAAGAGCGAAACATGTTTCGGTAATTTCTGCTCTGTCGGAAACGATGTTCGACCACCTCTGGGGAGACGAAGGGTTTTCCGGAGGTAGACATCGAGCGTTTTGTCGAGAGGCATCGGTCCGATGGCATCAACTGACGAAAATCCAGGAATGCATATGACAGGCCAGGCTACAGATTTACCTGAGGGGATTACGGGACTTCGACGGAACAAAAAAAAGAGTTTGAAAAGCTCGTGGCAGGATATTTCTCTCAAGAACCCTTCAGCATCCAGTGCGGACGCCTCGGGCAAATATATTTATTCGGGGAGAAAAAAGTTGAGAAAAAAGTTCGACTAAATCAAACCCGATCTTCATACATCAGCAGTCACTCGTTTGCCTGTTCCCTCTACATCTATAACAGTTTCAAAAGCGAGGTACTGTGCAAATATCGGAATTCTCGAACTGAAAGCTCGGCGATCTGCAACTCCTCGAGCATCCGAAGGAACAGGATCCGCAAAGCAGTCCGTTCTGACTAGTTCTGTGGTTGAACGACATAATTATCAGAATGATTATCATGCGTCTACTTTTCTCTGGTTTTTCGTTATGCGCGAGATTCCTGACACGATATAGGCGCGTGCGCACTAATGACGACTAGAACATAAAGCGATTAGATCTACGCCGTTCTGAAGGAGCAGGGGAGAAGAAAAAGCGACGAAGTATTCCGGACGGAATGAGTGTTCCGAAGAATTTTATGGAAAGGAGTGCCGGCGGCTTTGCTAAATGAAGACCTTGGGCTTAGCCGGCTCCTTCTTCTCCTCTAGAGCCGCCACTGCGGATGAAGCGCAAGAATACCAGTTCGAAAACACGACGCTCCTTCGCGCCTATCTTCATTTTATGTTTATGGATTCATTTCAAGTAGTTCACTTCGATCGAAGTTGGCAGCTGACGCGGCTGCCAGATGATGATGATGATGATGCAGCGCTTCCTCCGCCGCTAGCGCTGCTGTGGCAAATGATACGAAAGCCGCTTCCCAAGTGCTCGTTCTCTAAGATTGTGGGCAATTAAAGTCAGATTGGCAACGCTTACCAACAGTGCGCGATCTCGATTCTAACTGTTTCCGTAGCAATAGCAAAATGAGGGAAAGCACAACTAGTCCACGATCGACAACAGGACGAGAAGGAGAACGCAGGGTATTTGAGCCTGCGATTCTCAGTCTAGACGTGAAAGGCTATTTTAGTTGAGGCTCGTGGCTGATACTTAGTGCCAGACACGATGTGACATCACCGACGACAGGGACAACAGCTCGCGCCGTGCAAATTCAAAACGCTGCTTAATCGAGCCAAGACGCAATTATTGCTGCCGAAGCACGGCTGGCCGTTTGCTGCGCAAACGCTCGGTAAGCCAGTCGTGAGGTTCTATGGTCATCATTTTGATGATCCGCGGCGGCGGAAACACCGTTCCCGGGGGTGACGGGCGGCATTGTTTCGGCATCGCCGACGCGACGGCTCGAATGTGATGCAGCAACACTTTTTCTTTCGCTCCATCAAAATTCACCTCCGAGCCAGACTGCGGCGACACTAGACGTCATTAGTCAACTGGTTAAGTTTGTCGCCATTGCTGCCGCTGCTGTTGTTGTTGCTGCCATCGCGTTCTATGTGGACCATCAACAAGATCGGCGAAGTCATCGTCGTCAGCGAGCTTTCATTGTTGAGAAACGCTGTCCGGCTTTCCTAATTGCGTTTCTTTATTCTTCTTTGCAGATGCTTGCGCGTTAACGGATGTCACGCAGGTGGAAAGTCTTCAGGAGAAGAGCCAATGCGCTCTCGAGGAATACTGTCGGAATCAGTATCCTCAGCAACCTTCGCGATTCGGCAAACTACTTCTTCGACTGCCATCACTTCGCACCGTGAGCTCCCAGACGATAGAGCACTTGTTCTTTGTACGTCTTGTTGGCAAAACATCGATCGAGACTTTGATAAGGGACATGCTATTGGGTGAGTACCCAACAAGCACAAGCATGCCTTTAGCTGGTGAGTTGCAACGCAGATCGAAACCATCAATTATGAATCGTCCACTTTGCTCTCCTCCACCGAAAAATCTGCATTTTCGTTCATCATCGTCGAATCATGTCCAACCAACTCTCGTCGTTTCCCGGCCATGGCAAACGCCCCGAACCCTGAAACTCTACTGGGGTTTTCGTGGAGATTCGCTCTCGTTTCTTTCGTATCGAAAACAGCATGCTTTGATGATGATGATGATGTTGGCGATGAACAGTTGTGGGCCCTTGATCCGCCCCTTGATCCTTAGCCTCGTAGAGTACGGTCACTTCATTGATGCGTTATTAATTCCTCCTCTTCTTTGTTCCGTTTTCCAGGGAACTCCTTCAACTGGCCCTACATGCAGATTCAGTGACCCTCATCGACTCAAGGTTTGGACCCGTGGAGCGCTCTGTTGAGTACCCTACCGTCACCGGTGGCTCCACCCGCCTCATCGCCACCGTCGTCTCCTGCGTGTAGCAACTCGCAAGGAGCTTCCTCGCCAGCACCCATTTGGCGTCCTGGCGTGACCGAAACCCCCCCGCCCGCTCCGTCAAGTCCGGAACGATCTGCAAAACGAATCAAGAAAGAAACGGACGCGGCGACCATCATTTCTAGGGATTCAATGGGCGGTGGCGTCAGCACGCCGGCTAAGCAGGGTACCAACAGCAGCGGGAACAGTAGCAGCAGCAGCAGCAGCAGCAACAACAGCAGCAGCAGCAGCGGCAACAACAACAACAACAACAACAATACGACAGTTAGCAAGTGAAGTGAAGATCGTATCGACGAAATTCTCATCGCCACGACACGTGATCACTTCACGCTGACGTCAAACCTTGCCGGGAGTGCGCGCGGACCGAGACTCAAACTAGTCCGCTGGGTGGACGAGAAAAGCAAAGTCCAAAAGCGATTTTTTCCTCGATCCGCGCCTCTCCCATTGAAGGCCATCGAATGAGGTCTGTAGCCCAGCCGAAGAAAAACGTGTTAACCGAATGAAGTAATCTAAACCACCTACAACACCAGTAATAAGAGAGGAGATGTGGAGAAGAGAGGAAACGAACAGCAGACGAATCCTCGACCCACAAGTCCGAAGTCTATCTACGCTCCACCTCGTCTACGTCATCCTCAACGGTTTCCATTCGAGCCGCCGCTACCAGAGGAACAAACTCCATCTGAAAGCAGAAACTCTGTAGAATATTCTACTCCTACTATTTCTTCCACTTCTTCATAATCATCATCATCGTACCACAGCTTCGTGGAATCGGAGCACCGTGATATCTCTCAAGTATTAGTTCTACGTTTTAAGAATTTGTGCTGGATGTGTTTTCACAGAAAGCCGATTAGCAGACGGACGATGTGTGTACAGTGCAATAAACGGAAGATGAAAACTATGCTTCGCGTCAAGTGTCGACAACGATCACATGATTGAAGAGCACCATCGCGACCAATCATACGAGTCCCAACGAGACGCGAGGTATAAGCGGGCAAGAGTCAGGGGCACGACGCGAAGCCTCGCGACCTCTAC
The DNA here is from genome assembly GCA_021527715.1 of Neoseiulus cucumeris. NCBI lineage: Eukaryota > Metazoa > Arthropoda > Arachnida > Mesostigmata > Phytoseiidae > Neoseiulus > Neoseiulus cucumeris. The sequence continues at coordinate 5,839,520 of JAJSRV010000035.1, read as the reverse complement.
GCCCAATCCCCCAACGCGTGCCAAAGCTAAAGCGAATGACCATTATGGAGAGTGTCTGAGAGCTTATGGATAATCGCGGCGTCCGAGCACCCGTGAAGGTCCTCATGGTTTGAAACAAACGGAGTCGGCATGGAGCGAGTTCATAGGAAGAAAAAAGAACGAACGAAATAACTTTCTCTCACTCTGAAAGTCTTCTGTTACGACAACTTCAACAACAATGACAGCGGATTCACGTCTAGAACAGCTATTTCTCACTCTGAAACACTGGTTCCAATGTCGGAAAATGTAAATATGTGTACTGTTTGAAAAACTTTCGATCGAGATCCTCCTTATTCCTCACCGTACCCAAAGCAAAATTTGAACCATTAGGAAGCATTCTGAAGTTCCCTGATTTCGATGTCTGCTCCGAGCGAGTTTCTCAGCTTGACGGTCCGGACCTCAACTCCGAATCCGCGTGGTGTTTCCTGATGTGAGCGTGCGACTGTAGCTAGCAGAGGAAGTCTTCGATGACGCAATCCTCGTACCATTAACCCACAGAAGTGAACGCATGGAACCTTCGTGTAAGATATGAACAACTGATAGAAAAAAAAATGTTCACCAAAAACCTTCTCGAAAACCACGCTATGGACAATTCAAATTCAAATGGATGACAAATGTCGCGTCACCACCGAATTGAGTACCGGTATGCGAGTGCAGACAAACTCGAACTGTTATTATAGCTTTACCTTCCTTTCGACTCATTTCTTATTTACATTTTCTATACTCTGAAAGCTCATTCGGAAAAGCGGAGACAGGGAATCTCAAAACTCTGATCGAGTTTTCGTCTTGGAGGAAGAGATCGAATACAAAACTTGGTCCAGGATAGCCGATCCAAATCAACGAAGCGAAGAAATTACGAAAAAAATACTTGTTACTGTCATCGCTACCGGTACGAGATACCCATTTCTATTCAACTGCTATTACTCCTACTACTGATACTGCTACTGTCACTATTACCGATTTTACTACTTCTATGATTAGGGCTCGCCCGCGACTCGACGCTTGTGAGTGCTGACATGACCGCACCGCGAGCACGGCTTGAATCAAACCTACTCGAGGGCAAGAAACAGAGAGAAAAACTTACTAAGTTCTTCAGCGGAAAAGAGGAGCAGACGAAAGAGAAACGAGCGCGACGAGGTCGGTTAAAAAGTCGGAACGAAACCCAATAATGAGAAATTATCTACGAATATATATTCCGTAGGGGACTAATTAAGCTGGTAGTAAAATCAATTCAAGGCATATCGGCGGCGATCGCCGCACAATCACTATGAGAGTCTACGTAATATAAGTTTGTGCTACAGTGTCACCAAAACGGACTTTGCCAACCGAAGATTCGTTTTTTCCTTTCTCGCTATTTATTCGAACACCTACACTCGCGTATACATACGGATATACATATACAAATATAAATATTATGAATGAATTGATAATCACACTTGTGGAAAGAAACACGACACACACACACACACACTGAGGCAAGTTTGCATAAACAAGCAAAGCGGGCAGATGGCGGGCTATGACGAAGGTGGCCGATCTCGAATTTTAAGCCACCGTGGAATTCTTGGTCAAGCCCGACGTACCCACTCCAACTTTCTCTGTCATTGCCCGAATATTCTTCTACTCGCTCGTACATCCATTCACCTCGTGCGATCACCATTGCGTGATTTAACGATCATTATTGCTGTCATCTAAATATTGTTGGACTCGTTGTTCGGAGCTGTTCAGGTGAATGATTCTCGATGAATAATCTTCCGTTGGCAAAGTAAAGTCTCTGATCCACCTTCGATCCACTCAGCGATCCGAGATCTTAAATTCGCAATCTAGGATTTTATCTCATCGGAATGAACGAATAAGTAATAGATCGATCGATCGATCGATCGATCTCGAGATCGACCCGACCCGACGAGCGGGCGAGCAATCGATCGATGCATCATCTCAAGTTGAATTGCTCACATGGTGGAACTTGGACTTCCGTTTGTATCATATGCCAGTTAGATGGTGGTGAGCGGATCTGTGCGCAGACCTCTGGACCGGGGACACACCAACCGTCTTCACTAGTTGTGGAGGGGCGACGAGAGTTTTGTTCGGATTGCAGTGGTTTTGATTTCGTTTCTCTTCGATTTCGTTTTTCTTCGATTCATCCGTCACCCAGATTCCTTGTTCTCCATCAGCCTCCCTCACCAGGGGACGGTGCCGATGGCTTTGAATAAAACGATGAAGTCAACACGAGAATGACATTGATATCGACCACCGCGACGATAGTGCTGATCTACCCGTAATAATGAGGATCGTGATTATGATGATGATGATGATGATATATGAGAATAACGAAGACGTCCATGACGATCAAGTACCGATGATGGACTTCATGAAAAATATCAGAGAATAGCGTCTGCCACCTCCTGTAGTTGTTATATTTGATTGTGTTTTTCTAAGAACAATATTTCGAAATGATCCAATAAACTTCTGTCTGAGTGTCACCATCCGTGCGAACTTTCTCAACCCACAAATGGAAGACACCGAGTTAGGTTCAAGCATGCGCGGGAGGGCGAGAAGAAATCCGACTGATGCAATAGGATATCTTCGACATGTATTGGCTTGCTTCATGAATGCTCGGATTTCAGCTCGCTTATCGCCGTCTCGAGTGAGCCTTGTTGCCTCTGAACTAGGCATTATATTATATGACGACGACTACAAGGTGTACGATGCAAACGATTTATGAGTGCCGCGGCTCACACAAGCGCCTCTCCGAATCACAACAGGGTGGATGGATGATAGCCTTTCACATTTCAGAACCGGCTCGTTCGATGGATGGATGGATGAATAGCTGGTATCTACATAGAGTTGGTGCTTGCAGGAGGACTCACTCGAGATGCAAGGCTGACACCCCTTCGACTCCGGAGTGGGAACCCGCTTGAGTTTGTTCAGTTACAAATGTACCCCATGTTCCCGACCCAGCCACAGGATTCTAATTGGGAGCGTGCTCGACCAGCTGTATGACATAAGAGTTTGAGCTCTTTTGCACTCTGGCCGCGGAAAGAGAGAGCAACAACGAACAAACCAACCGACCACCGACACCCAGCGGTCTCTCGCCTCGTCCTGACTTTCAACCTGCATCAAATAGATCTTTCTCGTAAATCGCAGGTAGTAGTCAAGTAGAAGAGTTTGCTTTGGAAGTGAAAGTTCGGCGCTCCGTTGACCAAGGATCATGAACCAGAGATACGTCGATTCCCCTGGGGCACACACGGGGATTGACGCGAGTCCGGGCTGAAAATCTCGAATCGTTCTTTCTTTCTCCCCGGATACAAAGGTCGAACCGCAAGACGAATCCAAACTGGGAAATGACTAAGATCGCAAGCTTTGCGCTCAGTGGAAGCGGCGTGTGTATGTGTTAAGGACAGCACAGCCCAACAAGGCGGCTAGAGAGACTCTGTTTGATTTGGCCGGTTGAGGGATTTTTCAAAATCAACAGAGCCCAAAATTTTGAACACGTGAGGGTGATTTTTCAAATGGCGACCACGAACGAGAAAAATAAAACAGCACGCCACCTACACGAGGCTGTTTTGCACCCGGTGCCACGGCTGTCGCATCGAGTTCCAACTTTGTACAAAACACATTTGTTTGAGAATATGAACTGACCCTCTTCAACAAATTCGCCGCTGAGCCCTGCTCCGAGTTCGGGAGAGGAATACATTACATTGAACAGAGCGAGCTGAAAAGACTTCGCACCTCATGAGGTCACACAGCTCCTTGGTGGCGGCAAGGGAACCGAAAGTCACTGACGATTTCCCTGGTTGTGTTTCGACTCCAGAGAGTTGGCTTGTTCGAGGAAAAGCTGGAGATCCCGCGGACGACAATAATTTGTGGTCGAGTGGAGCCGTATGGGGATGGCATAGTTCTCGATTCTCGGAGACTGAGGACGAATGGAAAAAGAGGAAAAGGTGTGCCCTTATTAACAACCAATGAAAAAGCGGTCAGTCAGCAGCGCAAGTGAGGCCAAGGGTGAATACATTAATACATTACAAGCTCAACTTCGACGACTACGACCGCGAACACACAATAGGAGCTGATGATGATGATGATGCTCCTCCAGTCGTCCTGAGCTCTGATCCGTCAGAGTGGGTGACTCGCGAACTAGCGAGCCATAGATGTCACTTGCCGACTCATTCGCTTAAGAATGTCCGCTGGTGGGATATGAAGGACATGCTCCCGCTGTCGAGGATCTGAATTTGCTCTTTTTTCTTCCCAACTGACAATGAGGGGGACAAACGCCTCCTCACCGAACTTCAATAATTTCCCTTCGCAGCTTCCCTATTAATTCATGATTTCGGCAACCCACCTCATGGAGAATACCTACGGGCAGAACCTTGACCGCTTCCAAGATATATTCCTCCGAAACCCCGCAATACTGACTTGGTCGCTTACATTCTTCCCGTTGGAGAGAGATTTCTTTTCATGATCAACTTGACTTCTCGGTTTCCAATGACCAATCATAGTTTAGATGTGCTCTCTGGTGAGCACCTTGAGCCCTTTCCTTCTCTCGGCAATCAATTTTGTTCGGTTTTAGAAGGAAACCGGAGCTCTCCTAAGGGCAGAAGCTTAGCTCCTGATCAGTAGTAGCAAACGGTCAGGAGAACAAGGAAGAAATAGAGTCGTTTCGACTGCGCAGCCCTTGCCGTGCTGGCTCTGGACAGTGAAATTTATCTCGCACCTATTAATCTATGTTAATGGGAAGTCGTTTATCACTGTGGTGCGCGTTATCGAGAGCATATTGTCTACCTTTTTTCTTACTTCTTCTTTTTTTTTGATGTAGACTTTGATGCGACTTCTCAAACTGAGCTGCCATCTGTGGTCGGACGCCCTGTGTGTGTGCGCCGCCAGTGGAGGTGGTCGTGGTAACCTTATCTGTGCGGCGTGGCAAGCTGTCATTTATCCAAAGTCCCTGCCCGGCTGCTGATCCCCCGCCCGATTTCTCACCCATGCAATTCCCCATTCTCCATGGAGAATGTGTGGTCTTTTAAAATTCGCAAAAACAGTCCCCCCGATGCCTTTGGCCTCAAGGTTGGCTCTCTCGGGGACTAGTCAGGTGTGAGTGTGTTTGCGGTGAGTGAGTATGAGCCCGAATCATAGAACAATGAATGCCGCGAGCTCTAGAGGGCTCTTTGTGTGTGATAGAAGCATGTTCCCGCGTTCCCGTGTTCTCCTCTCGAACAGGTTACCTCGAGAGCAAACAACTTCCCTCAAGCCACGGCATCTTTGACACGTTTTCGGGTCGCCGCGCCATTCTCGCATAAGAGGACGAGAAAAACAGATTGAACGATACCTCTGCCATGGTGTCCTCATCAAGAGATTTTGAGGTGGAGAGATTCCATGCGGAATTATGAAAAATTGTTCAAGAAGTGTATGGCGGTGCGGTTAGGCACTCAACTCGACTTGATCATGTGAAACCTCGACAGACAATAAAGGAGAGGCAAGAAAGGCTGGAGTGAAGTTAAGTGGTTTGACGGCTGGCTCTTTGCTGCCCCAAGTTGCAAACGATGAGGTGGTTCGCGCGAAAAACGACACCGCAGTGGCAAGGCGACACCAGGCAAAGCGAAGGCGACACCACTCTACGATGAAATATTCTGATCCGTCAGAGCTCCGCTGTTGATGCTGCTGCCGCCGCTGGTGGTGTTGGTGTCAGCGTCGCTCTCTTTGTCCTCCATCGTTCCTCCATCGTCTTCGGCGTGCGTCCGATGCTTCATTAACCCGCGACTGGATCAAACGGAGACTCCTCGAGACCTCGCGAAGCCTCGGCAGCCTTTGAACCCGAATCTCCTCCAGGAGTTCCAGATACAGCGAATCTCCAGATGACCGACGTAAAACTCACCCAGAACTGAATTCGTAAGGAAGCTAAGCCAGAGTCTGTGAGTTAAGGCCGTAGAGTACATCTCTAGCCTCGGCCGAGTATCCGGGCTGAACCATGCCGGAGCATAATTGGCTCCACATAAACAGATCTCGAGAGTCGAACAAACAGAGTCAGTGACTCAGTAAGTCAGTCACTGTGTCAGTCTCTGTAGGGGAAGCGCTGGGAATGCCAGTGGACGGCGAGCCGAAATGAGTGCGTAGAAAGTTCAGCTCACGTAGCAAGGGTTAATAATTCAACTGAATACCGGTCGGCGAAGCAGTGACGCGGAAAAGCCTGCATTCTCTTCTTCTTAGACCCTTGCATACCGCTCGCTACGCTCGCGCGGGGGATGCTGAGACCTGCGGAGTTTAGCAAAACGAACAAAAGATATGAACTGGTAGTTCATCATCCATACGGGAGCCCGAGAAACCTCGCGAATCGGTTCCACAACGTTGGACGTTGCCGAATGTATCACTCATTCAAAAATGACTCGTGGCTAGAGCCGAGATTCAAACTCCAGCCGATTTCTGAACAAACACGGAGATCGTAGTCAGAGACAACAAGAAACAACAAATATGTTTTTGAGCGCCACTAATGAGTGGTTTTCCATGTTGTACACCGCTATCTCAGTACCAGAAATCAAATCGAAATTGAGACGTCCCGCTTCATTATCGCCTAGTTTGATGCTAACAGTCTGCTCTACGACTGCGTGGGAGCCGTGCGAGCTCAAGTGCTTGAACTCGCGACGATCGATGTACATTGACTCAAATGCTTGTCTCGTTGACTTCAATTAGAATTCTGTTTCCTAAATAAGTGTATAATAAGTCAGCGAGTTAGCTTTTTTAGTCTCAAATATCGAGCTGCAATCGTGCGCTGAATTCGCTGAACGAAAGCGTCCCGGAGCAAACTCACTCACTCACTCTCTCTCGGCCGGCCGGCCGGCCTGCCACTCTCTTGACTGTCGGTGCGCTCGAAATTATGAACTGATTTGCGCTGTTCATTCGACCCTGTCGGATCGATGCGGATCTCCCCGAACACCAATTCGAAAGCCCGAGGCACCCTCTGCCGAATTCGAGCGTTGTAACTCCGAATTACGCCTCTCTGAATGTCGGTCGTGTATGGTGAGGAGGTTTACGATTGCAAACGCCGCACTCATTGCACTTTGAGAGCCGTCCACCGTATCAAATATCACTGGTGCAGAGGTGGGGGTTGAAGCTGTCGGGCACGTAGCTCGATTCCTCTACTTAACCGCTGGAAGCTATCTTAAAAAGAGTTGCTGCTGCACTCGAACTCCGATGTAATGCACTTACCCCTGGTGCGATGCGAACGAACAACTCTGCCGCGGCCGCCGCCGCAGCTTCTTCCTTCCGACTGAATGGAGTACTCCATCGGCTCTCTGCGCGTCGACACGGAAGCTGACTTTCATCCGAAATCTTTCGGTGGATTGGTCTCGAACGGAATTGGACAGCGTTCGAAGAGTGAACGATTTGCGCAGATAAGGATGACCAGAGCACGTGACAGTTCCGCTTGTTGTCGTTTCGTAGTTGGCTAACTGGTTCAACAAGCGTTGATGCGTAAGAGTTCGTATCGAGCCGATGGCCAGATTGACCCATTTGTTGTTAGTCCGAGTAGGCGTAAGTGTTGGTCGGATACGGGATCTTACATGGGTTGCATACACCCCGTCGACCATCTGTAATGTGTAATGTAATACGACCAGAGTCCATTGAGGTCGAAACCCGACCCCCGATGAGAACTTATGGCCAAAGAGAGATCGCTCGGTCGGCGATGGCGGCGGGCGCGGGAGCACCAGAGGAGTCATAGGACCCGAGACCAGTCGGGAATATCGGGAAGGTTGTGTGCTCGCAAGCTATTTTTATTGCTCAATCCTCTCTTATTCTCGCCTCTTCATATGGATTCATGACCGTGTGCAACCCAGTTGAATCCACCGTCAACTGGAATCGATCCAACCGCTTATTATGGACTCCGAGAGGAAAGCGAGCTTTCTCTCCAGATATTTCCAGGCGGGACGGTCCCGTAGGTGCGTCCTGATTGAAGAGTAGAACACAAACACGCTCATCAGCGCTAATTTCATTTGAATGCATTCGCTCAGCCACTCTGCATGGTGGATTTTTGTGTTGTTGCAAGGCGTGGCTGGGCGCGTTCGTGCTCGCTTTGCATGCGAAATGCGCGCGAACTCTCAAGGCAAGAAGAAAAACTAACACTCCCCGGAATGGGCAAGGAGATCGACATGGATCGAGGCAATCTCGAAAAGATCACAACTAATATCAACCTATTTTTCCTCAAATCAACGCGTTTCTCGAAAATTCCGGCCTCTTTCTTCTCGATGATCGGAACACGCCCGCGAGGAGATTCCGATCGACTCCCTCCAGGATGTCTAAATTCTTTGTTGACCAAGAGAAGAAGCCGCGCGTGCGTTTTGGTCGCCTTTCCCCTTTTTTATTTTATCCTAGAAATTGTTTGCTCGCCGTGAAACAAACGCAAATTTAGCCTTGGTCGGAGTCAGAGCGGGGGTCAGAGTCAAAGGAGATGAGACCGCATCGAGTTCGGGACCGATATCCATAACGGCTGATGAATACAGCTCCCTGGTCGACTCCCTCACCAAACTCACGTGGCATTGTATATCTTTCACACGAGAAGGACATTCGACACCACCACAGAAGGAGCAGCTTTGGTGCTCGCGGAAAGGTGCATCGGATTGCGAACAAAGTTTCTGATGTTTTATCATCGACTTGTCGCCTTTTCGTCGAGTTTCGTCGGATAATTTGCTTAACGTGAGGAATCAGATTCTGTTTTGAATTCCGCAAACAGAGACGGCGCCCCTGCACAACGAGCAAAACGTTCTACGGTCTTGTTGCAGTGAGACCACAATTGACAAACCTATGCACCTTTTTCGATCGAGTCGCTCTAATGAGAACTCCTTGCGGGTGGTTTAGAGAGCCATAAAAGTCGCAGGATCGAAGCCAATAATCACACGGCCCATTGGACAACTTTAGAGGTAGACTGTTGAGAACTCGCCAGTTCTGAACTAGCTCAGCTATCACGCCTACTGCTTGGGTGCTTGCCTGCCTGCCTGCCTACCGACCGACCGCCTGTCCGCAAAATTAGACCAACTCAGGTGGAAGACAAGCTCGCTAACTATAAAAAAAAGTCCCAGTTTCCTACATAATTGTTCAATCTCGGTCCCGAGTAAGTAGAAAAGCAAGCCTCTGGTGTAAATATTATACCCGGCAGTCGGGCTCGTACTCGCGTAGAGGAATTACTTTGTTCCGCTCTTTCAAAGAACTACTCGCACGTCAGGTAAAAATCCACTCCACTGATGAAGTCAGCGGTTCTGTGGTTCAAACCGCGAGACTTCCTTGCTTGTAGTTCCCTCAATTTCGAAGGATCGCACATCAAAACCCTGAATGAGTCTTTTTCATCTAGAATCGTCGACCGAGAGACGATTCTGTCGAATCGGGCGTAAACACGAGCCTCAAGGTGGTCTCACTCAGGTTCAACTAGGTTAGCGGTTGCACTCGACGTTCGCGCGCTGCGGCTGCCACGCCTTCCGCAACTGGCGGCGCGGCGGTGCCAATCTGCACAAAAGGAAAAAAGAACGCATCCTGCTATCTCGAAAAGTCTCAATCTTGATGATGTTTGTGGCGGCTCTCTGTTCTACTCTGCAAATGCAGCTGTAGCGGCGGCGGCGGCGGCAGCAGCACGAGAACAACAGACCCGCCGCTGGAACACATTTCGTCCGCGCTTCACGGTTCTGTGAGCAAGTGTGTTCTCGCCTCGTTGAGATGCATTTGGGCTTGAACTCCCTGTGACTGCATGGCTTTCTTTTTTGGACGTGAGCATCAAGCGCCTGAAGCGCCAGCAGAGACTATCGGAAATCAGTGAACATTGTCGACAGCCGACGGAGGAAATTGCGTGAAGCATCCGCACACAGCCGTCTGGATTGGAGCTCTTTCAAGTCTGGCCTCAACCCAAGCTTGCAGGTGGTGGTCAGAGATCGTAATGTCGAGGTGTCTGGTCAAGGCGCCGGGAATTTTTTTTCTCCTCGCTGTTTCTTCGCACTATAGCCACGGCATTTGGTTTCGTCGAGGGAAAAGAAAACAGCCCGAACACACAAAAAGCAGGCTATCCACATAAAACACCTTTCAACAGCACCGAAGTGGGAACAGAAACACCGAGAGATGTATTTGTTGATATTTTTCCTGTTCGAGAGAGCCAGCACGAAGAAATCGAGCTCTTCGAAAATCGCTTCTGCCAAGAGAACTGAGATGTGTTCCGAGTGAAGTCAGGGCGGGAATTCATTACAGCTTCAGTTCGGTCATCGAGTAATCTGTTCGGTTTGAGAGATGCTTTCACGGGAAGAATCGTCCCCCTATTCCTTTCGTCACCTTTTATTTGAACATCTCGAGGAAACTCAACGCACTCTAGCATGGTAGTCGTTTGAGAGCACCGATTCATCGACCATATGTCACAGCCTCGGACACGCATCATGTTTACAGAGTGCTGTCGGTAATAGAGTGGTTAGTGACGATAAATACAAACTTTCACAGGAAGTTTCGTCCCACCTTGAGACGGAAGCTGCTATGGGAGCAGCGTGTGTGTCTGTTCCCCTCCTCGTTGGCCTTCCCCGGCTCCCTCTTCTTTCCTCGTTGCCACTGTGGCGTTGGTCACTTCCCAACCGGCGTGGACAGCGATCCCGCGCTTTGAAAACAGGAAATGCGGCCGTCAAAACGGAAGTTCCTCTGATCGCTGTCTGGGGACAAATACATACAGCTAGTCGTCTCGCGGTATTTCTCATTCTCTCATTCGGTGCCACCCAGTAAACTAGCCGGCCAACCGGCTCGTCCCCCCGCCAGCGGACCGGACGGCCGCTCCGGCTTCGAGCGCCCGGCTCAACTCAATATCTTCGTTGCCATTGGTCGCGACACCAACGAAGTCCGAACGTTCAGAGGTAGAAATTTCAAAATTCTTCAAACAGCTCTTTTCTGCTCTGCTGGAGCCGGATCACATCGTAAAAGTGTCTCTCGCTGACCGAGTGCAACTTTGACATCAACTGAAAACTCTACTTTCTGTTCCAGAAACTTTCAGATCCAACTCGCGCCACAAATACAAACTCGGCGAACCTCAGATATGTGGATAAAGAGAAGAATCTGAGGAGAAATTCTTCGATACTTGAAGTCTCCAGGCTCCTTTAGGCTGGGGATGATCTCCGTTGCTTGATTATATTAGTTAGGGAAAGTGTGATCGTATGTATTCAACAAAGGTGGGTAAGTTAAACCACTCGTCGAGCTAAGTGAACAGCTCGACTTCTTTCAAATTCGGTAGAAGTGCTTGGAGCTAAAATTGATTCAGTTTCGAAAGTGATTTCCGCCAACGGTGATCAATCTTATTGAATGAGCTCGCGTCGTTTTGGGGCTGGTCTTTGCCTCAAACGAACGAACGAGCGGGCGCGCGAGCGAGCGAGCGAGCGAGCGAGCGAGTGCACGAGTGAGAGATCCAGGTGAGTGACGAGGTGCTCCGAGTAGGTATGCTATTATGCATCAAGTCATCCGGCGAGCGGTCCAACCGCCACCGCACGATCGTGTGTTGACGTTACAGCTCTTCCGAGCAGCTACAAACTTTGGCCCGTAAACAGCTCATTTGCAACATATTGCAACTCGTGTTGCAGCATGCGTGCAGCAGCAGCTACCGATGTTGATGATATTTCTTTCCCTGTGTTTCTTCCGCCGAGCACCACCTCGACAATTCACTCAGTTCGTCATCCATATACTGACTCTGTCGCTCGATTTGAGTGTTGAATCGGTCGGCAAGCCAAGATGGGGTTGCCTGCCAAATGGTGTTCACAAGGTTGAATACCGCCTCCCAGTTTTGCACTGCGCTCTTCACTCGAGCGATACACTGTAAAGATTTGCTTCCCACAGGGCTTTGGCGAGTCCGCCTACTCCCTCCATCGGAAGTCGTTCTCCGATAGAGCACGAATAAACAATTCTGCCGAATGCTAATGTCACATCGAACAAACTTGGCAAATTTCGGACTATAGTTTCTACGGAGAAACCACAACCGAGCTCGAGAGGTGCCGCTGTCGCACAACTAAACTGTGAGAATATCGTCCCCCCTGAGTTCTTATCCGTCCACACAGCTACTGCTGTACTGAGCGTGACGTTTCAACGTCTCGCGGATCAACTTCGCGATCCCGAAAATTCACGAAAAACTCCTCGGTATTTCCAGGATTTGGGGAGCGAGCATTATGCATCGGCATTCCTGCATCGATTCGCAGTCGATTATTCTGTTTTTTCCGCTCTTTCTCCCTCCTGGTCGTCCTCGCAGGATTTTTTGACAGTTGACAAAGTTGAATTGTTGCCAAAGGCTGTGTCTTGAGGGATATTAACTTTTGCCTCAGGCGTTTTCGATTCCTCCGTCGTGCAGTCCTGCCCCTCCTCATCCCCTCCTTCTTCTTAAACTCTTCACTCCCACGCGGAATACTTGCTACTCATATTTATGGAAATTCCAGCGTCGATGCAGCCCTTTCTTGAGTGCAAGGAACGCGGTTCCAGCGAACGAAATTGGGGCCGTTGAGAGAGAGGGCAAACCCGAAGGGAAAATCGGTCCGGGAATATTGGTCTGGATTCACTTAGCCACTCGATTATCCATGTATATTGACAGCAGCATGGATCGCTCGAGGAACTCATTGGGTCATGTTCGCGAGAACCGAATGCGCTGATCCCTCGCATATCACGTCGAAACTGCAGATGAGGTAGACGATGTGTGAAACGAAGGTGGCAGAATGAAGGGTTGTCTCTTCCTTCTCGGTGCCCGTGGGCGCAGATGCAAAGGACAGCCGTGATGACTAGCAGATGTGCGAGGCCGCTCGATATTGGCACTTTTTGTAGACTGCCGCGGTTGCTGCTTCCACTCAGCCCACGCAGCAGCTCTCGGTTCAACCAGTCACTTACACGGACTTCAACGGAATCAGCCATACCACTAATTGAAAAAACAAGGGTCTGCAGGGGATGAAATGTCACGAACAAGCTCTGGAATAAGGACTCAGCTCCAACATCGTGTTTTTTAACAGCAGAAGAACCTTGACGTCCATGAACCTTCAATGTCTAGAAAGTTATCGATGGAGCGAGAAAATTTCGAGAACCAGTTGATTCCGCGAGGGCTGGGAATTTGAGGACGAGTAAAACAAGATTCGCACTACGAAGGCGTGTTACCAGGAATAGGAGAACGGATCTGTGCCGTCTCCGGTTGCAGGAACGGCGTCCAGCATGTGTCAACGAAGTCAATCTCGGAGAAGGGGAAGTGGCGGCGGGGGTATGCAAAGTTCTACAATTTTGAGTCTGGTTTCAAATCAGTTGCCCTTTTGGGAATCCGGACGGGGTGACCTGCGTGAGAGCTATCCCGCTCTAGATCCGGCGCCTTCACAGTCTCAAATCGTCTCCAAGTTGACCCTTCGAAGTTCCCTTCAACTGGACGTTCTGCTTCACTGGATACGTAGTGCTGTAAAATTTTATCTCCATGTCGGAACTTTCAAATATGCGATCCCCTCCTCTTGCACGTGAAGTTCCCTCATCAGGCATGTGAGGCTAAGTTTACTCTACGGGGGGGGGGGTAAAGCTTTAGTACCGGACGGCCGAAGAAATACCCGACCTTGTGCCATCGTACCTCTCATGAACGGGAGGAGGGAAAACATCTCCGGAGTCAGAGCACTAGGCTTCAGGCCCAGACGCTGGCTGACTCTGTGATACCAAACGTCAATATTGCCCTACTGACACCAATGCAAGTCCGCACGTGAAGTGCCGAAGATAGGTGCTGACCTCTCGGAAGTCCATTCTTAGCTTTATAAGTCTTCATCGACACTGTGTTCAAAGTGATGTACCTGATATCCATACTGAGAGAGCCTGAAATCTCATTCTTGCACGAACCAAATGAAGCTGGAAAACCGCCAAACCAAGAAGTTCCCGTGATCCTTAAGACCTTACTGCTGGAATTCTTGATCTCAAAAAAGCTCGCCTTCTGTCGAAAGTGAATCCGTAACCCCTCCATTGTTGATTCCATGTACAAAATGTAAATACACATCCACATCTCGTTCTTTCTGATATTGTCGACCATCTCGTCATAAAGCTCTTTCTTCACTGTTCTTCCGATCAGAGCGATCGTGGAGCAAGTGACGGAACATATGTTTTCAATCTCGCCGTTGTTTCGCGGTTCAGTCGGCGGCGGTAGCTCCACTAGAGTGAATTGTTTCTTTGCGAAGAGGCAACAAATTAAACCCGGATATCCAGGTAAGTATAAAGAAAGCTGAGCAATCCAGGGGCTTGACTACCAGTCCCCGCAGCTGAAACCGACAACAATCGGAGTAGGCCGTAAGTGAAGGGAAGTGTGGCTGCTAGAGGAATGCAACGACAAAAAGAACAACGAGAGGATCATCATGAGCGATGTTTGTCTCCGCTGCTGTCGACGAGGTACGGGGGAGACGTTTGTTTATACTTCTGTTGCGCGGATCCATGTGTGCAAATGACCCCGTGCGACAGAGTCGATGTCGGCTCGCGCACGTGATGCCCCACGACAATGCTGAGTGTGGAACTCACTCCCGGCGACTCGGAAAAGCGAGCAGCACCTCCATAGTTGTCGCGGCCGCCGCGCCGCTGGCCAGCCACAACAACTGCGGCATACGAAAAAAAAACGAAAGGAAAAAAGCCTCGTTGGCCGCCCCGCAAATCTTGTTATCAATGGCCAGAGGGTGCGAGCGATGCCATGTTATGAGATTACAACACACCGTGCGGACAACATCCATACTCACACACACTCGGTCAGACATACTCCGGCCGTCTACACACTGGCTGTCTTCTCTATGCCGGTTTGTCTGCCCACGGAACTCGCCGAGTCTGCCACCCATCCATCGAAGCAACTAGCAAGCGTCGAGGGAAATGGGGATATTTTAAAGTTTGAAATAAATGAGGTCGCGCCTTGCTCTGAGGGCAATTTATGAAAAATTTCTTTTCGCTGCGACGACGGCGGTGCGGGTGTTGTTCGTGATGATGGTGATATGGCTTGCGGTGGTGTTGTCGTCGTCGTCGTCTTCGATGCGGCTTCAGAGAGACAGCTTGGACACATTCTTCACTCTCGGTCAGTGGGTCGCCCGCTGCCAGTCAGAACGCTCGATGACAATGCCCACATTGAAAGACGCCGTGATCTAACGCGGAGCAGCTCATAGAGTGTCTGACAAACTCCCACCAAGAGACAGGTAATGGATGGCGTTTCGACTCTGATTGGAAAGAGACTGGAAATTGAGAATGGTTCAACGCCATGGAACTATGTATCCTGACATTTGTGAGTCAATCGGAATCATCATAACTCATAACTCATGCATCGGCGTGGCAGTTTGCTTCGAGCACACTTAAGTGAGCGTTGGACAAAACGTAGGAAATCGTCGGGAGGACTCGCAATCCGACAGAACAGTTGTCAGCGACCAACGCGGAAATGCCGGGCACGATGACGGCGTTGAAATTCCAGGAGTGCATAAGGTGACCACCAGAGCGACACAGATCGCGCATGTTCGACAATTGTGTCAAGTCGATTTGAGACCATGCGATAATGAGTGGGAGGCGACAGCTTTTTTTGAACGAAATGTAAAAATCGGGCATCGGCAAAGACCGGATCATCTAATTCGATTCTCGAAATCGACTAGGCCCTGCGAGGTGAAGCATTTTGTAGATTTCGACACTCCGATCGCCTGAACGGCTGTGGGTAGGGCAAACGCTGAGTTTGACCTGGATCTTGGAATGCAACGGAATTCTGCCACTTTCCATCTCTGATCGATTTCAAAAGTTGGTTCAGAACTGTCTACTCTATCGGAACGAGCTGGGTAAACGAAGGCGAATCTTTGTTTTATGAAAATAGTCATTCAGTCATTTATTATCGTCAACGAAGACGGAGTCAGAAGGCGACGCAACCCGAACTCACGTGAAGTCGTCATAGGAGCTAATTCTACTGATTCTGACAGTTTTGGAAAGAAAATGAATCCTAATGAAAATGACAAGTGTCCCTTAGACGATTCCAAGGCAACCTCTCAAAGTTTTGATCAGCGACCGGTCTAACCATCCATCTGAAGCAAAGACGACCACCGACAGTGAGAGTCAAGGGTGACGCAGCACTACGCCTCCATTTGCACAAGTGTTCTAGAAGAGACACTTCCGGATCGCATATCTAGACACTATTATTTGAGCTCGTTTGATACTGGAGGAATAGACGATAGAGGATCGTGGCGCCGGCCGCGATGGAGATCGGCACGATCCATGACGAAAGACTGCCCTCTGTCGAAGCTGGGGCTTCAGGGAACTTGGATTTCTCGGCAACCTGCGAGTCAAACGGAAATGGTTAGTGACAGAATCAACAGAATCGAAGTCTGCTTTCTGGATTTAGCAGAGAGGAAGTTTGGATGCTCGATCTTCTTTCCTCCTTGGCATTGATAGCTGCTCGGCGATCCGTTTCGGCGGGAAGTTCTCTTCTATTGACATGAACTCTTCCAGCCTTCGAAACTTCTTTCCTCTTACGACAAACAATGATCGTCTATTTCCTCCAGCATATACCGTTGGAAATCTGCGTCGCGCTCCTTGCTATGTACTGTTTCTGGGCAGCACGGCTTCGGTAACTACGACGAATCCTCCAGAAAAGTATTCTCTTCATTGTATTCAACGAAGGACTCGTCATCTTCTAGTTCAAGCTCAAGTTTTCTCTATTTAGAACTAAAACCAGCTTTCTCGCTCGAAGTAGTCTCCAAGATGAACTGCATCAAGACGCAAGAATGACGAAAGCTCAACGCTGGCAGTTGGAATGAGCTCTTTCGATCTTTTCCTGACGAGATTATGCGAAAATTCGCTGGAATTCTTGCTCTGCCGGTTTCATGAATGAGTTCAGTTTGAGCATGCGCGGAAATCGCAAGTAGTAGCTGCTCAAGTGGCCGCCTTTCCGGGAGCATGAGGATTATAATTAGATTGAAACCGTTCCTTCGTTTCCTTTACGTGAAATCTAACGTCGCATGCTTCCGATGGTTCTTCATTGGCTCCAGTGACCTCATTCAAAAGTATAGACATGAGGAAGACAGAACGAACCTTCTTAATCTTGGCCTTATCCTCATCACACAGTTCGCCGATCTTGTATTTGCTCATGAGCTCTCTCGCATCGGTGGAATGTCCAACATCTTCGAACACCTCGGTGCTTTCTCGTCCACCTTGTTCCAGAAGCACTTCTTCACCTCCGGGATGCTGAAATGAAGTTTCGTTGGTGAATGCTCTTCTGTATTCGAGGCAGGGGTAGGCAGTACATCGGGGTTTTACATTGATGCTTATTCATTCGATTCGGCTCATCTGAAGTGAGAATATCTCCACCCAACTAGTCCAAATTATCTCAACCTTGACCTAAACTTTCTGCGGAGCTGAACAACACTCCCCTTCAGACTTTGATTTTGAAAATAAGTAACTTCGTCGGATCGCCTCGAGAAGTGTTGCAACAGCTGGAGCCAAAGTTGAAATTTTTTTTTTGCTCCAATAACTGATTTCCGCCAGAATATCATCCTTAATGTTGATCTCGATTATCACTGGCGGTAAGTTCGCGATTAGCAATCACTGCAACCAACAGACTGACGCAGAGAGAAAGTCAAGCCAAGAGATTTTGGCGAGAGAAATCTCGATTACAAAGTTCAATCGACAGCGATAGCCAAAGTTTTCTTCTGATCTAATGAATCGAGAGGAGGAAAATACGCTCATTCGTCTCTATTGTTTTGTCGCGGATATGATCAAGTGAACAATCCATCGATCGATTTTTTGACCGAGTCAGCGCCAGAGGGATTCAAGCAGGACGAGGGCAAAACGCAAGTCATTCCCTTTTAAGAGGACTGTTTTACCACGTCACTATGATTGCTCAAAGCTTTAACTGAATGTCCCGGTTCTCAAGGATGCCGCTCTCTGGCAAGTTGTCGCCACTGCCCCACTCTTTGAAACGTCGGAATCTCAACTTTCGCTCATTCGTTCTCATGAAGACCGAGTTCCGTTAACGCAAACGAAATTGGAGAAAAGAGAGCGATCATCAAAGGTGGAACACTTGTCGCTGGAGGACCACCGTGGCAACAAGAACCACCTGTCAAAATGCCCAGAGCGAAACACGGCAAACGTTTTTTCCGAGCTCGAGTAGAAATAATTACGTGAGAGTGAATGTTCTTGGGCCCGAAATCGTCACCAGAAACCCCTCTCTGTCGAGTGAAGGAAACCTGCACAAGTCTCAAGGTCGATCGACAAGTCCACGGCGTCCTCGCTTTTATCTGCCTCCCTGGGAAACGAACGATTCCGAAGGTTTCCGAACGCAAAAAAATTTCAGATTTACTCATTCAAGAATCCCGTGTCGGTTCTCATCCGGCAGAAGATTTTTCCTCGGATTGTTCCGGGATTTCAAGGATACCGAATGACTTTCCGCTAACCCCTAGACCAATGTACGCCGTACGAGTGCTCTTCGCTAAGAAGTGGATTCTCCGCCGAGAAACTCAACTGAATGGGAAACCGACTGAGATCGCCGAACGATATGAGCCGAGCCTAGCGAGTCCGAATGAGAAAAAAAAATTGCGCCATAGAAAACGCCGCGAAGTTCGCATCAATCAATTGTAAACATAGGAGTGGTTTCTCTTTTGCGTTTCGCCACACTCACCTCTTCCATGAACTTCGTCACATCGTAGACTCCTTCGTGGATAACGAGCCAGCACGAGCTCTTTTCGTTGTGTTTGGCGACGTCTTCAAGTGAGTACACGGACATTTTCTGCTGCGGTTATTGGAGCTGCTGCGAAGAACAGAGAACGCAAAGAGTCACAATTAAGTGCTGTTAGTGCCGCCGATACTTGGAGCAGAGCGAGGGACAACTCGATGTGGAGAGTATAGTTCAGCTGTGACTGCAACTGGCGATGCGTGTGCGTGTGAGCGAGCGTTCGAGTGTGAGACCACTATGGCGACCTTTCCACCGTTGACAGCGGCGGCCCCAGCTGCAGACGGAAAGCGTTCCGAAAACTTGACGCTCAAGCGGTCCGTCGCGGTTTCGTAGCTGACAGCCAGCTCCGAATTCTCCGCTACATTCTGTTCGATGCACAGAAACAAAGATGATCGTTGCCATGGACTCGAAGGCGAACTTTCATAACAAACAATACCTTGGGACTGGGGCTTCAATTTACTCTTCTTATCACTTCCCTTAAAACGTCAGCAGGTTCTTCTCAACGGCGCTTTTGCGCTCCTTCCGTCCGATAGCTGTAAAGCACGGAACGGACTATATCTTCGAAAACAGCACCGCGCCACCAGCTGTCAGAAACACGAGCAGGGTTTCGGCCGTCTTATTTCGGATTGGGATTCAGATTGCGAGTATTTGTGCGAGGACGCTTGTTCTCTCCGTGTTTCAGGGCGCGTCAATACAGCGTCCAAGCTGCAATAAACAAACCGCTCATAGTTTGAAAATGAGAGGAGCACATTGAATTGAGATTCGGAGGACTTCGATTCGTGAAAACAAAACAACCATTCTGACAGCAATCGACGCTGACCTGCATCACCACGAGTTGTATAAAACGGGGGAGAGCTCAATCCGAGTGGTAGAAAGCCACACCGTGAAATACTCCATGCCAGACAAACACAGGTGGGGTGAATGTCCAACATCTCGAAAACCCATCATCTCGAAAAAAATATCCGGGAGCTCGAAAACTCTCACCCTCAATCTGGCCTTGTGACTTTGAATACGAGCATGTGAGCGATTGGGGAATACATTTCAAAATTCAATATTCTATCCTTATTCAGCCGCATTAATATGTCCCCCGTCGCGTTGATCTGTTGAGACCGCTAGCAATCAGCTGGAAACGATTGAGCGTTCACTGGAAATAATGACGAGGTCGGACGAGACTCTTGTCAGAGATTTCATCTAAACCGAGTGTAAAGCGCTGTAGACGGCATCATAAGTAATCCACTTGAAAATTTTCCGATTACTTGGGGATAGCTACGTGCCCTCCGCAGACCTCATTTTTGACAAGATTTCGTTCGATGGAAGAGGTTTCTGTATTTAGTCTTGTAGACGCGTGAAGTATTTTCCGTTTGCTGTTCCAAATTTTTCCGGATTCGCCCTTTTCGATCTGTGGAAGTACAGCCTCTGCGACCAAGGAGCCTGACTTGTGACGCTGAACTATCTAGCATCCGACTGGTGATTCTGCCCTGATTCGTTGGATCAATTCATAGAATTTGAGGCCTGAACCTAGCTTAGGTTTGTCATTCGAGCGAGATGTGATTTCTGCAAAGAACCGCCAATCCCGGACAGGAGTAAAGAGCTTCCTGAAGCGCATATAGGTCCATAACATCGGAAAATTGATGATTCCCGATTTTTTCAATTTTTTTATATTAGATCGCCTCGTGTCTGCGCTCATTACATTCTCATATTGGCAGTTATTTACACTCGATAGTTGAACGACAGCGTCGTAAACTTCGAGAATATCTAAAACCCCAACTCCGACACTCATTCGAGTTCCAGGCTGAATCATGGGCTCAACAAATATTGGAGCACAGAAGTCTCCAGAGCTAATGTAACGATTTCTCGGTGTCATCCAATTCCGTGATTGAACACCAGCGTCCTTGAGCATGTCTGTGTGAAGAACAACATGAAAGAGATTTCATCAATAGAAATATAGGCCATACAGAAGCGCAGCTCCGATGGCGATGCCGATTGCAGTGATCCACGACGAAATACTTGGGCCGCTAGAATCGGAATCTGAGACCTTGGTTCCTTCGGCAGCCTGTGAAACGGATGGAACTAGTTAGAAACCGATTATTTCCAGATTAGATCAGTGCGAAGTGCCCTCACGACTCTGCTCGATAGTATCGATTGCATCTTCTGACTGATATCACGTCGTCTTTTAGACATGCCGCGCGTTCCTCCACTCTATTCTGTCATTAAGTGAAAAATGCCGTCAGGGATCTGACGCTTTATCAGAATGACGAGTTCTACGGTTACTATCCATGACTCTTTTCGTTTCTCTGTACTGCTTCTGTACCTACGATGCTCTAATCTACTCCAGTACTAGCTCCGTAATCTCATGGTACAGTAGTAACGTTTGTAACGAACCTCCTTGATCTTGGCCTTGTCTTCATCACACAATTCGCCGATCTTGTACTTGCTCATGAGTTCTTTTGCGTCAGAGGAATGTCCAACATCATTAAAGACTTCGGTACTTTCCCGTCCGCCTTGTTCCAGCAAAACTTCTTCACCGCCGGGATGCTGGAAATGTTTAGTTCAGGAAGTCTGCATTTGTTACAGGGAACAGGGATGGGAATCATCGATTTATGAGACCCGGATCGCGCCGAGAAACCGGGCTTGTTCTCAATGAAATCTTTCGACAGCGCGACTGGGAAAGCCCCAACAGTGGGCCCAACCAGTTGGTGTTTTTCGAGTTTCGATCCACTCACCTCATCCATGAACTTCGTGACATCGTAGACTCCGTCATGAATTACAAGCCAACACGACCTCTTCTCATTGTGCTTCGAAACTTCTTCAAGTGAGAAAACGGCCATGCTGAGCCGCGTTTATTGGAGCTGACTGAAAAGACAAAGCGAAAATAAGCGACGAGGATTAGATGCTTCTGGTGTCGCCGTGGCCGATGATGATTGACGCGAGGGACAAGTCGATGAAGAGAAAGTGGCTCAACAGTGAGTGTGCCTGGCGATAAATGCGCATGTTTTCTCAAGAGCGCTCGCGTTCGATAGTAAGATCATAATGAGGACCATTCCACCGCTCATGACGGCAGCCTCAGATTCGGATACGTACTCCTTTAGAGTATATTGGATGCTTGAGATACCTGTTGCAATTTCGCAGCTTACAGCCCGCGTCAAGTTACCCGACGACTCCAGCTCAAAACCTAAACACCGAATGAGTTGTTTAAATTGAAAAGAGCCTCAACAAAGAAAATTCTTACCGAAAATAACTCTGGGAACAGAGTGTCATACAATTGTATCTCTGTAAATTCACTGGAAACGTCAGCAAGCTTTCCTCCACAGCACTACACCGGTCTTGCGCGCGCTCCGTCCGATAGCCGTAAATCACGGAACAGTTCGGGCCTCTGCGAACAGCACCAAAACAGTAGCACATGATAACACTCTTACGGAGATTAGCCGGCGCGATATTCTCGATTTTCAGACACTGTGCTGTGATTCCTGGCGCTGGGAGTTTCCTCATCTGTTCTGACTCTGTAGCTTGTTGAGCCGAGGATGTCTCGAGGAGGCAATAAGAATACTCAGCTGAGCAAAAATGTGCTGGAGATGAAATTCATGAAGAGGACCAAGGAGAAATATGAAAAAGATCTTTTCGAAGCCGAACAGAAAGCACTATTCAGCACCAGCGTCACTCATGAGATGGAGGGCAAACGGGCCAGGACGAAACGTTTCATTCACGAGAACAGTTACGTGCCCTGCGCTGACCTCGTGTCGGGCAGAATGTCGTTCAAGGGAAGAAATCCGTGGATTGAGGTGAGTGAAGTGTTCCTTCGATTCGTCCTCAACTTCAACAGAGAATTCCTTTCGCGAGCCCTATGAACTGCAAATCCAATGATCCAGTGTTTAACCTGGCTGGAGGCGAATAACTTGCTCTCCCCTGGGGGCTTCAACTACCTAGGTGGCTGAATAAGTAACATCGAGAGTTTCGGTCGCAGTGAATTTGAACACCCGTATTCCACTCCTGTTTGTTGCGTATCCAAGTATCTAATACAGGGGACCTTTCTGCCATAAGAATCGCTAGAATCCACCTTCTTGACTCACCGAGCGAAAAATTGAGTTTTGATTCACTTTCCAGAAACTCTCTGCTCAGGACGATGCCGGAGATTCCAAGCAGGATTTGGGCGCCATGGGTGGTATCAAGGATGAAGAGTTTGCCGAGAGATATTCCAGCACCGTGGACACTATGAGCAAAAAGTTCCTGCGAAAGCGAGAGCGAACTAACGATGACGCTCCTGCGAAGAATAAGAAGTTCAAAAAGCCCCGTTTGAACGACTGAGATACGAGTGATACGATTTGTATGTCTGTTCTTCTTCTGAAGTTGTGAATTTGTACGTGAATCTGAATCGATCTCGTGATACTCTTGTATATACTGAGGGATATAGAATAAGTGTAATTGAAGTCAGGTTTTCCCTTTCGAGGAATAAACAGATCGGTGTGACTCCCCTGCAATATTCAGTGCCGCGAATCGAATTGAAATCTCTTCTCTTGAATGTTTCTGTCGGTAGCGAGCAAGTGAGTACGAGTTTAATTAGAATTAGGACTCTTCACGCTAAATCCGAGGCTTAACAAGCGTTCGAACTCGATGTGTGGTTTCTTGAATGGATTTGCTGGTTCATACTAGGCCTTGCGGATAGCCGCGATCAAAGCGAGGAAAATTTGGAAACTGCAAAGAGGAAGTGTTGATGTTGGCCTTCTCCATCATTATCCGTGGTTCGATGCAACCTTTCTCGCAGAACTCTGAAATTGCGTTCCAGAAGAAAAGTGTGGTTGGAAACCTCTGGAAGGCCTAGGCTAGACGACAGTTTGAAGAATCGTGATGAATCAACTCTTTCTCGAAAGAGCCCCGTAAGGGACAGCGGGGTACAGAATGTCATCGATCGTGGCTGACAGTCAACTTCATTCTGTCGCCGAATAAGCGGAGCTTCATGAGTTCAAGTCTTCTCGGCACCCCGTTGAGTCTATCTCTCCTGTCGAGCGTTTTCGAAAACTCGCGCACCGAGCAGACGACAAAGTGTGCAGAAAAACAACAGCGCGCTACTCCACAGCCACATGTGTTCTTCACTGTACTCATCCACTGTCGTTCCTCCATGGGGTGCTAAAGTTTTCCCTATTGATTCTACGAAGTTATTCGGTGCGTCAAGGGCAACCAACTCCTCAATCTCAGGGTTAACGTTTTTATAGGTAAATTCGCAGAAATTGATTTAAATATTCTTCGTGATCATTCGGCACTTGTAGAGCGCGGTGTCCTCTTCTCGAATTCTCATTGAATTATGGATCGTTGAGAGCGTCGTGTATTGCGAGTTTTTCGCTTTTGGAAACCTTGAAGATGCGCGCGATTTCATCGAATGGTCGTCGAGCAGCTTCGCGTTTCGCCTCTCAAGACACCCACACGCATGCTTGTGTGGACACCTGCAGATAGAAAATTTCCCTGGCGACGTCGGTCGGTGATGAGGATTCCTCTTGTTGAGTGACATGAACGCCCTGGTTCCTTCTGAAATTTTTGGACATTTTCCAACGTGAGGCCCATATGTGTTATATGAACTCCTTTCTTCCAGGAAGGATGGCGGAAATCGGCACAAAGGAGAGTGAGGGAATTGCATCCACAGAAAACAACTTGCTAGTTAAAGGACATCTCAATATTGAGGCGAGCTTGCGGGACCTCTCACTGCCAGAAAAAGATCGAGAGAAGCTCAAGATCTTAAAAGATGAGCTATTGTTGGAAGATCTCGCAAAACATCGCAGGAAGAAGCTTTGGAAAGAAGTTGATTGGGTGATCAACCGCAAGCGCCGCAACGATAACAAAAAGGTTCGGATGCAGCCGCGTAGGGCGATTTTTCAAACTGCCCCATGATCCTAAGATGTCCATACCAAGATCCATACCAACGATGTACATCGCGAAAATCGGAGCAGAGTTTTCTGCATCAACTGTGCTTCACAGATCTTTCTCTTTCGCAGCAAGAGCGAAAGAAGCGCAGGCTTGAAATTCGAACTGGTGTCAGAGAGCCTTCTCAGAAGAAAGCGAAGATTGTAAAATTGGCTGACAGTGAGTGCAAAATAAGAGTGGCCCTTGATCTTAGTCTCCACGATCTCATGACGCAGGCTGAGAGAACCAAAACCGGGAAACAGGTAAGGGCTCCCGCGGTACATCTAAAGAGAAATTTTTACAGGATAATTTTATCCACGGACACGAGAAGATTCTGGGAAAAAAATCATGACGCTGCATTGCTCCCATTCATAAAGGTGCAAAGATGTTACGCCATAAATCGACGGAAGGAACGTCCACTTCAACTTCACCTCACGGGACTTCGTGACGCTGAGGCGATGACGGAAACTCTCTTTGGTTTTGAGAACTGGGATGTGTTCCGGGCCGAAGAAGATCACATCGCATACTTTGGAAAGGAGAAGGTTCGTCTGGGAGAGAATTTGTTTTCCATGATCCGTTGATTCGTGCTTCTGCATCCTGTATGGATTCTGAATTCAAAATTTCAAGGTCGTCTATTTGACTGGAGATTCTGATAACGAGCTCCAAGAACTTTTGGAGAATGAAGCGTACATAATCGGTGCTATGGTGGATCACAATCGACACAAAGGAATAACCTACAAACGTGCGTTTGAAGCCGGGATACGGCATGCGAGATTACCTCTGGACAAGTAGGTGTTTCCGATTTTCATCCACAAGGGAAACTGCATTGCATAATCTTATTGAGAACTTTACGCCTTGCACCTACCTTTTGATCGCTCAGTTTCATCACAGTAATTAGATGCTCACCCTCTCATCTCGATATCTGACGGTTTCCTCTTCCAGGTACGTCGACATGAAATCGCGGAAAGTTCTCACCATAGACCACTGTTTTCAAATCCTCCTGAACAGAGTGAATGGTCTCAGCTGGCTAGAGTCAATCATTCAAGCTATTCCTGCTCGCAAAGGGGCTCAGCTGAAAGACAGTGATAACGACGACGACGGAAAAAATGATGCATGTCAAGAGTGCGACAGTTGTGAAGATAGCAACGAAGCTGAAAGTGACGGAAACGGAGATCGTGAAGAGGTACAATCCAATGTCCCCATTGAAATGAACCCCACGGACCCAATAGATGATACAACAACAAAAATTTCGCAAGTTCTTCAAAAAGAGGAGAACTCTCCTCCAAGCTAGCCCTGATTTTGATTCCCGTGAGTCGTCTTGACGACTAAAATCAAGTTTATAACGACGCTCTTGAGGATCAGTAAATGTACACTAAAATAAATGAGTTGTTTGAATTTCACCAAATCTCGTCATGATCACAAACGAGAACTCTATGAGGCTGCAGTTTATTTACAGAAGTTATGCACAGCAAGTATTTACAGCGAACGGAACATTTTCGACCACAAGAAGCAGCTCCTTTCTCCGCTTCACGCCGCATCGGCGTTCCAAAATCTAACGAAGTCCACTTCGATATCACGGGAGTCTTTCTTATGGAAACCATAGATTCTGTCGATGTTGTACCGAAGCTTTGCGATAACCTCACACATCAGGCCCCGTTGTTCAGCTTTCCTGACGAGATGTTCCCTTGTCGACGTTTTGTGCAGGGAATAAATGTTCCCCGCGCACAGCGTTGAAGCCGTTTCGAGGAACATCAGGTCGGCCCCTAAGGCAAAAAAAAAACTTTCCAGCACGCCGAGGAGGACCATCATCCAGGAAATGCGATTCGGAGGTTGAAGCTCGATCATTGAAATACATGAATGCGATGATCAACAAAGTCGACTCTCGGACTGACCTTTGTTCCGCGTTCCGAACGGAGGATTCATGATCACTGTATCAACTTCTATCCGCAGAGCAGAGGAAAGGTGAGAGACGTCTGACTGGAGCAAGGAGATATTCGTCAGCGCGAACTCGTCGACGTTCGATTGGAAAATTTCCAGCGGTTTTGAGTCGATGTCGATGGCCAGAATTTCACTGGAAAGCATCAGAAATGTCTGAGTCGGGGTGAGACATGAATCTTCATAGTCAACAAAAGAGAGAGAAATGGAGGGGGAAAAAAGTTAGAGTTGACTCTCGAAGTTGGTGTTTCGGCGTGAATGATTGAAATGAGAAATGTTTCTAGTCATTCCACGGGAGCTCCAGACTTAAATCGTCCAAGCTCCTTGAGTTTTGTCGAGAGATCGGATCGCGAGCATTCTAGTAAGAAAGACATCAAAATGCTGTCGACTGCGAACCTTGCTCCGAGAAGCGACGCCCCGACAGACAGAATGCCTCCTCCGCAACCTAGGTCGAGGACAACCTTTTCCTCGATGTCTCCAAACGAGAAGATGTGATGTAACATTTCGGCTGCGAGAAAAATCATCAGGGAATTACGAATGAATTCCATTCACAGCAATCGATATTTCACAGCAGCGTTTACGATGGAAGACGAGCCGAAGCCATCGATTTCCGGAGTTGTCTGAACGAAGACCCGGATCGAAGCTCGGAACTATCTCTCATCTCTGGATACGTCTCCTCACCTGCGATATCTGGGGGTGTAGGGTATTGCTCCAGTTCCACATTTGGCTCGTCAAAAGTTTCGACACTGTCAAGAATAGATTTGAGCCTCTTAAGCTTCATACTCGTCAGAATTGTTGGAGTGAAGTTATCTCCGAATAAGAGTTGTTTTTTTTTGGCAGCTGTCGGCGCTCGCAGCGACAGGGTCTGTTTACATCCTTAAGACCATGTGCTCGGACTAAATCACGGAAGCTTGGAGAGTTCGGAGTCTTCCCTGGAGTGATTTCTGTTTCGGTTTGAGTCATCGCGAAGGGACAGAAGGTGCTTTTCGCGAAGAACGGCGTGACAATCTCTGCTCTCTGCTGCGGACAGCATTTCAGCTTCTTGTTCCCAGTCTGCAGTCTGCGAATCTTGTTTGGGTGTCTCCGACGGCTTCAAATCGTCGGATCCCGCGATTTCGCCCGTGAGTTCCTGCTTTGGAAACGACAGTTCGGAGAATATCCAGAAAGACATTTAGGTGGGAATCTTGTATAATCTAGTTTTGGTTGATTCCCGGCGAGGATACACAATGCAAGTAAGTGAGAGTAGCAAAGAGACAGATTTTCTTCTGAACGGCTTCTTCCAAGCAGTCATTCGAACTAGGACATAGGTCCTTGAGCCGGCGCCTTATATGGGAACTTTCAAACGGAACGCCGCAGTGTAGGTTCTTCCACTAGACCTGGCATCCTGGTTTCTCTTCAAACCTAATGGCAGCCGGGGCTCGATTTCTTCAAACCTCAAAGCCTTTTGAGGACACTCTATTTACCAACGTTGAGATCATCAGGGCCTGACCGAGATTGCCCAGCTGATATTTTAATGCTGTGTATTCATGGACGCGAAGAATCTGAGAAACAGCCTTTCTGATCGATTTCTCGTTTCTGTAATGGAGCCGCTTTCGTGATCCAACTTATTTTAACGAAACTTGCAGAATCCGAACGAGGACACTCAATGGAACGATGCTTTGAGGAAGCACGGGATCATCCCCTCGAAGAAAGAAATCACAGAAGATCAAATAAAGTCTCTCATCGACGAAGAAGCTCAGAAAAGACTCGAGCCGAAGGTGAATGTTCTGTCATTTAGCTTTCGTTCTACCTCCTCCGTAATATCGTTTTCGAATCCCAATGAAAGCACTGCACAATCTGATTTGGGCACCCTTGACTTCAGGAGCGAGACCTCGGTGAACTGAGTCTTGAGGAACTCGAACTCTTAGAGGATGAAGAAGACGAACGTGCTCTTCTGGCATACAGAAACCAAAGAATCGCGGAAATGCAGGCGCTTGCTCAAAAATCCAAATTTGGTGACGTTAGAGAGATCGCTGCCGATGATTGGGTACAACAGGTGAGCTTTCATTATTTAGTTACGCCTTCCAACATCTACCTTGATCTCCAGATGTATTTCCTCATGGTTTGTTTTCTGTATCGTTTGCGTTTCAGGTCAACAAAGCTGGGGAAGGGATTGTTGTTGTCGTTCATCTGTTCAAGAATGGAATCCCTCTGTGTTCATTGCTGAACGACCATTTCCAAAAGCTGGCGCAGAAATTCAAAACTGTGAAGTTTCTGAAAGGACAGGCTGAGAGCTGTATGCCGAACTTCCCAGACGCTCATTTACCCTGTGTGATGATCTACCGAGACGGCAAGGTTGAGAAGAAGTACATCGGACCCGACTTCTGGGGCAACCGGCCCTCGCTGGAATTTGTGGAATGGCTTCTGGGTGAGTTCAGACATTTTAGCTGTGTTTCGATGTCACTTGACACTTGTGCTGAAATTTCCACTGATTTTTTTCCAGCAAAGAAAGGCAAAGCCTTCGTGACAGATTTGGAAGCGGATCCCCGACCGAAGACCAGGGACGTCTTGATGAGCCAATTGAAAGGAGGCGATTATTCAGATGATGATAGTGATGACTGAAAGACTTCTTCTCCATATTTGGGAGTGGCTCTAATGTGACGTTTCTTCAACTGCCAGCCCGCATCGATCGACCTCTTCTAACTTACGTTAATCAAAGTGCACACACATTCAGCTGCAGTCAATTTCTATTTATTCAATAAAAAAATTGGGACCGCTCAAGCTTTGGATATCGAAACTTGCCGGGGACAAGTTGACAAAGTTCAGGTAGAATCGACGATCTCCATCCATTTCATAGTAATCTCTCAAGAATCCACTTCAAAACAGCGACAGCACCGTTTGATGTGAGCTTCATGTTCTCCAATTTCGAAAGGTCGAAACATTTCTGAACGTCAAAGATGATATTTCGGAAGGCTGTCGCATTCGCTGTTTCTTCGGTGCCTCTTTCGCCGAATTTGTAGTAGTTGTATGCGTCCAGCGACATCAAGTGATTGAAAACCCGGACGTAGCAGTTCAGAACGTCGATGATCTCTTGTTTCTTGTATGCCCTATTCAATTTTGTGGTCGCGAAACAAATCCGGATGAGTACACATAGCGCTCGGTTCAGAGCAATCAAAATGGTGGCTGTCGGTCGATATTTGAAGAGGACATTTTGAGTCAAACAGGGGAAGATCTGAGCTCCCAGCCGTGAGGACTCGAAAGCCTCGACTACTCGCACTGAGGTTCCGGAACACGGGTCAAAGTTGTTGGGGCAACTTGCCCTGCTAACAAGCAGAATCAGAAGCAACGGCGTCAAAATTCGCTTTTCGATCTGCAAGTTCATCCCTCCGCCGTGAGCGCCTGCAGTCCTCTTTCGCTTTCCCCACAATCGTTGGTGAAAAAGTGTCTTCGGTTGTACGTCAGGGGTTCGATAACCTCGAGAAGCGATTTTTTGGTGAATCGAGGATGGGGTACATATTGCGGACTTGAGCCGCCGTACACGACGTTGGCAGGGAATTACGCACTCAGTTATGCCCGCGTCGATTATCCTTATGGCGCGCCGTCGATTCTCGGATGGTGGTCTGGGCATACAAAAATCCCACTCGTTGATTAGCCCAGCTGTTATTGTTGCTCATTTTCATAGAACGGGGATGGAAAAATCCATCTTCTTTACCGAAACTGCTTCACTCTCGGAATGAACGCTGAATGAGCCGTCCTAGAGTTTTCCGGAGACTTCCTCTGCACGCCACTCGTCGAAAACTGATTTCGTTGATCAAAAATCGCTCGTTAATTCATTCCCCGTTATTTTATTCAAATCGACCTAGTATATCTTTACAAGCGGCTTGAACTCTCACTAAATTCGGAACACGGGAAAAATTCTGAAGCGCCATGAAAGTCTTTCCTCCGAAGCGCCGCGGTATCTCTTGAGAATCTTCATCCTAACATCATTATCGCGAAGGTCTGCTTTCGATCTTTGATGCTTCTACAAGAAAAATCACCGTTGACACAGATGGCCGACGTTGCGACGACGAGTAACTCGATGCTATTGAAACAATCCGCCTAATGAAATCGATTCGAGGCTCCGAAGGCGATTTCTGAGCGTGTTGAGCCTCCTCGAGATCACGGATAAACTCCTGATGTGAGGTTCACAAGTTGGAGGAACCCGAAAGCTAATATCTCCCTCCATAGCTTGATATTTGAGAGTTGAGATTCCCGAGTGGTGACTGTCGTCTACATCACAGATTTGCGTCTCCGAGCGGACGTTGACGGGAGCGGAACCATACTGCTCGACGTGAAAGTAGTTTCCATGGCAAGTGTGGCTTTGGTTCCCCGGAAGTGTCGCTCTTGGAGTTTCTCCATTCCGAGCGATTGAGGTCAGGTTGGATGAGCCGCAGACTCCGTCGACTTCCTGTCTAGGTTCAATGTTTCGGCCGTTCTCCAAATTAGAATTACGAAATAGAGAAAATACGCTACAAGGGAAAGTCGAAATTCCAAGGTTAAAGTTAAGACTTCGCTCCGGCGTGAAAGTCGATTCGTCCGTTTTTCTCTCGAGCCGTCCGCTGTTCATTTCCGTGGTTATCCAGGATTATGCCGGTTGACGGACTTTTTTTTTCTCCGAAATTTCTTAAAATCGAATCGACGTCAGGCGAAACAACGTGAGTCACGACTCGGAAAGTCGCACTCTATAAAAAAGCAGCGTCTTCCCATCGCGCTCAGTTGGTCCAGTTTGAGTCAGCTCGCGTTATCACAATGCGAATTTTATATTTGACGTTTTGCATCGCTCTGGTCCTGAGTGAGTTTCTCGATTCCATCCAGGAATCCTCTTTGAAAAGTCGAGAAACGACTTCCTGATTTCTCCTTGTTTTTGATCAATGTGAAAACGAGCGATCGGAGTGGAGCCTGGAACGCGTGGAAATCGCTCAAACCTCTGGGGGTTCTTCATTCCAGGTACGGCGACGTGTCGAACCCTACAGCACCGCAAATTCTTCATTCGACCACAGATCGACTATGGCAGTGATTGAGCTTGGTATTTTTTCGATGACCTCCACTCAACGCTCACGGAATGATGCATGTGTTTTCTACTTTCGCGCGAGCACGACGTCTCATCCGTCATATCACATGACTCATATGAGATGGAAATAGAAATAAAAGTTTTGCGTTTTGGAACCTTCCGTGACGATGAAAAGTTCACACAACCGTAGGCATCATATGGTATCGAATCTCTCGCGTCGCGAATCAAGAAACTCCGGAGGCCCTGGAATGTAGCAGCGGTCCAAGACGACATCACAGCTATGCCTCTCAGAAAGCCGCAATTCTGAGAAACTGCGGTTTTGGTCAATCGAAAAACCGCAGGTTAAAACCGTGGCTCCGGTTGAGAACCGCATTTTTTGCGGTCAAGAACCACTGCAGGGCCTAAACACAGCTCGAAGGTGCGCCTCGCTGTTCGTATTCTCCGGAAAAGATGTTTTCCAATCTAACAAACACAATCATTCTGCGGCGAAACGCGACATCCAACATTATTCTCTCTCAGACTTGATTTAATGCTTCCAACGTCAACTTTTTGCTTCGAGCTCGACGGTCTTCGGAGTGACTTCTCCATCGGCCGGCATATACATTTTCGAAGCACTTTCGACGAAATCGGACCGCGTGCGTGGGAAACGAATACAATTTAGGATTGACTACAATCCAATCTAGGTTCGACAAGCAGAACTGGAGAAGTAGGCGAGGGTTTCAACAGGTTGACCGGAGAACTGGCTCGGCCACCGTCAAAAGCGACCAAATGATAGTGAGATTTCTCGAGAGAAACTTGGCTAAAACGCTTCGAGTTGCATAATACAAAACTTTGTGCTCTGGGTGCATCTGGAACACAGCGCAATCATTGGGAGAGAGTAGTCGTTTCTCTTCAAACAACTGGATGGATGCAGGTCATCGCCGAAAATGTGGCCCGATTTGAAACGCACGCAAGGAACGCGCGTTTCAGAGAAGTTACACAGTGGCTCCGATAAGCGTAAAATGTTCCGAATTCTCATGGTGAAAATGGGTGTCTTATATTCCCTCGTGACATCCCTGTTCAGAGGTACTTGAGCGTCACTCCGTCGCTTCTTCCAACGAGCTGAACCGGTTTGACACTGCTCAGGTAAGGGGGAGTCTGGCTGGGTCATCAGACAAGAGCTTCTATTTTTCTTACGGTACCTTCAGAACGGGCGCCTGACTTGGGGGCCGAGAGCCAGAAGGATCGCGTCAGAATAACCAGCGAAGGGATCAACATAACCAGTTTTCAAATTTTTCTGCGGACCGATTTTCACCACCATTTAGTACGTGGACACTAAATGGCATCCTGACCATCTCTGTGTGGTGCTAATTCGGAACTCCATGTTCGTGAAGCAAATCTTATTCAGGCAGGTGCGAAGCAAGATTTCCATCACGTTAGACTATAGAAGAGTTTCATCCCAGCTGAGATACCTCTGAAGCTTCTCTGCAAGATGCAGGAACATCCTTCGAAAAGTTCTACAAATCATACACAAGTGCCACTTCCGAACAGCTTCACGTGAGAGCGAACCGATGCTATGGATGGTCGTGCTCAACTCAACTGATCGCTGAGCCTGGTTTCTTAAGATCGTTTATATCTTCAAGTTTCAGACCCTCTTATCCGGATCCTGTATGACTATGGGTGTCTTTCAACTCCCGATTCTCCTCTTGGTTTCGTTCACCTCGACCATGGACTCGAATCCGTAAATGCAAGACATTGTGCCCTCGTATCGGCAGATCTTGATGAATTTAGATCCATGAATGAACACGATCTCGAACCATCAAACAGGGAGGAACGGCTTTTCGCAAAAATTCCGCAGCGAGAAAAGTTCCACGTGACAAAAATTCGCGGTTGAAACTTCTGCGGAAAAATATGCTAGAAAACCGCGCATTCCCAGATCTTCATGATGAGATCTCGCCCCGGGAGACAGAGCCAGGGATCACAGCCGCCGCGGCATGGCATCAGCTTGCGCCTCATGCTTTTGTTTCCGGCTGATTTGGTTCTCAGGTCCTGCCGGGAACCTGGTAACGGACGAGTACCAGGGACAGCTGAGTTTGGGCTGTCCATTGGCACTCGAGCTGGATGAAACGGGTCGGGACGTACTGCTAGAACTCTTTGTTTTTGCTCATTGAGTGATGATAATTGTGGGGTAGAATTGTCGGGATTGCATTGTTAACAGTGGCGCATGATGCTCCAGCAAAATGCTGTGTCATGACTCGTGACCAATTAGTTTTGTGTTGGAGAAAAGCATTTTGGCATTCATCCAGGAGCCCATTTCGCCTTGTGTTGGCGAGAGTGTTACCTGCTATAATAATAAAATAGAACAGCTTTGCCTGGCCCTTTTTTGTCTAAAGGGTGGATGATGTTGCGCATCTATGTTGTCAACTCGTCGCAGTTTCCAGAACGCCTCTTCAGAAGATATCGAAAAGCGACCCCAGGCCACTCGCGAGGGAGCCACTGCCTTGCGTATAGAGTTCCCCCAATGCACTCACTTACCAACTAACTCTCTCGCTCGCAACACAGAGACGGCAACGCCGACGGATCCCGATGGGGTTTTCACGCCCCTTGGGTGAACCTCGGATCCTACGACGGTTGCCACTTTGGGGAGGGAAAATGTGTCCTCGTTCTCTCTGCGGCTGGATGCAAGCTCGTTTACATGCAGCAACGATTCGAGTGATAACAACGTTTAGCCAGCTGCGTGTTTACTTTCCATTTTTCTATGAATGAGTGAAGCATTGATTTCAGTCATTCCGTGGGGAGCTTCGACAGCGATCGTGATCCGATTAGGACCAAGAGTAGACCACAGAGAAGAGAAAGATTACGACAGGCAAGAGAAACGTGGGCTCGGCATCGCCGAGGAGTAAGTTTAAAGCCTCCCACTGACCTGATTTCCCGTGATATGGATTACGGTTTCCCGTAATGCGAGAATTCGAGGAATGTCTGATATGCAGTGAACCGAATTTTCCGAGATAAGAATTTCGTAATGAGTAAGATGATAACATTTCCAGAATGACTCGAGTATTTCAAGCAAAGAAAAAAGTTTCCGTAACCACGGATTCTCCGTGATACGGAATCACGGGAAAACAAATTCTGATCGATAGATCTTCGTTCAGTGATCCGATGGCCTGTAGGGAAATAATAGGTACGAGGAGTGTTGGGCATAAACATAATCATGATAATTAACGTCATCACGGTGCACATGAGTCGGAGGAAGCACTCCGGCACGCCGAGCTGCACTATTGAACTGCCTCTCGGGGCTCTGTTGGAGGCTGCCCGGAAGTCGTTGAAGTCAGCCTATAGGTGGACTTGAAGCATGGTGAGCGCATATCAGATTGCATCCCGGAGAAGTCTGTTCTCCGTTATCGCAAATTTGTCTCGTCAGAAGCCTTATCGTTGTGCGGGAAGACAAGAGGAATGGAGTTCGTGAGGCTCAAAGCGCTCAATTTGATTTCGAAAAACGCTGCGCCGATGATCAGGGCAGTGCTTCTTAGATTGATTTATCATCGGGATATTGCTTTTGCTGGCAGAGAACTCGTTGAATCATTGACTTGATTTCGTGTCGGTCGGAAAGGAGAGCTGAAAATACCGTCTATGTCCGAGGTTTTGCTTCTTGAAGTTGATAACATCGAAAAATTTTATATCATAGGAATCGAATTCTCGAAACATTTTATCCATGAGCTCGGCCGTCTCCGTCGATGGTAAGCCTTTAGGTGAAACTGTTGAGAGAGATTTGAAATCCTCCTCGACGACGGTTCACTGAATGCTGTTCCCTTTCACGCTCCGATTGTGCGGTGCGGACTGCGAATCAAACTTTGGATTTGAAGTGATCTCGAACTATGTAAGTCAAACTACTCAGTGGACGAAGGGAAAAATTCTTGGTGTCATTCGATCCAGAGGGGAATTCTCTCCGGCTTCTTGGGAGCTGTGCTTCGCTGATTCAGGCACCTCTTTCTCCGATGGCCCTTCGTGTTTTGATCGCAGGGAGAGCGGCTTTGTGATTGATTACACATTCGAGAGTTCACAAGGACGCTTTGACGTGTCACGGATTAAGAAATCACGATGACCAGCTAAGGCATCAAAACCGCGGCATCGATTCCGATTCGCGACCTGTAGCCGTTTGAGAGCAACGATAACGATGTCTCATCGCTGATTGAATCTTGGATTGGAGAGATTGTCAATTATGCTGAGTGGCTGGTCGAAATTTGAGTTTTGCCGATCACGCGTTCAGAAATTACGATGCTCAACTCAGACTCTTTATAGCGGATTCGTCTTCTAGATTTGATACTGCCAGGGCTCTACAGAGGAGGAACTGTGAAATCTAGTTGGTGAAATCAGACAGTCGCTCCGGATTTGTCCCAAAACGTAAGTTTGGCTGAAGTCCGATAAAGCATGCTGCCTCAGGCGCCCGAAACACTAGAATCGATTCAGCAACTTTTCGCGGGATGCGTTTTGCGACGCGAAAGTTTCCAACCATAAATCTCTGGAGAACAGCATTTCAATATGCGAATCAGGTGGAGTATCCCGCTCTGACTCCGTCTGCCATCGCTTATGGGAATCGGACTTCGGTCTTCAGAATGGATAAAGTCGTTCTCGAGATTGACGTGAACGCTGAAGTAAAATTTGTAATTCATAGATCTGTGTATATTCGATTCCGTCGGTTCATGATGAGAAACGAATCGAACTCGCTCTTTATCGGCAGTCTATAGCGGCTCTTTAGGGCGATACCATAGGCCTCATATCAATGATTCAACTTTTCTTTGTCTGTTTTCCCTCAGGAGAAGGATGAATTCTACGGAATTCAAGTATTCGTCGGCTTCGATGCTGCTTCAGAAGTTATGCCGACAGGAGAAGGAAAACTTCGTATTTTCGCCTCTGAGCTTGGGCACCTGTTTGGCGATGGCCGTCGTCGGACTGAAAGGAGAGTCGAAATCTCAACTTTTGGACTTCCTAAAAGCACCCGATGATGAGTCGTTGCATTCCGCTTTCGCCGATCTCGTTGCGGACGAACAAAACCCGCTTAAAATAGCGAACAAACTCATAGCCTCTAATGAGTATGAGGTGATTGAGAAAGCTGTAACGTTTTTGAAGGTAGGTGCGAGCAACATGTTGCCATACCAGAAATTAAATCGGGATCTCCATTCGGAATAGCCGGATATCGAAGCCGCGAATCCATCTCAGAATTTCCGTCATCCGCCATCTCTTCATTCGAAGTCTGGGTGTAAACTGCTGATATTTCCTCGATTTCAGACAACGTACAGATCAGAAGTCGAATGCGCTGACTTCACGAATAACAGCAGAGAAGTGGAACGCAAAGTAAACACCTGGGTATCCGAGAAAACCAAAATGAAGATACCGCAGCTCCTTCCTGATAACACACTGAAGCCCGAAACCATTCTTGTTCTGATCAACGCAATCTATTTCAAAGGTTCGATTGCCTGCGATGTGCCTCCCATTTATGAAAATTCTTCGGTACATCTCAATTTTTTCGTTAGCGAGTACTCCGACTGTCACCGACTCGTGATTGCCGGCCGAGTGAGTCGTTGTACCTCATCTCCTAGTGACAGATGAGGATTTCCAGGAACTTGGTGGGACGAATTCGAAAGCCTGAATGATAAGCGAGACTTCCAACTTCGTAGTGGGGAGAAAGTCAAGAGAGATTTCATGAAACGGAAGAGCGGTTCCTTCGTCTATAAGGAAACTGACAAACTCCGTCTCGTCAAGATTCCTTACAACGAGAGACCTTTCTGCATGCTGATTGCCATTCCGAAGAACTGTGACGAGAAGATCGGTGAGCGTTCGAGACGTCTCAAATTGATGTTGGCTTTCGATTCTTGATTTCCCCGCCGGATCACCTCAATTTTGTCCCGATTTTTTCGGTCTATTTGACTATACAACTTCTCATCTGGTTGTCCGGGAAGATACTTTCGGAGTCTAATTGATGAGCTCTCTCTGTTTTCTAGACGAAGTGATTCTCGGGACGACGGCGTCGGAATTGGCGTCAACGATCGATTCTGTTGGAGCTAGGCCGGATGGATACATTGTTATTCTCACTATGCCCAAATTCAAGATTGAATACAATGTGGGTGGCCTCCCGAAACATTTGGCAGAGCTCGGAGTGACCAAAATGTTCACGCCCGGTGAATGTGACCTCGGAAATTTGTTCTCCAAGGTTGGTTCGAAACTGAAGAATTTGTTGAATCTTGTTTACAAATGTGATTTCCACCCCATTCAATTGATCAATGTATTCACAGACCGTTCCGCCCCCGTACATCAGCGAAATCATTCATAAAGCGATCATCGAAGTGAACGAGAGAGGAACCGAGGCTGCTGCTGCGACGGCAGCCGTAGGAATGGCTGGTTGCGCTCCTGTGTTCAAGCGGCCACCTGAGATCGAAGTGACCATCGACAGACCGTTTGGTTTTTGGATTTTGTCGGAGAACGACATGGTTTCATTCGCAGGGGTGTGCGCTAATCCCTGACCCACGGACACTTTTCTCTCTTAAGTTTTGGCGGGAAGTACTCTTCGAGGACCGGACTCCCTGAGAACGGCGATGTAACGAAAGCTATTTCTGAGCGAAGGTATCGTAGCGAATGATATTAAACGTTGCGATGCGTCGTCAAGAATCTCGTTGCTCCTGTGCAGCTTGGAGGGCGATTCTTCATTTTTGCTCCAGATAGAAACAGGGAAACCACAACGAAAATGAATGAGTTCCATGACAATCTGGGCGTGAGCTTCGTTCCTTTTTGACCCCAAAGAATCCATCTCCTTCACATCTCGAGAGCGTGTGCTAGAGCGAATTCTTTGTGTCCCTTGGACACTAGCATTTCAGATCACATTCGGTTTAGAAAGAGACATTCCGGCCAAGAGAGCAGGGCCAGAGTTTAGAAAACGAACGAGGAAAAAGCAATCGGACAGTGAAAAGCTAATTTCCCTCAGCGCGTGTTATGGGGACTCTTCTCGCTTGAATGTACTAGACATGGGATCTCCGGTTTCATTTTCTTTTATTCGGGACTCCTGCCATCATCAATGCAGTCGAGGAACTTCGGCTTGTCGAAATCGTTCACTGAAGTGTTCTCAAACTCGACCGATCTTTCTCCTTATTATACTTACAATCTTCACTGCGATAAATATTTGCTGTAATGACTCTTTGAAATTGATTCTCATACCAGGCGGACAGTTTCCGCACCATGACCGGGATTGTCGCATGCCAGAAGAGAGCGGGACGGCATCCAAGAAGTTCCTTGCTCAGTGATCAAAGGAATTTGTCCATTATCCAACGCAATATGGCGATCGAACTATCGGCTCCGATCTTGACAACGCCCTCCACCTCGTCGAAGC
The DNA here is from genome assembly GCA_021527715.1 of Neoseiulus cucumeris. Classification (NCBI taxonomy): domain Eukaryota; kingdom Metazoa; phylum Arthropoda; class Arachnida; order Mesostigmata; family Phytoseiidae; genus Neoseiulus; species Neoseiulus cucumeris. Next base: position 5,800,613 of record JAJSRV010000035.1, on the reverse strand, counting down.
ACTTGAAAGTATCGGTGAGAAGAGACTGCATGAACTGCGAATCGTTTGCGTTGTTCCCAGGCGTCTCCGAAGGACTCAGATATGAGAAAGCCCCCATTCTCGCTATGGTCTCCCAGAATTTGATGTAGCATGTCGTCATGATTTCGAAATCCTTCGGGTTCGAAACCCTGTTGTGCGGCGTCAGTGCGTTGCATATTCTCAGCGAGAAGCAAAGAGGTCTGTAGAACGTTACCAGCTTCACGGTTGGGGGTTGGTATTTCAACATGACGTTCGAAACCAAACAGGGGAATATCGAGGCAGCCATTCGCGAAGCTTCGAAAGTCTCTGTGACGCGAAGTCTGCCCGATTGACACACCAGGAACTTTTGCGAGCAAATAGCCGCTCCGACGAAAAAGCAGAGTAAGACGCACTTTCGGAGTATCTTCCAATACATGGCCGCTCGAGTCGATTCTGCACGAAGCACCAAACTTGACGGAAGAAATCTTTATGTTTGTCTAGGTGAGTTACTGGCCTAGCTGCTCAAACGGATTGTATCCATACCGTTACCAAAGTCGAAAAGAATGTGGCAACCAGGAACAGGCATATTTGTTTTTCTGAAACGCATAATACCTCAGGTAAAACAGGTGAAATCCTCGAAGTTTACGAACGATTATCAATCAAACGCGAAGATGTGTGTGAGAGAAAGAGAGAGCGGGGTGTCCTCGGAACAGAATCAACAAAACTCTGAGGCCTTGTGAGCAGCTTGTGTTTTGATTACATTCGACTTGTGCGCACCTAGGCTTCTGTAGATTCTTGTATGCAAAACGAGTGAAGATCCTGCGGAGGCTGTGCACAAATTCGCTCTCATCGTCTACGATTTCTCCGGATCAGAAGCCGGCGATGCCGCTGCATGGCCTGAGCAACACGGAACGTTTTCTCGCACAAATCCTCATGAAGGCAGGCAGCTATGGAGTCCACCTCTTTATCGGAGACGAGCGCTTTCACTGCTTCTGACATCGGGAGAGAACCTCTATCCATGCAGATTAAGCTCAAACAGGGGAGCCAGGCCGTAATCAAAAGATTCCCATTGATTGATGAACGTCATCCAAGACTCGAGATTCTCTTATGATTAGAGCGCAGGTGCAATTCGAGGCCCGTCTCATTCTATGCCCATTCAGTATGCTTGAGATCCGTAACGGTCAATCCGGTGAGCGGTTGACAATTCTGATGTTTCCGAATGATCAAACCGCATTTAGGGAAGATATTGCTACATCCACGAGGACAAATAGATCTCAAAATTCATGTATCGTGAATTTGCATGAAATTGCAACTTGCGGACTCCAGGAGCCCTGAGAGATTCCGACAATATGCACCTGTGGGCATCCTGGAAAGCTCCATACGGATAGTATGACTCAGATATTTGGAAAGAAGACCAATGAAAAGGGCTGCCAAGCAGCTTGTTCAACGCATGTTTGGTCTTTCATTATGCATCTCGCGACTCTGAGCAGAAGAAACTGAGAGAATACAGCAGCTCACCTTACAATTCTTATTCGAGGATAACAACACATATATAGCAATGCAGTGAGCCCTCAAAATCCTCCAGAGTCTTCTCTCTCGCGGTTGCTTGATCATTTACCTCGAAAATGATACCATTATTATTTCGGTATTTTCGGTATAGATGCCATATTCATTTGATTCATCTTCGCTACTTCCCCTAGGACATGGAAGAACCCATGAAGTTACTTACGGCAGACATGATTGGGTCGCAGTAATCTTAGGAACATTCGAACATTCGATTTTGAGATTTACTTATTTTCGAGTGATCTCTCGGGTGTTGGTACTCCGTGATGACGTTCGAGATGAGACAAGAAAAAATCGAGGCCGCGAAATGCGAAGATTCGAAAGTCTCTGTGACACGTAGTTTGCCGGCTTGACACACGAAGAACTTTTTCGAGCCCATGAATGCTCCGATACACACAAACAAACAGAGGGAAATCCATGTTTCGGATCTCTTGCCGTGCGTAGCCGCTCGAAGCAGCTTCATATGAAATGTTTGCCGAGGAGCGTACGCGCGTGCTAATCGCACCGTGTTCACTGTTTTCGATGACGGGGATGCATTATGTAACTTTCTCCTACCATTTTTTATTCACTCCACTTGAGTGCACAAACAAACTTCAAAAGAAACGGGTGAACATTTTCAAGTGTGTGGAAGACGATCCGTCAAATGCCGCGAGCGGAGTTGGAGCGAGATGTCCTTGAAATGACTTCGGACTAACTTGAAGGCCGAGTTCTAGGGTTGTAATGATGGGGAAGTCCCAAAACAGATCACTAACCCGTGTTTTGATTGGATAAACGAAGGGCGGTACTGATACCTACCTAATCTGAATTCAAACGTGCGGACTCAAAGATGTCCCTTGTTTACATCGGAGCAAATGATGAGGTTCGCACGCGTCAACAGATCTTCTGATGGAAGCCATGAATGGTATCTTGCGCTGAAATTCCTATTCGCGTAGTTTCGATGTTTCCTATCGGTATGAAAGAGAAGCCTTAAGGATTGATTTCAGCAGCACGATTCCCTCGAATCTCCTCACGCTCCCTGTGTGCCTCCGTTCCTGAGAAATTGAACTTTCCCTGAATATAGTATAGGAACAGTTACGATCAGAAGCACATTCCGATTCCGTGTTTGTTTCTCAAAATATTTTGAGATGAGGAAGCTTGTTCATCGCTCTGAGTGAACACAGGACGAAGGATTCAACTTTCGATGGACCTTGGTGGGACAGTCGAGACAACCTAATGGGGTAGGTAAGGTGAATGGGCCAGCCCGCTTATTCGCTCCCGAATATTTCCCCATTCCAACAATGTTGTGCTGTGTAGACCGCTTCATCGGCCACTAAATGCCAGGAATACGATTTGATTTTGACCGTTCAAGCTCAAGATGGGTTCTCGCCGAGTCGCAGATTGTTGCTCACTGCCATGGTTCTCGATGGAATCTCTCGCAGGCGATGTTGTCGCCAAGCTGTGTCCTTGAAGTCGCCTCGGGAGGCTCCGCCACTTTTCTATGCGAAAAGGCAGCGAAGAAAGACTATTCCGATGCCTGAGCAAATTATTTGTACAGGCTGTCGATCAAACGACAAAAACAAGCTCTTCTACAATAATATGACCTCCAAAAGACGCTCGTCTCAGTACCGTGGAATCGGAGATGGTCGAGTTATGTTCATGAAAATCCTGTTGTCCTCGAGTTGAGCGGACTTCCGATGATGATTCGTTAGATCCGAAAGCCCGCTTATTCGGCCACAAGTCGATCTCTGCTGTACTCGCAAATAATGTTGGGCCAGGCTGAGATCAACGATCTGGAGAACGTGGATTCTCATCCCCTGTAGGGAGCACTCTGTGCCCTAATACTCAACCTTGAATCAGAGCTTGACGATTGACGAGAGCTCCTCTTCTCTAAGCTGATACAATGAGACTTTTCTCATGCTACACGAGTTCGGCGAGACAGATCACCCTTCTGCATTCAGATGTTGATTGTTCCGATCAAGCACTCGGCACGCGAGGTCCCATCTACTGTCCTCCTTCGAAACACAGTCCAGCAACTTCTATTCTTCTCTGCCTTCCTCTATTCAAATATGCCTCGCCCCGAACTCTGGGCTCATGGCATGTATCACCATTGACAGCTTGTTCCCCCCTTTATGGGCAGCTTTGGGTCCCTGGATCGCGGTTCTTGTGGACACCCGGTGCCAAATAATTAAAGAGGATCAACGAATGGCAATTGATAAGCGAAGCTTCCTTCGATGACCTGTCTCCGATCCCATGACCTGCGCGGAAAATCAGCGACACCAAGATTCAACCAGGATGCTCAAGAACGAGATCAAGGACCGGAGAATCGAAGATTCTGAGTCAGAAATATTAATTGGAGGTTGCACAATGAATCCATAGAGTCGGATCCGGAGACTTGTGTGGGCGAGGCGGTCCGGAAACGGATAACTGGACGGAAGACAATCGGGCAAAGTTGCAGCTCTCATAACTGTGACGAAGCCCCATGATTTAAATCAATCATCTTTATTATTATAGGACTCTGATCATCTTTATTTGGTTGAATGTGGCAGACAGGTTTCGTTCATACAAGGTCAAGCTAGCGAGTCCGGTATCGGCGGCGTGATCCAAGAGGGCGCCCTAATTTCAAAATCAACTGCATCTCAAACGTTCCGAAAGATTATCCTCTCTGCTCTACTTCTGACCTTTGTTCTTCAACCCGATGAAGACATGAAATGAATTCCTCTGTTTCTCGGATCATCGGACTGAACCGTTTTGTCGGTTCGAGCCGCTATGAAAATATGTTATCAGTAGAGCTTGGAAGTTTAGGCATTAATCATTTTTGAACCTCCATCAATCAATATGAATTGATGGATATTTAGTGAAATAGTGCCTGATTATTCCAGCCCATGACTTTGTTGGTTTAATATCATCGAAGTAATCGACCTCCGATCAATCATTCCATGGATTGATGGAGGCTGATTAATGAATAATGCCTAAACTTCCAAGCTCTAGTTATCAGTAATCGTGAATGCTCATTTTTCTCTGAACGTAACAAAATCTCTGAGAATGACGTCATAACACCGGAGCAGAGATATATGAACATCCGCTGGGAAACCTACAGGATATTCATCCAAATGATTTACAGCTCTTTGACTCCTTGATTGTCGTGTCATCAGAATCTCTCCCGGCTCAAGTTCCTTCTTCAGCTTTTGAAGTTCGAACGGCGGTTAGAACATTTTCTCGATGATGAACCGAAAGACATTCAAGCTGATCTCTGGTGTGTCCTTCAACTGGGCGAGGCTGAGGCCGTCGAAACATTTGAAGGTGTCCGCCATCAATACCGGAAAATCTTCTTTACGCACTGAGCCTTCAATCTGGTGTTGCGTCAACTTGAAGTATTCCCACGCACCCATACCCAAGGTGACATTGATGAACTTTACATGACACTTGGCTACGGCTTCCAGCTCGTCCTTCGCGGAAAGCTTTCCCGTAAGTTGTGTACCGAAGCAGAAGCTCACGACGACACAGAGGAATTTCTGACTGGCGAGAACCATCGCCGCGGTAGGTTTGTATATCATGAGAACTCTCGACACGAGACAGGGGAATAGAGTTGCTCCCATTCGAGTGGCTTCCATCACTTCGCGAACTTTGAGTTCTCTCCGTTGGCAGGGATCGTATCTCGTCGTAGGAGAAGCTAGTTTCGGACAAGTGAAAAACCAAAGCAGGATCCAAACCGAATGCATGATTGAAACTTTGTTGACAGCAAGTGTCCAATATCCACCGCACCGCCACATCATTGATCGTCCCACCGAGACCTCGTCCCTGATTTCGATTGAGTGAAGGGCGTTTGCACAGGAGCAGACCTCGGAATAACGAATCATCTTCAAGGATCATCGATTGCTCCGCCCAGGACTGATGATCCGTCGACGACTGATGTTTTTGTAAATATGCAGGAGATTCGATGAGGCACAAGCCCACTATTGTCCAAATGCCCTTATGAGGTGAGAGATTGAAGACACCTGCAGGAGGGTCTGAATGTTTTGAAGCGACAGCTTGATATCGTCGATTCGATTCTGTTGCCGCTATCGGATCCTCCCAGGGATGGCTCTAGATGCAATGGAATCGATGTTGCTCGGTAGCGTTTTGGAGAACACGTCCCCGCGGAGACCTCGCTTCAAACTTGAAACAACATTTGCTGTATATAGGGGAAGGCGCCCAAATATGAGACAGTCTCCTAATATTAGACTCTTCGAGATCTCGGTTGTGAAAAAAAAGTTTTGAGTAAAACCTGGCGTGATTGGATGCGCCTTGCCTCGTTATGGTAGGGTCAGAGCTAGGTTTCTGATAAAATTAGATTTCCTAGGGTAGAGCGGCTTCGAGATCATTCTTTAGAATCAGAAGGCGACTTGAGTTTTTTCGAGAGTCTCGTGTTTTCCTTCTGAAGTTCTCGTGCAGGAAGGTTTCGACGTGATTCTTTGCTCGAATGAACCTCAGCGGCCTCCCAAATCTGGGCGGACTTGAAACTCCGATATACACTGAGTAGATCCGGTTTCGGAGCGATTCCCCGAAAATTTTCCCCTGCGCCTAATATGGGATAGTCTGGGTGTCCCAATATGAGACACCACAGAGACATGTCGGTTTCGACTTTTACGCTTGGATAACTCTGATCTCGCGTTCTGAATAGTTGATGAAAGTAGTTTTGAAATTCCTTCTACCGATTCTGCGTGAGAAAACTATTCTGTGATAGGTTTGTTTAACGAATGATCAGTAGGGCTGGGCAAAATATGCATAAAAAACAGAGAAATATGCATGCATTATGCAGACTAAAAAAACAGAAATATGCTTTAAAATATGCTCAATGAACGTCGCTTTTATTTAGGTAAGATTCTGGTTACACGCGACAATCACGTATTGTTTCAGATTTTCGAATAGGAATGATTACCGGTTATCTTGCAAGATGGCTTTGTATTGTGAAAACGTTCTTACAACTTCGCAAGAAACTGAGGGTGCGAACTTCATGCTAAGGACATCTCGCACGGGTAAAGCTGAGGAACTTCCAGACGTTCCACCATGCAGGATGTCCCGAATATGAGAGAGTTGCAAGAAACCTACGTTGCCGTTCAACACATCTTGCAACTTCTCGAAGATGCATTGTAACTGTTTCGGAAGAGTCCTCAATTTTTCTCGTCCACTTTCAACGAGATTGATGGCTTCCTCTAGTGGTAAACTGTGCTCCTCGAGAGACGTGATCGCGGCAGGTAGTTCAGAGAAGTTGGCGGCTATGGTCGTGAGACCACTCCGAACGCTCGAGTCGACAAACAGATTCTGTGCTTCACCGATGGAAACTGCATAACATTCTTTTAGTTCGTTACAGACGAAGCTTTTTAGGGTCTCAAAGTTTTGGGCGTAGTAACGCACTGCTTCCAACCAAGTTCCCCATCGAGTCACTATCGGCTTAGGGGGTGAAGGAAGATCGACTTTCTGCCTGAATAACAATACCCGGGATGGAGCTTTCAATAGAACAAGTTTCATACTCGCAATGAGTCGATCAACTTTGGGAAATTTCGCGCGAATCTGTTCACAAAGTCTATGGAAGCCATGGGCCACGCATGTGACATGGATCAAGCGAGGGGATAACACTTTCAAACCGCGAGCTGCTTTTTTCATGTTTCGTGCTTCGTCCGTCACAAAAATCAGTACACGATCATAGTGTACTTTTCCATCCCAGAGAAGTTCCGACGCATTCACAAATACATGGGAAATCGTCGTTGCATTAGTAGCCTCCAAAGCTTCGCATGCCAGAAGAAAACTCCCGCCAAATCCTGTGCGCTCCATCTTGCCGACAACAACATTAGCGACGAACCTTCCCGTTGTATTGATTGTCTCATCTATAGACACCCAGATTCTTTTTGATTCGCCAATTTCCTCACGGAGCTTCGCGATGATAGCTTTGTAGACTCACGGAGCATAGTTTCGTCTCAACGTAGATCGGTCTGGTACCTTCATAGAAGTGAATGTCTCGAGGAAGTCCTTGAGCTGAGGATTCGAAAGCTCGTGCAAGGGGATATCCGATGCCATGAAGGCTTTGCAGAGTCGCAAATGAAAGTTATTCTTCGGCACTCCGTTGGAAACCGTCACTAAAAGTTGCTGAGTAGTCATCGATCCGACAGCATCCCGACGGCGGATAGGTTCCTCGTGGCCTTTCGTACGCACATGCTGACTGATGTTGAACCTCCGAGGTTGGGCAAATGCTTTGCAGCACAACTTACAGAGTAACACGTTTCCATCCGATTCGAATACATCTCCACCAAGGGAACGAATCAAATCGGAATGGGATGGTTTGGCTTTTGGCATTCTGCAACTTCATGTGACTCGGAACTCAGAAAGACGTTCCTTCTCTTCGGCTTGCGGTGCAGTGGAAACAAACACGACATTGATGTTCTGCGAGAATTACATCGCGATTCCTCGCAACGTGAAGCCATAGTACGCGAAACTCGCACATGCCGCTGTTTTTCTGCGGAATCGAGAACGGTTGACCGGTGTTGCCAAAATGCTCTGGAAAGATATTGCGAGTAGAGACTTGTAACTGAGCTCCAACAGGAAGCTTGTTGTCGGTTTTCCGAGGCGATAGTCGCAGGAATATGCGAAAAAAATGCGGGAAACGGCAAGATATGCCAGAAAATGCAGGAAACGGCAAAATATGCATAAAATGCAGGAAACGGTTAAATATGCATGTATGCACGATAATATGCATTTCATGTAAAACCCAGCTCTAATGATCAGTGAAGGTAATCGGCGAAGCTCGCTTGTTGATACGCACATCCGTCGAATTTCGCTCGCGAATGAGATGATACGAAGATTCGCGAATTCTGTCGTTTCTCGACGTCGAATCGAAGAATCTGAGACCTACGGCTCACACAGCGCATGAAATCGGAGAGCATGACAGAGTCTTCCATTTGATATGCAGGTTTCCTGTGTCGTCGTATCGAATGACGGCTCTCAAGTCTAGCCACGAAAATTTAGTTCCAAAAGATGAAGCCTGCGCTTCCGAGCCGTCACGTCTCATTTGATTCATCTCATTTCTTGCTTTCCCATCTTCAGGAGTTACTTCATAGTTGTTTTCCGGGTGGCTCCTAATATGAGACAGTGTCCCATATTGGGAACCCTTTTTTTTTTGGAGACTTTTCGGCACAATCACCTAAATTAGTTTTTCTCGGAAAATAAAAGCGGTCCCTGGGATCCACGACCCATCGTTTGTAGGAAATAGCGCTAGGATTCAGAATATTACGCCAGTTTCCAAATACAACACTACAGACGTTCGCAGTACATATTCATTTCAGAAAAGCTATCTCATATTAGGGCGCCTTCCCCTACTTTCCGGTATTATTTCCCGGATATTACACTTGGGACACAAGAGTGACTTTGTCAACGTGGAGGTCGAATGCCAGTTTGCAGTCGAAATAGTCACCGAGATCCCTGACACACTTCACCTCCTCGATGATGATGATTCGAAAGGAACGCGGAAGGAGAACGCCCACGGTAGTTAAAATGAGCACGTGAAAGTCAGAACTAAGAGCCCGTGGCTGGCGAACGTATGAATAAAAAGATAAAAGCGATTGAAATTCGTTCGAGTTATTGTTCCACCCCAGTAGTTCCCAATACTAAGCAGCGGTTGGATCGTGCGACACTCATTGTCAGTGGCGGTGAATTTCGGTGAAGTTGGTTGGAGCGGACACGGTTACGATGGTGACGGGGCCGCACCGGAGAGGGAACAGGCTGCATCGGCATTCGTGAAGATTCTGATCGAGAACCTGAAGCTCGAGATCGGAAACACCATATCAATACGTGGAAGGATTCGACGACAAATTCAGGGCAAGGTTGTAACATGTACCAAATGTAAACAGAAAGGTCATATATCGATCGTGTGCCCACAACTTGAGCCAAACGGTGGGGAGCAACCAAGTTCGGGTAAGCTGCAAACTCAAGAGAAACAGACGGAGTATCGAGCGGATGGAGACGCCCAGTAACGATGGATACGATGGGATTGTTCGGACTCGTTCCGAATCGTGGAAATCCAGTCACAGATAACGTCAGTCCCAACCCGGCTTAGAGATCACCAGCAACGTCGACAATGATTTCGCGTCGACAAGAAAAAGAGAGACGAACGCAATAAGTGCAGGAGAGCAGTCGCGACCGATCACTTGCTTCAAATGTCATCAACCGGCGCATACTCTAAGAGAATGCACGTCGTTGATGAAGAACAGGTCAAACGACAAGGTTTGATATCGAAGCGAATATCAGTGTCATTTCAGATCATTTCAGTGAAAAATGTTCTCCGAGTAGGTGGCTCATATATTGTAGTCTAATGACGATCGACGAGTTGGTTTTCGAACGACGGAAGAGCACCCGGTTCGGCCGAAATCAGTGCGTTTCGTGAGAACGGAGCCGAAGCGACGAAATGGTAACTTGACTCGTTACGAACACAAAGACAACATCGAAACAATCTACGAGATTCAGAACGGAAAAGTTCTACTGCCTGTCATAAATTGACGAGGCTACAAACTAAGCGTAGACACGGGGACGGTTGTGGCTCCAGCGAACGGGGTAGATCCAGAGGGAGAAGAAATTTTCCCCTCGAGGAAAAAGTGTATCAAACCGTTCCAAGAAGAACGAAGACAACAGTAACGAAGCGAACGAGATCAAGATGGAAGATAAAATTCCATGATTGGGGAGCCGTACTTGTTCAACGAGCGAAAGGAATTAACAAGGCCACTAGAGGAGAAGATACAGGCAGCCAGTGAATGGAATCCCGACGATGCGATGGACGTTCCGAGTCGGAAGGCCTTATGACGGAAGGCATCGCAGATACACGGCCACCACGTCGATAAACGAAGAACCGGAAACTTAGGAAGAAACGCAGGAGTCACCACCGTCATCCATCTTGTCACACAAAGAGAGTGAGCGAAGTTCGGAGAACGAGAGGGGGAACATTTGTGCACTAGGTAGTCAACCAAATCACCCGGTGTCCGCGCGGTGTGCCAGGCCAAGCTGGAAAAATGTTTCCACTGCGGGAAGTTTATAGACATTTCACGAATTCGTCCCGACAGATCAAATATGTTGTGTAGTGGTGCGGACCACGAGGGCACGAGAAGCGCCAGAGACGCTCGTCTCCTATAACGGACCTCAATTCCAATCAGTCGAGGTTGCGGACCTCTGTGCAGAGTTCGACATCGTGCACTTGAGGTGTGCCCCTGCACGCTGTGCTGGCCTATAACTACACACCGCCGGCCGTTCTTGACAACAAGACATATATACAGATAGAAACAAGATAAGAGGATATAGTTGATGGATTGATATTCATCTAATTCGTTGTTACATCCTAGCATTCATCAGTATATATCATTTATGGATTCCCGAGGATGCCTTCATTTAAGAACCATTTCGGGCAAGAAAAGAGATTCAGCCAATTTTTCGGATGCTCAAGAAAATCCGGGAAACTAAAGTATCTTCTCAGTTTGGATAATTTCTCGATCTCGCGGTCAGTTGATTTGTTTTCCAGGATCTGACACGGAATCCGTGGCGCTTCTTTTAATCAGATTTCAAATTCTTCATACTGAGGGGACTGTCTTGATTGAAGAGATTTACTAGAGAAATATTGATTTAGTCAATCAATCGCATCCTTTTGACTTCTGTCTTAAGTTCAATTTGTCGAAGGATCAGTACTGCGTGTGGGTATGATTTTAATATATTATTTATCACATTTGATTGTCTTTCATATCTGATGTAAGAAGCGCTTAAAGACTGCTCCCTTATATTTGGAGAATTTCGTTTCGATAGGTTCGTTCTTGTGTTAATTCGTTTTCCGGAATGCTTTGTTTTTGTTTCTATCACAATATTTTCTCGAAGACCCAACGGAGAACCGATACGGCACTGTTCGATGTGAATTTCAGATTTTCCATTTTCGACAGATCGAAGCACCCTTGGACATCGAAGATAAGATCGCGAAATGCTGTCTCGTTTGCCGTATCCTCGTTCCCTTTTTCGGAAAATTTGTAGTATGTCCATGCGTCCAGCGCCATGATGTGGTTGAAAAATCGTACATAGCAGCCCATCACGGCCACGAACTCCTCCCTGTTGCTGGTAACACTCAATCTAGAGGTTGCGAAACAGACTCTGATCATCACACATATCGTTCGGTAGAAGACGATCATCATTGATGCCGTGGGTCGATATTTGAAGAAGATTTTTTGGGTTAAGCAAGGGAAAATTTGAGCTCCTAGTCGTGAAGCCTCGAACGCCTCCACCATACGCACCGAAGTTCCAGAACACGGGTCGAAACTTTTTGCGTAGCTCGGCGTGCTTCCAAGCGAAATCACGAGGAATTGAATCAAATTCCAGAACTTCATTTGGGCAGTCGATCCCCTTGCTTTGAAGCTCTCCTCCAGCACATCCGATCGAGATCGGGATGAATTCGACAGATTTAGCCTCGAGGAAGTTTTTCGAGCTGGTCAGAAGTCTATGTAGTTTTCAACTGTCAGGTCCATTCGTATTCGGCTCGCAGCAGAACTTTCAAGAATGAGCCGAGATTGTCCAGGCAGCATCGGCGACATCGACTCCGCATCGTGCGGAAGACTGGACACACAGCATTTCGGAAAAGATGTGGACCCAGCTGCTGTGATTCAATTCTTTTTATTTCTTCCCCTGAAAATGAAACTCGCTTCGTGAGTTTTCTGATGGTCATGTTGTCTGGAAGGAAAGCATTCGCATCCCCACACGCTCGCTGAAAATCATCCAATAGACTCGCGAATAAGAGAACAAGCTTGCCATTGTGGAGACCACGTATTTACTGTGTGCTTTGATATCTCGTGCTGAACTCCCTTCTTCCGAATTGAAACCCGACTGGAAACTCCTTGGATCGTAGGATTTCTGGCTTCAAGGCTGACAAGGTCTCCGGGTGCTCTTTTCTGAAGTCCTAATTCCGTGACGCGAACTGTGGGCACCAGCATTCAACCCGAAGGCTCCGTCAAGAAGACGGGGAGTCTCGTTGTAAAATCCCTATTGGGCTCCACGACAAGGAGGAAATAGAAGGTCGCCGGTCGAAGAAGGTTGCGGACCCCTGGAGCAAAAGGTGTAAGAGGTAAAGATCCAAGTCCATGGCGGCATTTCGCGCACCCATCACACCTTTTCCTCTGGGATGTGCATTTGCCGAAACTCCGAAATATCATCATTCAAAACCTACCTGTAAATGAATCTGTACTTCCCTCTATGAGACCATACTTCAAGGTCGCAGAATGGCACAGCAATAGTCTTGAGGGATAGTCTACTGTCAGGCACCGCTCCGAAGGATTCCTCATATTTACAGATGTCCGACTTGTCCCATTTGTCATGAATTCCCATGTGAAAGGCGTTTCGGGACCGACGGTAAGTACAGAGATGTACTCCCATCTCACAGCGGAAATCTACGTCCTGTTTGGCAAACGCAATAAGAGATATTTACTCTATCTGAAAACCTTCTGCTGAGCGATAGCCCGTTCTCAGATACAATATGGATCATCGATCAAGGTGATCGCTCCAAGTCCTTGGAACAGAATCAAAACAAGGCACTCGGAATCAAAGGCAGTCAAGGTCCCTTCAGGGTTCATTTCAAAACTGTAATTCTGATGATTTTCTTTTCATTCCACGTCTGCATCTGCAACTTCCAGGGCTCATCGAATCGAAGGGTTTGATAGCTAACGATCTTTTGAGATCTAAACCTCAGAACAGCGGTACATGAAAATCACCATGAATCGTCCTTGAGTCTCGGTGACGCAGTTTTTGACTTCTCTCACAACAGTTTATCAAAAACCCAGCGGAGTACGGACACGGCACTGCGTGATGTGAACTTCATATTCTNGTCAGGTCCATTCGTATTCGGCTCACAGCAGAACTTTCAAGAATGAGCCGAGATTGTCCAGGCAGCATCGGCGACATCGACTCCGCATCGTGCGGAGGACTGGACACACAGAATTTCGGAAAGGATGTGGACCCAGCTGCTGTGATTCAATTCTTTTTATTTCTTCTCCTGAAAATGAAACTCGCTTCGTGAGTTTTCTGATGGTCATGTTGTCTGGAAGGAAAGAATTCGCATCCCCACACGCTCGCTGGAAATCATCCAAGAAGCTCGCGAATAAGAGAACAAGCTTGCCATTGTGGAGACCACGTATTTACTGCGTGCTTTGATATCTCGTGCTGAACTCCCTTCTTCCGAATTGAAACCCGACTGGAAACTCCTTGGGTCGTGGGATTTTTGGCTTCAAAGCTGACAAGGTTTCCGGGTGCTCTTTTCTGAAGTCCTTCTGAATCCGGGAAGCGAGTATCTCCGAAACTGTGGGCACCAGCGTTCAACCCGAAGACTCCGTCAAGAAGACGTGGAGTCTCCTTGTGATCGGGCTCCACGACAAGGAGGAAATAGAAGGTCGCCGGTCGAAGAAGGTTGCGGACCCCTGGAGCAAAGGGTGTTAAAGGTAAAGATCCAAGTCTATGGCGGCATTTCGCGCACCCATCACACCTTTTCCTCTGGGATGTGCATTTGCCAAAACTCCGAAATATCATCATTCACAACCTACCTGTAAATGGATCTGTACTTTCCTCTATGAGACCATACTTCAAGGTCGCAGAATGGCACAGCAATAGTCGTGAGGGATAGTCTACTGTCAGGCACCGCCCCGAAGGATTCCTCATTTTCACGGATTCCCGACTTGACCCATTTTTGATGAACTCCCATGTGAAAGGCATTTCGGGACCGACGGTAGGTACAGAGATGTACTCCCATCTCACAGCGGAAATCTACGTTCTGTTCGGCAAACGCAATAAGAGATATTTACTCTGTCTGAAAACCTTCTGCTGAGCCCGTTCTCAGATACAATATGGATCATCGATCAAGGTGATAGCTCCAAGTCCTTGGAACATAATCAAAACAAGGCACTCGGAATCAAAGGCAGTCAAGGTTCCTTCAGGGTTCATTTCAAAACTGTAATTCTGATGATTTTCTTTTCATTCCACGTCTGCATCTGCAACTTTTAGTGCTCATCGAATCGAAGGTTTTGATAGCTAACGATCTTTTGAGTTCTAAACCTCAGAACAGCGGCGCATGAAAATCACCATGAATCGTCCTTGAATCTCGGTGACGCAGTTTTTGACTTCTTTCACAACAGTTTATCAAAAACCCAGCGGAGTACGGACACGGCACTGCGTGATGTAAACTTCATATTCTCCATCTTCGGAATATCGAAACATTTCTCCACATCATCCATCACCTCTCGGAACACTGTTGCATTCGCGGTGTCGTAATTGCCTTTCTCGTGGAATTTGTAGTATGTCCAGGCATCCAGCGCCATGATGTTGTTGAAGAATCGAATATAACAGCCTTTGATGGCGTCGAATTCTTCTTTGCTGCTAGCTCGATCCAATCCGAAGTACGCGAAACATAGTCTTATCATCACACACAGAGTTCGATAGAAAGCGATCAACATCGACGCTGTGGGCCGATATTTGAAGAGAACTCGTTGCGTCAAACACGGAAAGATCTGAGCTCCAAGACGCGAGGCCTCGAACGCCTCCATCACACGCATCGAGCTTCCGGAACAAGAATCATACCTGTTGGCGCGGCTCAACCAGCACCCCAAAAGCATCACAAGTAATTGGAGCGAAGCTTTGCGATAGTTTCGCGCAATCATTGCTCTCGCAGTGGATTCTGCTTGCTCTGCATCCGATCCGACCGCTGTTCGGCTTCGTTGGGATTCCGTTCCCGTTCGACACAAATCAGGGAATCAGGGCGTTGAGCTGAGCAGGAGTGAAATTCAGAACTGAAACTGTGGGGTTTCTGCGCATCAGGCTGGACGCAGGTTTCTTCCGAAACGAGCTCTGAATAACCAGG
>JAJSRV010000035.1:5698946-5784983 GCA_021527715.1 Neoseiulus cucumeris | reverse complement strand
TTTCATGGCAGTTGGAGACTTCGTGCGTCTTTTTGATGTTGATGGTGACCGGAAAAAATGTAACTTTTTGAAACTTCGAAAATTCGACTCTAGTAGAATTTCTTCGCAACACCAAGTTTTCCCCACTCAGGGCCACAAACTCTGCACTTCAGCAAAATTTCATGGAATTCGGACCTCTCCTTCGGGATTTTGTGAGGGCATGTGGGTTCATGTGACCGAAAAAGACGAAATTTTTCCCAACTTTGAAAATTCGTATATCTAGGTCCAAATGGAATTTCTTCGCGAAACCAAGTTTTTTTCCACTAAGGGCCACGGACTCTACCTCTGTGCAAAATTTCAGCCGAATCGCGAAACATTTTTGTGGACCGACAGACAGACAGACTAAGCCGATTATATATAGTATTGATATTGATATTGATGATGATCATCACACACAGAGTTCGATAGAAAGCGATCAACATCGACGCTGTGGGCCGATATTTGAGGAGAACTCGTTGCGTCAAACACGGAAAGATCTGAGCTCCAAGACGCGAGGCCTCGAACGCCTCCATTACACGCATCGAGCTTCCGGCACATGAATCATACCTTTTGGCGCGGCCCAACCAGCAGCCCAAAAGAATCAGAAGTAATTGGAGCGGAGCTTTGCGACTGTTTCGCGCAATCATTGTTCTCGCAGTGGATTCTGCTTGCTCTGCATCCGATCCGACCGCTGTTCGGCTTCGTTGGGATTCCGTTCCCGTTCGATACAAATCAGGGCGTTGAGTTGAGCAGGAGTGAAATTCAGAACTGAAACTGTGGGGTTTCTGCGCATCAGGCCGGACGCAGTTTCTCCCGAAACGAGCTCTGAATAACCGGGTAAGCTTAATACGCGTTTGGTGGTGCACTGCGCACACATAATTATGAATGTCATGTGTGCCCAGCAGCCCTTATTTGTCGGCCAAGATCAGGAGGTGTGCACCCATTAGCCCGACAACCCATTATCATAGAATCCGCATAGAAGCTTCACTGACTCCGAGTGAGGCTCGGATTGTTGAGAGAGTTGTCGGGCTAATGGGCCGTCGGGCCAATGAGTAATCTGGATCGGTTGTCGGGCTAATGGGTTGTCGGGCTAATGCGCTGTAGCCGATCAGGACAGGATGGTGGAAAGCATTGTATCCTAGATTGAGGGACGAATTTTTGATGGTGGATTTTAGAGGAAAATGACAGCCTAGTTGCGCAAAAGAGGGTCGGTCCGACACATGTCTACTGGAGGTCATCATTCTAACATTCTCTATGAAAATAAAGTGACCAGTGACTGATTGATTGATAACAACATTCTTTACCGTCAAGAGAGACCATGTTGCTCAACCTTCTCGTCAAAGGTTGCTCATGGCGCTTCGCATATAGAGCATCTGGAATTCGAGATGAACCATGATTCCTTGAAAGTGATTGAAGGATTCAGCTTCAAACCAGAGTCACATCTGGACGGATTCCTTGGATGTTTGACTCAAATAGATGTAGGCGTTAACTCCGCCGCTTGATCCGGAAACCTCAAGTTAAGGCTCAGGCTGTCCAAAGCAAAACAAGAAAATTTCCCACCCGAGCTACGGAAGCCGCAGGTCGATGATCTTGGACGCGATTACGGGAAACTTTTTCTTGTTTGTTGGTTAAATATGAGGCAGAGACTGATTGTTGCGACTCATCCATGGGAGTTCTAATTTTTTTGGGAGTTGGTCAAGTTGTGGCCTGTCGATGTCATCTCGAAGCCTGGAATTTGGGGTATGTAACGTCCCGGAACTGGGCTCTTCTAACTCGTGATTACAAAACGATGAAGGTGTCTTACATCAGGCTAATCAAACTCTTCGTTCATTTGTTGCCCTTCGAGTTTGTGTAAAACAAACGCGAAGAAGCTCTCAGGGCACGGGATAGGAACACGGAGCTTGATTGAGCGAAGAAAGATGCCGCGGATACAGCCGGAAAAAAAAGCTTCAGCCATTCAAGCTCAGCAGGTCCCACCGACAGGAAGAAAAGTTATTACCTATTTTATTCACGTTGGCTCCGAATTGCGGTTTAACCGTCCACGGATTCGAAGGCCATGATTCAATTGTTTGGAGATCGTCTCGATTCATAAACGCGGCGAAGGTAACAAGAACAGAAGAGTGTTTCTCAGGATTGGTCTGAAAAACACTCTTCGTGCTTCGTGGCTCGAGATTTGACTGTACAGGGTGGCGGGACCGATCTTGTTCTGGCCATATCTTCGTTCTTTGCGGGCCGATTTGAGAATTTAAGTACAGATCGATAGCTGTCATCCAGATGATTTTCGATTGCATGGAATTCGCCTTCCAGAGAGCGATGCGAAGTTGAGCATTTTTTTAGGACCTCGTCCTGACGAATCTCGTTTTCTTCGCATTTCCGTCCGTAACTCTCCAACGAAGCCGAGATCGAAAATTTTTCCCATGGCCTAAATCACTTGAAGAGGTCCAGACAACCCGTTTTCGAAGTTGTCGGATCGTATCGACGAATTTTTTCTACTCGAAGGTCACCCTCATCCGATATTCCGCCCTCGATCCCCCAAACATCCCGAGTCAGCTATCGATCGGTTTTTTATTTAATTTCTCGAATCAGTCCACAAATGACGAAGTTATGGCCAAGAAACAAGATCGGTTTCGGAAATTCCCGATCTAAAATCGCCACCCTGTGCATAGTGTAAGACTTGTTTGACCTCTGTACTTCTCCTCGATCATTTTTTTTGTCAAAGAACGCCACGCTGAGTCGTGCAAAGCATTGGTCATATTTAGTAAAACTCCTGTAATTCAACAAGAGCCGAATTTCTTGGTCTGAAGAGCAGCAATGGAGCGAATGCTCTGTTTGGATAACCCTCTTGCATTAACGCCTTGACTTTTTGTGTTCCGGATGCTCGACTGCCTTATTGAAGATGGCTCGGGTTTTTTCTCGTTCTATTTGGCAGCGTCTTTTAATTGTCGTCCAAGCAGCGATGTGTAAAGTCTAGCATGACAAAGTTCAAACTGTTTCCTTAGACCAGGGGTTCCCAACCTTTTTCACCCCGTAGACCCCCGCAGGTAGCAGTACTGCAGGGAAGGTAGAAAGAAAACGCTCACGATAGACAGAATGTGCACGTTCAAGCGAACAGCATAAGAAGACAGTCACTGCGAATAGTTTGTGGCTAGCGGACGTATGAGTACGATACTTGGATAAGAGGATATAGGTAATGGATTGATATACGTCTAATTCGTTGTTACATCCCAGCATTCATCAGTATATATCATTTATGGATTCCCGAGGATGCCTTCATTCTAGAACCATTTCGGGCAAGAAAAGAGATTCAGCCAATTTTTCGGATGCTCAAGAAAATTCGGGAAACGAAAGTACCTTCTCAGTTTGGATGTTTTCTCGATCTCGCGGTCAGTTGATTTGCTTTCCAGGATCTGACACGGAATCCGAGGCGCTTCTTTGAATCAGAATTCAAATTCTTCATACTGAGGGGACTGTCTAGATTGAAGAGATTTACGAGAGAAATATTGATTTAGTCAATCAATCGCATCCTCTAGACTTCTGTCAGAAGTTCAACATGTCGAAGGATCAGGACTGCGTGTGGGTATGATTCGAAGAAATTATTTATCACATTCGATTGTCTTTCAGAGCAGATGTAAGAAGCGCTCAAAGACTGCTCCCGAATATTTGGAGAACCTCGGTTCGAAAGGATCGTTCTTGTGTAAATTCGTTTTCCGGAATGCTTTGTTTTTGTTTCTATCACAATATTTTCTCGAAGACCCAACGGAGAACCGATACGGCACTGTTCGATGTGAATTTCAGATTTTCCATTTTCGACAGATCGAAGCACCCTTGGACATCGAAGATAAGATCGCGAAATGCTGTCTCGTTTGCCGTATCCTCGTTCCCTTTTTCGGAAAATTTGTAGTATGTCCATGCGTCCAGCGCCATGATGTGGTTGAAAAATCGTACATAGCAGCCCATCACGGCCACGAACTCCTCCCTGTTGCTGGTAACACTCAATCTAGAGGTTGCGAAACAGACTCTGATCATCACACATATCGTTCGGTAGAAGACGATCATCATTGATGCCGTGGGTCGATATTTGAAGAAGATTTTTTGGGTTAAACAAGGGAAAATTTGAGCTCCTAGTCGTGAAGCCTCGAACGCCTCCACCATACGCACCGAAGTTCCAGAACACGGGTCGAACCTTTTTGCGTAGCTCGGCGTGCTTCCAAGCGAAATCACGAGGAATTGAATCAAATTCCAGAACTTCATTTGGGCAGTCGATCCCCTTGCTTTGAAGCTCTCCTCCAGCACATCCGATCGAGATCGGGATGAATTCGACAGATTTAGACTCGAGGCAGTTTTTCGAGCTGGTCAGAAGTCTATGTAGTTTTCAACTGTCAGGTCCATTCGTATTCGGCTCACAGCAGAACTTTCAAGAATGAGCCGAGATTGTCCAGGCAGCATCGGCGACATCGACTCCGCATCGCGCGGAGGACTGGACACACAGAATTTCGGAAAAGATGTGGACCCAGCTGCTTTGATTCAATTCTCTTTATTTCTTTCCCTGAAAATGAAACTCGCTTCGTGAGTTTTGATGTTGTCTGGAAGGAAAGCATTCGCATCCCCACACGATCGCTGGAAATCATCCAAGAGACTCGCGAATAAGAGAACAAGCTTGCCATTGTGGAGACCACGTATTTACTGCGTGCTTTGATATCTCGTGCTGACCTCCCTTCTTCCGAATTGAAACCCGTCTGGAAACTCCTTAGATCGTAGGATTTTTGGCTTCAAGGCTGACAAGGTCTCCGGGTGCTCTTTTCTGAAGTCCTAATTCCGTGACGCGAACTGTGGGCGCCAGCATTCAACCCGAAGACTCCGTCAAGAAGACAGGGAGTCTCCCTGTAGACTCCCTATCGGGCTCCACGACAAGGAGGGATTATGTAGAAGGTCGCCGGTTGAAGAAGATCGCGGACCTCTGGAGCAAAGGGTGTAAAAGGTAAAGATCCAAGTCTATGGCGGCATTTCGCGCACTCATCACACCTTTTCCTCTGGGATGTGCATTAGCCGAAACTTCGAAATATCATCATTCACAACCTACCTGTGGATGGATCTGTACTTTCCTCTATGAGACCATACTTCAAGGTCGCAGAATGGCACAGCAATAGTTTTGAGGGATAGTCTACTGTCAGGCACCGCTCCGAAGGATTCCTCATTTTTACGGATTTCCGACTTGACCCATTTGTCATGAACTCCCATGTGAAAGGCATTTCGGGACCGACGGTAGGTACAGAGATGTACTCCCATCTCACAGCGGAAATCTACGTTCTGTTTAGCAAACGCAATAAGAGATATTTACTCTGTCTGAAAACCTTCTGCTGAGCCCGTTCTCAGATACAATATGGATCATCGATCAAGGTGATCGCTCCAAGTCCTCGGAACAGAATCAAAACAAGGCACTCGGAATCAAAGGCAGTCAAGGTTCCTTCAGGGTTCATTTCAAAACTGTAATTCTGATGATTTTCTTTTCGTTCCACGTCTGTAACTGCAACTTCCAGTGCTCATCGGATCGAAGGTTTTGATAGCTAACGATCTTTTGAGATCTAAACCTCAGAACAGCGACACATGAAAATCACCATGAATCGTCCTTGAATCTCGGTGACGCAGTTTTTGACTTCTCTCACAACAGTTTATCAAAAACCCAGCGGAGTACGGACACGGCACTGCGTGATGTGAACTTCATATTCTCCATTTTCGGAATATCGAAACATTTCTCCACATCATCCATCACCTCTCGGAACACCGTTGCATTCGCGGTGTCGTTATTGCCTTTCTCCTGGAATTTGTAGTATGTCCAGGCATCCAGCGCCATGATGTTGTTGAAGAATCGAATATAACAGCCTTTGATGGCGTTGAATTCTTCTTTGTTGCTAGCTCGATCCAATCCGAAATACGCGAAACATAGTCTTATCATCACACACAGAGTTCGATAGAAAGCGATCAACATCGACGCTGTGGGCCGATATTTGAAGAGAACTCGTTGCGTCAAACACGGAAAGATCTGAGCTCCAAGACGCGAGGCCTCGAACGCCTCCATCACACGCATCGATCTTCCGGAACATGAATCATACCTGTTGGCGCGGCTCAATCAGCACCCCAAAAGCATCATAAGTAATTGGAGCGAAGCTTTGCGATAGTTTCGCGCAATCATTGCTCTCGCAGTGGATTCTGCTTGCTCTGCATCCGATCCGACCGCTGTTCGGCTTCGTTGGGATTCCGTTCCCGTTCGACACAAATCAGGGAATCAGGGCGTTGAGCTGAGCAGGAGTGAAATTCAGAACTGAAACTGTGGGGTTTCTGCGCATCAGGCTGGACGCAGGTTTCTTCCGAAACGAGCTCTGAATAACCAGGCAAGCTTAATACGCGTTTGGTGGTGCACTGTGCACACTTAATTATGAATGTCATGTTTGCCCAGCAGCCCTCATTTGTCAGCCAAGATCAGGACAGGATGGTGGAAAGCTTTGTATCCTAGATTCAGGGACGAATTTTTGGTGATGGATTTTGGAGGGAAATGACAGCCTGGTTGCGCAAAAGAGGGTCGGTCCGACACTGGTCCACTGGAGGTCATCATTCTGACATTCTCTATGAAAATAAAGTGACCATTGACTGACTGATTGATTGATAGCAACATTTTTTACGGTCAAGAGAGACCATGTTGCTCAACCTTGACGTCAAAGGTTGCTCATGGCGCTTTGCATATGGATCATCTGGAATTCGAAATGAACCATGATTCCTCGAAAGTGATTCAAGGTTTCAGCTTCAAACCAGAGTCACATTTCGACGGATTCTTTGGATGTTTGACTCAAAGTAGATATTGGCGTGAACTCCGCCGCTGCAGGAAGAAAGAGGGTTTTTCCATGGCAAAGCGCACGATTCGAGCATCGGCAAGATTGAAATGTGACCTCCTCGATCTGAGAACCTCAAGTTAAGACTCAGGCTGTCCGAAGCAAAACAAGAAAATTTCCCACCCGACCTACGGAAGCCGCAGGTCGATGATTTTGGACGCGATTACGGGAAACTTTTTCTTGTTTGTTGGTTAAATATGAGGCAGAGACTGATTGTTGCGACTCATCCTTGGGAGTTTTAATTTTTTTGGGAGTCGGTCAAGTTGTGGCCGGAGTTGTGGCCTGTCGATGTCATCTCGAAGCCTGGAATTTGGGGTATGTATCGTCCCGGAACTGGGCTCTTCGAACGTGAGATTACAAAACGATGANGCGAAGACGACTATCGTATACGGGGTTGAAACTACGAAAAAATAGATTACGATCCCGAGTTTGATTACGGCGCACATTCAAGTGTTCAGATCGGGAAGATGGATACTCAGTGTAGATTCTGTTTTGCGATGAGATTCAAGAACGAGACTGACCAGCTGTGTTGTGTGAAAGGACAAGTGAGAACGGTGACCAAAGGGATGCCAAGTGGTCAATCGTGTTCATTTGAGTCATCAAGCAGCTCCGAGGGGTTCGAGACACCTTTGAAACTCGTGATATTGGACGCCGATTTCTGATATTGAAATATCGTGGGCTCCGGGTAATTGCAATGAAACTTGGGTTCTGCTTAATCTACGAAAGGGAAGTTCGGGGCACTGAGTCCTCGACTTCGGCGCAGAAGTTCAACTCTCGCGGAGAAGAATCTGCCGCCCAATGAACTGTCGCAGCGAAGCGCGACTGGGAACGCTAGTTCTCTATGAAAATAAAGTGACCATTGACTGATTGATTGATAGCAACATTTTTTACGGTCAAGAGAGACCATGTTGCCCAACCTTGACGTCAGAGGTTGCTCATGGCGCTTTGCATATGGAGCATCTGGAATTCGAAATGAACCATGATTCCTCGAAAGTGATTCAAGGTTTTAGCTTCAAACCAGAGTCACATTTCGACGGATTCTTTGGATGTTTGAATCAAAGTAGATATTGGCGTGAACTCCGCCGCTCCAGGAAGAAAGAGGGTTTTTCCATGGCAAAGCGCACGATTCGAGCATCGGCAAGATTGAAATGTGACCTCCTCGATCTGGGAACCTCAAGTTAAGACTCAGGCTGTCCGAAGCAAAACAAGAAAATTTCCCACCCGACCTATGGAGGCCGCAGGTCGATGATTTTGGACGCGATTACGGGAAACTTTTTCTTGTTTGTTGGTTAAATATGAGGCAGAGACTGATTGTTGCCACTTATCCTTGGGAGTTTTAATTTTTTTGGGAGTTGGTCAAGTTGTGGCCTGTCGATGTCATCTCGAAGCCTGGAATTTGGGGTATGTATCGTCCCGGAACTGGGCTCTTCGAACGTGAGATTACAAAACGATGAAGGTGTCTTACATCAGGCTAACCAAACTCTTCGTAAATTTGTTGCCCTTCGGGTTTGTGCAAAACAAACGCGAAGAAGCTCTCAGGGCACGGGATAGGAACTAGGAACACGAAGCTTGATTGAGGGAAGAAAGATGCCGAGCGGATAGAGATTGAGGAGGATCTCTACTCCTCGAACGAGAGGCACGAGATCGCTATATCGATCGTATATGATCGTATAGGCAGTCGATTCACAAATCTCAAAAAATTAACGTCTTATCCAGCATGACCTTTCCTGTCCAGTATGCGCGACTCATCCATCTTTTTCAACTAAGGTTTACGCTAGCTGCTCAAACAGAAAACGTCCAAAGAGATAAAATATGCGCGTGGAAACTCCCGTTGGAGGCTATTTACTTTACTCTAACGTATTATGAGCTTGAAGCACATTAGCTCAGCTTTTCAGAATCAACGAGAATATGTACATATACTCCATCTAGAGCTGAGGAACGGACGTGGAGCGGCGGTGAATCAAAGTCACTCCTTAGTCGGAGCTTAGTTAGCCACAACTCAGCGTGAGCTGAAGAGTTTATCAGCTGAACCACAGAACGAAGAATATTTTAATTATATTTCCGGGACGAAGTAAACCTTCGCCGATCGCAATAAACCCCTGGAATGAAACATTCATAATACTTGGAGTAACGGACTTCAACTTCGAAACTTCTCGTCGCGCTCGCCTCATGCGTCCTGTTGATACTTGGCATTTGACGTGAATATCCGTATACGATCTAAGGAACTGCCTAGTTTTTCGCTCAGATTCTCTCTCCTCCTGGCTGCTGTCAATAATCAGGACTCTTATCATTGAAGTTTTCTATTTATTTCATCGATTTATTATTTATTCATCTATCCATGAAACGAGACTATCCAGTGTATATAAACGCATTCAAATCAAATCATCGATTTCAGAGCAGAGTTCAATTTTCGATCAGCGGAAGTTTTCAAAGGACAGAGTTCGCAATACTTTTCGATTCGGTTGTCGCCGCAACGATGCAAAAGCATCACATTACTTTTGTTTGCCTTACATTCGGAAATCGGCAGAATTTTATGGTTGTTCTTCGAAGCTACACATTTAAGACCTATTTACTCGCGGTCTCATGAATCAAGCTGATGTCGGAAGCGTTCGCATTCGAGGGATGTGTCGCTCGATTTCTCTCATAGCAATTTATCAAAAACCCAGCGCAAGACAGCCACTGCACTGTTTGATGTGAATTTCATGTTTTCGATTTTCGAGGCGTCGACACATTCCAACACATCAGGAACGATTTTTGGATACGCTGTGGAATTCACTGTATCCTTGGCTGACTTCTCTGAGAATTTATAGTATGCCCACATGTCCAAGCCAATGATGTGATTGAAGAATCGCACGTAACAGTCTCTGATTTCTTCGTATTCTTGTCTGTTGCTGACACCCTCCAATCCAAAGACGGCGAAACATAGTCTGATCATCACGCAGAGTGTGCGGTAAATGGCGATCAACATGGTCGCTGTCGGGCGATATCTGAAGAGAACTTTGTGGGTCAAACAAGGAAAGATCTGAGCTCCCATCCGCGAAGCCCCGAATGCTTCCACCACGCGCACCGAGGTTCCGGAACACGGATCATATTTTCCGGCGCAGCTCAGCCGACCAACTAATGAGATCAACAGCAACTGAATCATTGCCCGGCTTTCGATTCGCCCATTCATCCTTCTTGCTCTAAATTTTCCAGTTCGTCTCGATCCGAAGGTTCAAAGTTTTCAGCTGGAGCCGGCAGTTCTAGTCGTCTTCGGCTTATGGCAGCGCTTTTCGGAATGAACTGCGATTTTCCAAAGAGGGAAGGCACGTTGACTTTGAGTCAGATAGAGGATTCGCATTGAAAACTTTGAATATCATGTTGGCCCAGCTGCTTTGGTTTGTTTCTCATGACCAGGATAAGCTGGTGGAAAGCTTTAAGGGGCGTGGCTTGATTCAAGTCATAAGAAGAGCTCGGAAGTTCAGGCATTTATCATTTTTAAAACTCCATCAATCAATATGAATTGATGGATATTCGGTTGAATAGTGCCTGCTTGTTTCAGGCCACGACTATGTAGGGCGAATATCGTCGAAGTGATCTGTCCCCGATCAATTCATCCATAGATTGATGGCGATGATTAATGAATAATTCCGGAACCTCCAAGCTCTAGTCATAAGCCATCCCTCTAAGAAAGCTCAAATGAAGCTCAACTCGAAGACTGTATGTCGACATGGCAAGGGGTAGTATCGGAACAGTGGTGTTACTGTATCGTTTGCTTGAAGAAGTCCGATGTAGATAAAGGGGCAGGTCATTTCAGAGTGAGGACTGAGGACCGTTTGAATATGCAACATAACCTCGAGTCTGGGATCTCGAGATTGTCTGTGTCTTGTCTGAAGTTCCGAAAATCGGAGGTTGACAATGATCCTCGGCGGTCGCTCTTTTTGGATCATTTATGTATACAGGATGTTGACTCACTCGATTTTTTGGGTTTTTCCCTAGAACTACGCATTCTAGAGAAGAAAAGTGTCATGGATGACCTTCCGCGCAATTCCAGAATAAGCATCATAGGCTTGGTCTCAACTCCGAGCGCCCCGTAATTTCTGAAAAGTCGCGTTGGACTTCTTTATTTCGAATGAAAGCTCCACCTGAAAACACCTTAGATCGGAAGAGCATCGAATTACCGAGAGCGAAGTAATTGGGAAGTATTTGCGCCCATCCTCGCTGTCCGGGATACTAAATTTCGACATGGTCCATCGATTCTACCTTCGGAAGAAACAAAAACTTTAATGACATAACGATACGAATCTGTTACATTGTGCCATTACCGATGTATCGGGTGTCATGAGTTCTCATCCCTCNGTCAGATAGAGGATTCGCATTGAAAACTTTGAATATCATGTTGGCCCAGCTGCTTTGGTTTGTTTCTCATGACCAGGATAAGCTGGTGGAAAGCTTCAAGGGGCGTGGCTTGATTCAAGTCATAAGAAGAGCTTGGAAGTTCAGGCATTGTTCAT
This sequence comes from Neoseiulus cucumeris, assembly GCA_021527715.1. Taxonomy (NCBI): domain Eukaryota; kingdom Metazoa; phylum Arthropoda; class Arachnida; order Mesostigmata; family Phytoseiidae; genus Neoseiulus; species Neoseiulus cucumeris. The sequence goes on along the minus strand of JAJSRV010000035.1, from coordinate 5,773,588 downwards.
TTTTAAAACTCCATCAATCAATGTGAATTGATGGATATTCGGTTGAATAGTGCCTGATTGTTTCAGACCACGACTATGTAGGGCGAATATCGTCGAAGTGATCTGTCCCCGATCAATTCATCCATAGATTGATGGCGGATGATTAATGAATAATTCCGGAACCTCCAAGCTCTAGCCATAAGCCATCCCTCTAAGAAAGCTCAAATGAAGCTCAACTCGAAGACTGTATGCCGACATGGCAAGGGGTAGTATCGGAACAGTGGTGTTACTGTATCGTTTGCGTGGAGAAGTCCGATGTAGATAAAGGGGCAGGTCATTTCAGAGTGAGGACTGAGGACCGTTTTTGAATATGCAACACAACCTCGAGTCTGGGATCTCGAGATTGTCTAACAAGGGAGGTCCGCGGACTGTAACCATCCGATCGAGGCGATTCTTTTGGCATCATGATTGTCACATCGGGAGTGGACAAAAAAACCATCTATCTCGGGCTGACGGCCAGTCCACATGATTTGGAAAGCCCAGCAGCCAGCTTCAACTCATGGCCTCGAGAAATCCTCTATGCCTGTGCTTTGTGATAAAACTATCATATGCGGATGGTGTTTTCAATGTTCCACTGTCCCCGTAGGATGATCGTATTTTCTATGATTAATATGTGACCTCATCGTAATTTTGGAATTTTTCGGAGACATCGAGACCCGTCCGTGAACTGCCCCGGTGAAAAACTACCGTATCGTTGATCGGGAGCCGTTTTTAGCTGTTTTTGGAGGAAAATATGGAGGGAGGGGGGAAGAGGCGGTTGGGGAAGGGGGAGGGTAGCCTATAAGCGTTTTTGTGACCTGCTCCACACGATGTAGGAGGTTCAAGCCCGATCGGACTCCTGGCGTTGAAGTCCGTCTACGACAAACTCTTCTCGCAAACAGATCTTTGATATGTACATTTCTGGAATCAAAATATGCAGGCTGGCCATCAGCCCGAGATAGGTGCTGTTTTTGGCCACTCCTGAGGTGACAATTGTGATGCAAGAAGAGGCGCCTCGATCGGCGGGTTACAGTCCGCGGACCTCCCTTGTAAGTCTTGTCTGAAGTTCCGAAAATCGGAGGTTAACAATGATCCTCGGCGGTCGCTCTTTTTGGATCATTTATGTATACAGGATGTTGACTCACTCGATTTTTTGGGTTTTTCCCTAGAAATACGCATCCTAGAGAAGAAAAGTGTCATGGATGACCTTCCGCGCAATTCCAGAATAAGCATCATAGGCTTGGTCTCAACTTCGAGCGCCCCGTAATTTCTGAAAAGTCGCGCTGAACTCCCTTATTTCGAATGAAAGCTCCACCTGAAAACACCTTCTAGATCGGAAGATCATCGAATTACCGAGAGCGAAGTAATTGGGAAGTATTTGCGCCCATCCTCGCTGCCCGGGATACTGGAGCCACAAAATCATGATCTTTCCCATTGGAGTTCATGGTGAGACGTTCGTCGAGTTCGAAACGTGTCAAGTTCCTCGAAGACGCTTTTCCCACAGAAGGTATTTCAATCCGCTCGACAAAACCCTCCGCTCGAAATATCGACATGGTCCATCGATTCTTTCTTCGGAAGAAACAAAAACTTTAATGACATAACGATACGAATCTGTTACATTGTGCCATTACCGATGTATCGGGTGTCATGAGTTCTCATCCCTCGGTTCTCCAGGATGTTCCGGATCCTGTCAGAGGTACTAACAAGTTGATCGATCGAATATTTGATTATTCCATTGAACCCATTGGCAGATATCATGATTTTGCGGCCCGAATATCTCGGGAAAATCGGGCTCTGCACGGGACGCTCAAAAACCATGTCCGCTCAAGATTCGATCATTTTCCGACGTTTTGAGACAGGGTTTGCATTCTAAATAACGGAACTCAGCGCGCCTCGTCAGAAATCACGGAACGCTCGAAGTTGAGACCAAGCTTATGATGCGTATGTTAGAATTGCGCGAGGAGTCATCCATGACACTTTTTTCTCCAGGACGCATATTTCTCAAAGAAAAGTGAGAATGGACTCATTCTGAGATATTACGTAACAATCCCCCGGTCCGGTCTCCATAGTGTTCATGTTATTCGGTACAATGGCAGCTGACTCCTACTACAGTAGAGTCCCGATAATTCGCTATTCGGATAAACTTCCATAATTTGGGTTAATTCGCCCATAGAACCCATAATAAAGGATCCGATAATTCTCCCGAAAACTACCTGAGAGCAGATGATTTCCCCTTGATCGGAAAAACAGAAGAACAATTTCCCGAGGAAAGGGAGCCTCCGGAGGATCTTTTGATAGCGATTCCGAGACAGAAGAATAGATATGTTTCCCTCGATTGAGACAAAATCGAGACCTCAGCGATGCAGACGTGGGCATTGAGTATCTCGCGGCCCTTACGAAGTTCCATCATTCGATAATACATATCTAGTGTTTCCGTGTCGAATGGATGGAAATGACAGTTCCCCCACATACTCGACAAAGGAATCGTCATCTGATCATGAGTCGATTACGCACGAGGCATCGATTGCGGCTCGGCCTTCGCGCTGCTTGCTCAAACAAACTGTGTCCGTTTCGTTGGTATTGTTGTTGTTCGGCACGCGTGCGTCATTCCATTCGCTTATCTCATATTCAGACCAATAAGGTTCAATAAGATTTCGAGAGAATAGAGATGGAGCTCGACCAAAGGGGCGACGAGAGAAGGAGCAGGATCGAAACGAATTCTAACAGATATCAGACCATTCGATCATTATCTTGCAAAATATATACCTAATTTATACCATATTTTTTCTATATGAGAAAACGCGTCTCTCTAAAATCTAGTGCATACTCGGACAACCCCAATGAAAACACAGTTCTCGATAGACGGACAATATATGACGGTTTTAGAGGGAAAATCAAGCCTAAATGATCTTCAAAGTATGAACGTCCAGCACGAACGCTCAGTTTCTTGCGACATCGAATGGTTCGAGAACCACTTTACAGAGAATTAGTCTAACATGAGCCTTTTGAGACGTGTGGTCCCGTTAATTTGTCTAAATATTATATACCTAACTTTCGAGTTGACGTTTGAGTCACTTGAAGCTTCACTGACTCGGAATTACAGTTCGGGATCTCGCGCGAAGGCCTCGGATCATAACGAAAAGCGTTGTGATAGAAATCAGTTGAGAGTAGTTGCAGGAAGCCCTCCTGCTCGTCCAGAAATCGATTCTCGTATGCGGGAGCCGTGGGTCGCTTGGGCTAAGCTGCGAAAACTTTGTCTTTCATCTTCTGAAACTTCCAAAGAGCCTGAAGTTCTTCGCAAGTTCAGGTGTCCACACGCGAGCGAACGGAAGTGACCCAGAGGCCGTGTTCAAAGTCGAATCGAAGGTAAAGTGCAATTTGAAGCATGCAACTCTTTGACTGACAACAAGCATGCTCCAATTTTTTTTAGTCTTTTTTTCTAGCGATTGTATGACAGGGATTTGTCAAGGAAGATTAGAGTAGCCTCTCGAAGAACCATTTCAGCATAGTGATTGCTATATCGGGCCCCATTCTAGAATGTTGAAGGTCGGATTTACCATAGCAGTCAAAAGTCCGCGTATAGAATTTTTTAACAAATTCTTCCGTGCCGAACTCCGTCAATAGTTCTTGATGTATTCCGTAGTACTTGTAGACGCCCATGTTTGTAAGAGTCACCATGAGTTGAACGATGCAGGCGGTCATCGTATTGTGGTCTTCACTATTGGTGACTCGATTTAACTCGGTCATTGCGAAGCAGATTCTGGTCACGAAACAGAGCGCTTTGTAGCTTACTATCATCATCTGAGTAGGAACTTTGAATTTCAAAAGAACTTCAGAGACGATTCAAGGAAAAACGGATGCCGCAAGTCGTGACGCTCTGAAGGACTCAGTCACTCGTATATTCCCTGCAGCACAAATATAGAAATCATTCTTGCCATTGGCGATTTTCATGAAGAGAAGCAAATGGAAGAAAAGCAGATTTTTCCCGCAGACCTTCATTGAGACATCCTACTGCGAATGTTTTCCTCCAGGAAAGAATGAGTGTATCGCTCGGGGGTCTGTAGCCGGCTGGATGAGTGTCATCGTTCATCATGAGCACCGAAGTGGTCCAGCTAAGTGGCCATCTGTGTCTGCATATTTCGTCAGAATAGCGCATAATTATTAGTGCAGCCATCGAGTCGGAAAGTAATGAATCGTTCCATGCCGACATTGATAGGATTCTTACGTCTGTACAAAGTCAGAGCTCTATCCTCAATCAACTGATTCGTTTGCTCGTTTCAGCATCTCAAGCTCGTCGATCTGTCAACGGTCCTCGGAGTTGACTAGCCATCTGGATGCCCTTGACGTACTCTTTTGCCTCGATTACCAACAGAATCGTCAGCTTCACGACTGGCTGAGTGAAACAGAGACACCAGGGAACCGACATTGAGAGAGCCCGATGTCGTTGCGAGTTCTGGACGACATCCGTCAATCTTGACACGAGGTCACAGCGCGATAGCCCGAAACCTAAAGCTCAGGAGCCGTTCGCCCGAGACTCGGCAGAGCCGCTACACTGGCATGGAGAGATGGCTACACTGGCATGGAGTTTACTCTCTCCATCCACTTGATTTTGATTTATTTCCGTCCTGAAGTAACCTTCAATGGCCGTCTGCAGGAGTCGGATGATGAGAGAACTTCTTTGGTTTACCAAGCAGCTCTGATGGCCAGCGAAGTATGGCAGCCCAAGGAAAATTGGATCATGGCCTATAGTTTGCCGACCCGTGTTCTAAAACAGCGGTGCTCAATGGTGGTCGTCAATTAGAGCGCACCTTTGGATAGCGCGCCTTCGAAGAGCGCATCTTTGAAGAGAGCGATGTGAGCAGAGCGAAAGAATCATTACTGCGCCTGTGGTGTGGAACTTAAAGTCACTCATTCACATATTTCTTGTTGTGGGCTATATTCTCGGTTTCTCATTCGTCGACTATGGGAGATTTGCTCACAAAACTAGACTAAAATATTCTGCCATTAGAAGAGCTGAAACACAAACTCCTCGTGTATCTACGAGTGAATTTATGAGTTTTGTACGAGTTGAAATCTCGCCGAAAGCTCCCCCACTTTTTTCTCGCGAAATTGTACAGATACCAGATTGGTACCGACTGATAGCTGAGAGTCAGGGCTACAACTTTGCGATGAACCGCGACGGGGGTTTAGCAACTCTGAAAAGTTCTGACGTGAAAACCGAATTCCCATTAACTCAATCCCCCTCTTAAACGAGTTTGAGAATCCAAGAAAGACATCCGGCTGAAACTTTTGGAGGCACTTCCTCTCATTCCTGGAGGAAATATCGAACGGTTTCGGGCACCATCAGACCTCTGTTTCGTCGAATCTGAGCCTGACTGTTAAAACAAGAATCGAAAGCTGAGCAAAGCTCCCATAGTGGTGCGGTGCAATTCATTCAGTGGGAAAGTCCAAACGAAACCACGTCATTCGATTACGCTCTTCGAAGATGCGCTCTATTGAGGCGTGCGCTCTAATTATATAGCACCCGCAATTGTCACGCTTCGCTTTGAATGGATCGAGTATCCACGAATTTCCTTTCCTCGGCTCTTCAGTCGGGGGGCCACGTCGCATACTCATCAGCCTATAGGCTGACCACCTGTGCCAACACTGAAGCATTCGTGCAGCTCAAACATGCGGTTCCCGGAGTGAAAGTTCCCGCAGCATAGCAAGTGTTTCCAAAGCAGACCACCATTTGCCGACCGCTGCTCTAAAGCGTCTCCTCGTAGCGTTCCACTACGACTTCTTAGAACAGCAGGGAGATCGGAAGCGCCCCGACAGGCGTCAAAAAACTGGACAGGCGCCGGAGAGTGCCGGCTAGGTTTTCGGGGGCAGTCGGCAAGGTTTTGGCGCGACTAGAAGTGGATGGACCGGTCGTCACTCGGCACCTCAACCAGATCAGGGAACCGACCAGCCCGCAAGGGGTTACGACGACTCCGCAGACCGAGTGCTGCGCTCCATGCCCATCATCTCCGCCCTGAGTCCGCCGGAGGAACAAGCCGACGATGATGAGTGCGATGCCGAGCCCAAGCGAAATCACTACGGAGGAAGCGATATACCCTCCGCAGGCCGAAGGAGGAACAAGCTCCATCGTCGGTGGTCGCGACTTGTTGCGGCGCTAGCCGGCTAGAGAGAGTGGAATGTTGTGTAGAATATGACAGGAAAGACGCTTGCCGCGAGATCTCTAAAAACTATCTATCTCTGTCAATACTCCGTTGTCCAGCCTGTCCCCACGGACACATCATACGAGACTATCCGTTAATTCAACGACCCACGTCCTAAGTATGGGGTGGCATATGTACATCAAAACAGTCAGGTTAAATTAGTGGGAGCGGGCTATGTGAACGGAAAATGGATCGATTCCGGAGAAGCCGTTCAACACAAAAGATGTGGCCCTATTTTTCGCTCCTCTGAGCGTGCCTGAGGGTACTACCAGGTTGTATACCTATGGAACTGCACTTTTTTTCTTGAAAACAGTTTTTTCCCTCCATAAAAGTGGAAAGCCTGAGTTTATTCGGAGTAGTCCCCTTCGCTAGCTATGCACTTGGACCATCTTTCCGGGAGGCCACGGCTGCTGTTGCGGTAGAAATCTTCATCCTTAGCGGCGAACCATGAATCGAGCCATTTTTGGACTTCTTCGAAAGTCTTGAATAGCTGCTCCGAGAGTGCGTGGCCCATGGATGCGAACAAATGATAATCTGACGGAGCCAAGTCTGGCGGGTGGGGTAGAACTTCGAAGATCGACTTGGCAAGCGCTTCCCGTGTAGGCTTCGCGGTGTGGGCGGGTGCGTTGTCATGGAGCAAAAGGAGTTTTTCGTGCCGGGTTCCAGTTTCTGGTCGTTTCTGTCGCACTGCACGCTCCAAATCGATGAGTTGTTGTCTGTAGCGTGGGTGATCAACGGTTTCGCCAGGTTTCAGGAGTTCATAGTACACCACACCGCGTTGATCCCACCACACACACAGCATTGTCTTCTTTCCGAATCTGTTTGCTCTCGCAGTTGCTCCAGCTGGTTCTCCGGCTCCGGGGCTAACCCAGGACGCTTTTCGCTTTGGGTTGTCGAAAAAGATCCACTTCTTATCGCTTGTTACGATTTGATGCAGAAAACCTTTCTTTTTTTGCCTTCGGAGCAATTCTGTGCACACGGTCAATCGAGTTTTTCTCTGGTCTTCATTCAGCTCATGAGGAACCCAGCGTCCGACCCAGGGGCGTATCCAAGGGGGGGGGCGATAGGGCGTTCGCCCCCCCATGAGCATTCTCCTCAGATCTGTCACCTGTTGGGATTGAAGAATGCTCTTCGACAAAGTTTAGAATGACCACCAAACTTGGAGAGTTTTCTGAGAATAGATACGAATTTTTATTCGGAAGGAACTTCCGTGTTGAACGGAAGAGCGGTGTCGGCAGGGGATCGCTCGGAGATTTTGCATTCGCCCCCCCCATCCGCCAATCCTGGATACGTCACTGGTCCGACCTTCCGAACTTTCCCAAGTGCGTGGAGTCGTTTCGAAATGGTTTTCTGAGTAACGTTGAGCTGCTCGGCGAGTTCTTCTTGAGTTTGAAAGTTGTTTATTGCCAAGAGTTTCTCCAACTCGTCATCGTCAAACTTCTTCTCAGGTCTTCTGCGGGGCTCGTTATCAATGTCGAAAACTCCCCGATCGAATTTTTCGTACCAGTTGTAGCATTGTCTACGGCTCAGAGCATGGTCACCGAATGCTTCAACAACCAATCTGTGAGCTTCCAGAGCAGTTTCCTTCAAATGATAGCAGAACACTAGGGATCCCCGCAAAACGACGTTTCCCGGCACGTAACAGCTCATTTTCGACGGCAGATGCCTGGAAGCCAGCGCATTGAAAACATGATGAAGTTACTGCGATGGCGTGTTGGCGCTTTGTAGTTCAAGTCGCCGAGCATGTTCCCGTAAAATACCAACTCTCCAATTCCAACCGGTGTCTGGAGAAGCCGCCAATAATGTGTGAACAGCGCCCCACATTTGGCGCGAAAATTCAAATCACGGCCGATTCGGAACCCGGGCCACCCAACCGAAAAGTGCAGTTTCATAGGTATACACCTTACGCGCGGAGAACTCGTAGAACATTTCTACTCAACCTTTTTCCCGCGTAAACGGATGCGGTGATCGCCCTCCAAATTTTGAGCTGCCGAAAATGGGACAGAAGTCACATGATTGGAGCTTTCATTGCAAGTTTCGCCTAAGCAGAGTCCCGCGGAGTGCGATTGTGTTCATCTTACAATCGCGATACTCTCTTATATTATCTTGCTGCAAGTTCTGACGAATGCTTCCATGATTTACGATGATTTCGATCAAGTTGTAAAATCCCTAAGTCGCGCGCGAAACAAACTCAGGATTCTTCCTGGCATAGGATCTTGGCTCAGTCTCCTGCGAGAGGGTTTTCGTTGAGTTAGCGGGTCTCGGGTAATCGGTTCCCAGGCGAGCCACTCTCGGACTCCGAGTACCGGGCTTGCGGTTTTGGGCTATCGGGAAGTCACCCCCGTCACGTGCCTCAACGCGAGAGAGTTGGACTGTCCCAGAGGCTGTGTCTAGCAATGAAAAAAACTGGGTCCAATCTGGGGCAAACAACTCTCGGAGTGATAACACTTATACTTTGATTCTTCGTCCAATTTGCAGCGGCTGTGTGGCACTGATTGGCCGCTGGAGATTATAGTAGCTTCTCGATGAGCCACCTCAGCATAGCGATTCCTATATCGGGTCCGAATCGGAAATCTTGGAGACCAAATTTCACGTAGCAGCCGAAACCCCGATTGAAGAACGTTCCTACAAAGTCTCCCGTCGCGAATTCCTGCAGTAGTTCCGGAGGCACACCGTAGTACTTGAAGATACCCATCTTTGTGAGTGTCACCATGAATTGGACGAAGCAGGAGGTCACCGCGTTGAAGTCTTCAGTTGTAGTGACTTGATTGGACTCAGTCTTGGCGAAGCAGATTCTGGTCACGAAACACATCGGTCTGTAGCCCACTGCCACCATTTGAGTAGGAACTCTGAATTTCAATAGAACGTCAGAGACCACACAAGGAAATAGAGATGCCGCAAGTCGTGATGCTCTGAAGGACTCGGTCACTCGCATATTCCCTGTGGCACAAATATGGAAATTGTTCTTGCCATCGATGAGATCAAGTAAGAGAATCAAGGCGAAGAGAAGCACTTCCGCTGAGCAGAACTTCATGACGAGGCGCTAAACCTTGCTGTGAATGTGTTTTCCCGGGAGAGAATGCGTCCATCGCGCAGAACGGCGTGGCGGCCAAATGAGCGTCATCTCGATCTAATAATGAGCGCCCCAGTGCCATGTGTGACCATCTGTTTCTACATATTTGGGAAGAATAGTGCATAATTATTTGTACAATCATCGAGTAGGAACGTTAGGGCTCGTTCCGAGCTGACATTGATTGGATTTTATTTCGTAGTCTGTACCAGGGTCTCATGGTCTGTACAAAATGAGAGTTCCATCCTCAATGAAACTACTTGTTTGCTCTCTAGCTCGTGCTCTCCACAGTGAACACGTGATCTGTATTCTCTCCGCGTATACATTTACGGACAGACCTCACCTCGAACGATGGAAAAAGATGAAGAAGGTTCTCCTAGGTCACACATTCGGCATTTCCAAGGGGTCCGTCGACTGAAGTAATGCAAAGAAGCGGACCCCGGTGGCGTTGAACAAAATTGGCTGTTTGGATCAGCCCGGAAAAATTTAGTCATTTTACACCTTCGAGAGTCGACAAAGATTGCGTCGAAGCAATCGAAAGATTGCCCGTACCGTATTACGGCACTACGGTCCGTATTATGAATACGACCCGTACCGTAATACGGTATCATGGAATACGGTGTCTGATTTGGAGCCTGGGAGTACTTCGAAGGGAATTGAGAATCATTCAACGGAGCGTTCCCAAGACTCCTTCCCCAGTCAAATGGCTTTTCAGGCCACCCAGGATGTTCGGCAGCACCTGGGGTGTCGACTCACAGGGAGATAGGGTGTCCGCTCTAGGCTGGAGTTTCATTTATTGATGCATGCATTCCTCGAGTTCCCGGTCTAACTCCGAGTGGGAGTCTTGCGGTGAGCTTTCCGGACATTCGTTTAGTGGGTCAGAGCTCATGGAAAACTGTTAGCTAGAGAAATGGTTGTTGGCAAGACTGTCCATGTGATTTTCATCCAGTTTTCTGAGACTCATGGGCCGAATTTCGCCTATAGTGAACTCCCTATCTCCCTGTGAGTCGACGAATGCTCGGGAATGCTCCGTTGAATGAACACAGGGACCATTTCAACTGAAATTTGAAATTTTGATCACGGAGGAGGCCATACAAGTGGCGGCAAGCTGTTAATAGGAGCTGCCACAGGCTCCAAGTCTTGCTGCTAACTTATGATCGAATCTGAATGAACGAATCTGCGAAACCGGTATGCGGGGAGATATGAGGCGTATCGTTATCGCATTCAAAGGTGGCAAGTTTTCGGGAATAGGGGATATCGGAACCCATTGTATCATGCCATGTTGGGAATTTTCGAGTGTGCGAGAGATGCTGCATATGTGCTGCACAATTTTGTAGTTTGGGTTTGACCAGGCGCGTAACTAGGCTATAAGGATCCGATAATTCGGAATAAATCGGATTTCCACCTTCTGTGTCTCCCGAAAACCACCTGAGAGCAAATGATTTCCTCCTGGTCGGAAAAACACAAGAACAAATTTCCGAGGAAGGGGAGCCCCCGGAAGATGTTCTGACAGATAACGATCCCGAGGCAGAGGGAGAGACATGTTTGTTGTCATTCATCCATCTCTTTAACCTGAGCTTTGAGATGCCCCAAGCCATTTTTGTGCATGGTCCCGATAATTCGCTATTCGAAGAATTTTTCAAAACGTGACTCCCAATAATTCATTGACGTTACGCTTTGGATTCGAGTCGGCGATCATCGACCATATTTCATCCTCTTTACCGATCTCCTGTGGGGTCCCGCAAGGTTCCGTCTTGGGTCCGACGCTCTTTTTAATCTATATCAACTTTGTTCTTGTCCAGGCTAATTCTCTCTCGACATCTCTACGTGCTGTTGCGTTCGTAGACGACACCACGATCCTTGTCACACTTCGCAGAGGTCATCTCGAGAGGGATGTCTATGAGTTCAATTCCTATCTGGCTCGAATAGCTTCCATTTTCGATTCCTTACGTCTCTCTGTTAACTCTTCCAAATCTCATCTTATGTTTTTTCGCCCTCCATCTTCTCCTGTCTTCGTGCCCCAGTGTTCCATCCTCTCCCCCGGCTCCTTGCCCTCCTCTCTCTCTTTCCCAAATCTTCCTGTCACCTCTCTCCGCCGTCATAATCGTCTGGATCTACTACTCCCTAGAACTAGAACTTCCCTTGCTGATAAATTTTTCTTCATCACAATTCCGAAGACCTGGATGGCTCTGCCGGACATGATACGCTCGGTGGGAACTCTGGCGCGGTATAAGCGCCTTCTCAAAGAATATCTGTTAACTTCTCATTTACTAGCCTAGTCATCCTATGCCCTTATCACATATACAACCCATGTTCGTTCGTGATATTGTAATAAACTTATTATTGATAGGAAAATTGAAGAACATCTTCGCAAGTTCAGGTGTCCGCACACGAGCGAACGGAAGTGACCCAGAGGCCGTGTTTGAAGTCGAATCGAAGGTAAAGTGCAATTTGAAGCATGCAACTCTCTGACTGATCACACGCATGCTCCAATTTTTAGTATTTTTTTTTTGTAGCGATTGTATGACACGGATTTGTCAAAGAATATTAGAATAGCCTCTCGACGAACCACTTTAGCATAGCGATTGCTATATCGGGCCCCATTCGAAAATGTTGGAGGCCGGATTCACCATAGCAGTCAAAAGCCCGCGTATAGAACTTTTTCACGAATTCTTCCGTGGCGAACTCCTTCAATAGTTCTTGATGTATTCCGTAGTATTTGTAGACGCCCATCTTTGTAAGAGTCGCCATGAGTTGAACGAAGCAGGTCGTCATCGTATTGTGGTCTTCACTATTGGTGATTCGATTGAACTCGGTCATTGCGAAGCAGATTCTGGTCACGAAACAGAGCGCTTTGTAGCTCACTACCATCAGTTGAGTAGGAACTTTGAATTTCAAAAGAACTTCAGAGACGACACAAGGAAATAGGGATGCCGCAAGTCGTGACGCTCTGAAGGACTCAGTCACTCGTATATTCCCTGCAGCACAAATATAGAAATCATTCTTGCCATTGGCGATTTTCATGAAGAGAACCAAATGGAAGAAAAGCAGATTTTTCCCGCAGACCTTCATTGAGACATCCTACTGCGAATGTTTTCCTCCAGGAAAGAATGATCGCATCGCTCGGGGCTCTGAAGCCGGCTGGATGAGCGTCATCGTTCATCATGAGCACCGGAGTGGTCTGTGTGGTCATCTGTGTCTGTATATTTTGACAGAAAAGTGCATACTTGCTAGTGCAGCCATCCAGTCGGAAAGTTATGAATCGTTCCAAGCCGACATTGATTGGATTTTTACGTCTGTACTAAGTCAGAGCTCTATCCTCAATCAATTGATTCGTTCGCTCAATCTGTCGACGGTCCTTGGAGTTGACTAGCCATCTGGATGTCCTTGGCGTACACTCTTGCCTCGATTCCCAACCGAATCGTCAGCTTCACGCCAAGAGTTTACGCCAAGATTTTCCCCGAAAAACTCGAATTTCGGCGAGAATCAATCAACCGATCTGCGTTCTGTCGGTACACTTGCAAAGCTTTCTACACTGTTTGAAAAAAAATTCATGATCCGCCGCGTGGTAGAGTAGATATCGTTGACCTTAAAAATGTGTCGATTTCGCACAGTAGAAATGAATTTTTTTTCGTGCCAGGCCCATCATACCCCTCATGCATCAGGCTACCCAACACCAGTTTCACGGCCACCTTCTTTTGATGAGGCGGCAATGGGGAGATTGCAAAAATATCGTTTTTTAACAGTTTTTGTGTCCGGAACGCACCGTGCGGCGACCCGTCGTGCGGAACCACGGTATGTGGGTGATACTTCGGGTACGCCGACTTTTCAGCATCCCACAACCGAATAATACCGAATACAAGCGAAAAACACCGCGGACTCGAGAATCTCACCGCGTCTGAACAGATCCATGCCATAGGGAGTGGTCACAACCATCATCCAACACCCGCGAAACCCAAACAACAAAGCCGAGGAGCAGACCGTCGTCCTGTGAATCCGCAGTCTCTAGATCACGGAATGTCACCACTCCACGCGCGAATCGATTCAATGGAGTGTATTCTGAGGATTGCGTGTAACATGCCTTTTAAAATTTGGGCGTGTAATAAGGCAAATGGTCCAAAACGTGACTCACGTAAGCAGCAAATGAAGGAAGAGTTCAGGACTCAGCTCGGGCTGATCCTTTTCGAACCCTTACCAGGCGCGGGGACCAGTCACGACGGGAATACAGTGCGCAGGTTTTTCAAGAACTATTCGGAAACCGCTTGGATAACTAAGGTGGACGAGAAGCGGATTTTCAGACTGTACACAATCCTGGAGACCATCAACTGTGATCGGCTGATCAACGTTGAGGCTTTCAAAAAGTACTGCGACGACACGGCTAAAATATAAGTGAGAGTCAACGGATGGTACCACATGCCTGTGACAGTGCACAAGGTCCTTATTCACGGTCCAGCAATTGTGGAACATGCTCTCCAGCCGGTGGAAGCTCTGAGTGAAGAAGCGCATTAAGCTACTATTATTCGGTTGTGGAATGCCGGAAAATCGGCATTTTGAATACACATGGGTCATTTAAGGTTTCAGAGAGCTAGAACCCGCAGGTTGCGGCGATGGCTGGTGGTAGGGGGGGGACCCAAAATATCACCCACCTCCGTCTCAACGCGACAAAGTGGGACTGTCAGAGAGGCTGTGTGACACTGATTGGCCGCAAGAGATTAGAGTAGCTTCTCGATGAGCCACCTCAGCATGGCGATTCCTATATCGGGTCCGAGTTGAAAGTGTTGAAGGCCAAATTTCACGTAGCAGCCGAAATTCCGAGTTAAGAACGCTCTTATGAAGTCTTCCGTCGCGAATTCCTTTAGTAGTTCCGGAGGCACACCGTAGTACTTGAAGATTCCCATCTTTGTGAGCGTCACCATGAGTTGGATGTAGCAGGCGGTCACCGCGTTGAAGTCTTCAGTTGTAGTGACTTGATTGGACTCAGTCTTGGCGAAGCAGATTCTGGTCACGAAACAGATCTGTCTGTAGCCCACCGCGAGCATTTGAGTAGGAACTCTGAATTTCAAGAGAACGTCAGAGACGAGACAAGGAAATAGAGATGCCGCAAGTCGCGATGCTTTGAAGGACTCGGTCACTCTCATATTCCCTGTGGCACAAATGTAGAAATTTTTCTTGCCATCGGTGAGATCAAGGAAGAGAATCAAGGCGAAGAGAAGCATTTCCGCTGCGCAGAACTTCATGACGAGGCGCTAAACCTTGCTGTGAATGTGTTTTCCCGGGAGAGAATGCGTCCATCGCGCAGAACGGCGTGGCGGCCAAATGAGCGTCATCTTGATCTAATAATGAGCGTCCCAGTGCCATGCGTGACCATCTGTTTCTACATATTTGGGAAGAATAGTGCATAATTATTTGTACAATCATCGAGTAGGAACGTTAGGGCTCGTTCCGAGCTGACATTGATTGGATTTTATTTCGTAGTCTGTACCATGGTTTCATGGTCTGTACGAAGTGAGAGCTCCATCCTCAATGGAATTATTTGTTTGCTCTCTCGCTCGTGCACAGTAAACAGTGGGCTTCCCGAGCGTTTTTTTTTTCGCGGGTTTCAGTTAAAACTATGTATGAGCTGCATAAAAACCATAATATTTTCTGTCTTACGACCCGGCAGCACGGTTTGAGACCACTTTTACGACGACGACACCGCGAAAACCGCGGATTTGCAATTTTTCCAGTCGTAGAAATGCTGCAGAGTCGTGAGATTGAGTTCCAGGAGAATAATAGAATAGAAAAAATAATATGAATTTTCCGAAGTTCATCGTTCTGGCTACAGGATGAGATCCGGGCGAGCTCGATATCATTGAACCACCTTGCGCTACGTGACTCCGAGTCAAACCTGCAAAAACCCCGCCTGGGAAGCCTAGTAAACACGTGTTCTGGATTCTCTCCGCGTATACTTCTACAGGCAGACCCCATCTCGAACGATGGGAAGAGATAAAGTAGGTTCTCCTCGGTCAAACATTCGGCATTTCCAAGGAGTCCGTCGACTGAAGCAATGCAAAAATTCCAGCGACGTCAAATAAAATTGGCTGTGTGGTTTAGCCTGGAAAAAATTATTTATTTTACACATTCGGAAGAGTGCATTCGCAATCGTTCAGCATAAGAGCCGACCAAGACGGCGGCTGAGCGCACACTGGAGCACTGGCCTGCCGCTCTGGCTTGGATTAGGGAAACATTATAAGTCATCAGTCATCAGTGGCATCAACCAGCAGTAGAGGAAGATCGCCATTTATGGGACAGGTTCCTGATATGGGACATTTCGGACTCCACGGTTTAAGATAGGATAACAAGGCAGCTGTGTGATTACAGACATCCTAGCCCACTACTAAAAAATATCGGTGATGCAGCACATTCGCAGACTTTGGGGCTCGAGAACGATTTTCGCCAGCCTGATTTTTTCAACAGTTCCCTCAATTTCCACATAGGTGATATTAGCCCAACTACGACGCGACGTGGGCCGAAGCGGTCAGGCTTCATTTATCCATATATCCATCAATTCATATGAATAGGTGGAGAGCCGAAAATGATCAATGCCTAAACTACAAAGCTCTAGNGAATTGAGACGGTCTGGATGTGGGCTCTTCAATCTTCACCTTCTCCAACGTGACGAGGCTCCTCGAAGCCGTAGATCGCCGAACACCTTCCTGTTCAAAGTCTCAATCCCTGGACTCCAGGGGTACATGCTACTCTCGGCACACATTGTTTGAGACGGCTTCTTGACCCCGCGCGACCCACTCGCGATTTCTTCGCGACCCACAAATGGGTCGCGACCCGCCTATTGGGAACCGCTGATATAGCGCAAGGTGAATCGACGATATCGGGGTCTCGGCCTGTAGCCAGGTCGATGAGCTGCATAAAAACCATAATATTTTCTGTCTTACGACCTGGCAGCACGGTTTGAGACCACTTTTACGACGACGAGACTGCGAAAACCGCGGGTTTGCAATTTTTCCCGTCGTAAAAATTGCTGTAGAATCGTGAGATTGAGTTCCAGGAGAATGATAGAATAGAAAAAATAATATGAATTTTCCAAAGCTCATCGTTTTGGCTACAGGATGAGATCCGGGCGAGCTCGATATCATTGATCCACCTTGCTCCACGTGACTTCGAGTCAAACCTGCAAAAACCCCGCCTGGGAAGCCTAGTTAACACGTGTCCTGGATTCTCTCCGCGTATACTTCTACAGGCAGACCCCATCTCGAACGATGGGAAGAGATAAAGAAGGTTCTCCTCGGTCACACATTCGGTATTTCCAAGGAGTCCGTCGACTGAAGCAATGCAAAAATTCCAGCGACGTCAAATAAAATTGGCTGTGTGGTTTAGCCTGGAAAAAAAAATTTATTTATTCTACACATTCGGAAGAGTGCATCGAAGCATTCGCAATCGTTCAGCATAAGAGCCGACCAGGTCGGCCAGTGGTGAGACCGCTCGTGAGACCGGTCTCGATGGTGTGACCGAGTCCGTGTGGACAGAATTCTGCTTGGGATCAAACTCGGTGTCGGTCGAGAACCGACGATCACCAAAGTTCCCTTGAAAGTTCTGATTCATGGTGCTTACAGTTGGGCATACGTGGGTACCAGGAGGCAAACTACGACGTGGTCAGTAGGATCGTCGGAATCGGAGGCACGAAACTCGGAAATCTGCCGGTCAGCTGCTTCAGCTGCAGGGCCCAAGACGGCGGCTGAGCGCACACTGGAGCGCTGGCCTGCCGCTCTGGCTTGGATTAGGGAAACATTATAAGTCATCTGTTGGCATCAACCAGCAGTAGAGGAAGATCGCCATTTATGGGACAGGTTCCTGATATGGGACATTTCGGACTCCACGGTTTAAGATAAGATAACAAGGCAGCTGTGTGATTGCAGACATCCTAGCCCACTGCTGAAAAATATCGGTGATGCAGCACATTCGCAGACTTTGGGGCTCGAGAACGATTTTCGCCAGCCTGATTTTTTCAACAGTTCCCTCAATTTCCACATGGGTGATGTTAGCCCAACTACGACGCGACGTGGGACGAAGCGGTCAGGCTTCATTTATCTATATATCCATCAATTCATATGAATAGGTGGAGAGCCGAAAATGATCAATTCCTAAACTACAAAGCTCTAGTTATTATTAATAACCAACGACCACGTGCGTGATAATTTATTATCCATCAATCCTTCCCAGGAACAAGTGCCTCAGTTCTATGTTGGAGCGAAAGGGCTTGTTTTTTTAAAGGAGGATTCCGTTTATACGCTCGGTTTTTTGGGTGGGCCCGTGGCTAGATGCAATGATGATGATGCGTGAGTGGAAGATTTTCCGTTGTATAGCTGCTACGCAGCGCGGAAGCGCAGACCTTTCCATCGATCGACAGCATAGACATTCTCATCGTTCGTTAGTATAGACATTCGTTTTCCAGGATGCTCCCTGCGTGCTGACTCCAATGGGCATTCGGGGGGAATGCAGTATGAAATTGCGAAAAAAACTGCCAGCCGGTATTGTAGAACTATGCCGCGTGCAGACGCTAGTCAGGACCGAAACATATCGGGCAAACTAGAAAAGTTTCTCCATCATCCACCTTAGTACGGCGATTCCCGAATCGGCTCCTATTCGCAAATTTTCTATTCCAACGCTTTCGTAACAATCGAAAGTTCGAGTAAATAACGGTCGCAAGAATTTCTCGGTAGCGAACTTCGCCAGAATTTTTGGCTCCACACCGTTGTACTTGAAAATATCCATATTTGTGAGTGTCATCCAAAGTTCAACGAAGCAAGTGCTCATGGTGTTGAAGTCCTCAAGACAGGTGACCCGATTCTTCGGAGTTATGCCAACGCAGAACCTTATCACGAAACAGAGCGCTCGATAGCCTTCTATCATCATTTGAGTAGGAGGTTTGTATTTCAGGAAAACCTCGGAGACGATACAAGGGAACACCGATGCAGCAAGTCGTGATGCTTCGAAGGATTCGGTCACTTTCAGAGTCCTTGTGGCGCAAACATGGAACTTATTTTTGCCGTCGACGAGACCAAGAAGAAAAACTAGCGGGAGAACGAGTGATTCCCCTGCTAGAAGCCTCATGACGAGAAACTTCTCCCCACGACCGATTCGATTTACTGGAGATGATTATTGCTTTCACTCAAGGCGGAGCAGCCAGCCCAGCCAGCGCCGTCATGAATTCTGAATGGTTTGGGTGGGGCTTGCCAAGTGTGGTCACCTGTTCATAATTTCGTCACAGCGCTGTGCACAATTATTTGCGCAATCAGCGTGTGGAAGACTGACGCATCATTCAAGTCCGAGAGCGATCGCAGCTCATTGCCTGTACAAAGTGAAGCTATATCCTCCTTAATTGCTCATGATGGCAATGACGGTTCTTCGGATGACCCATGTGGATCAACAAAAATCGGTGATGACTGCTGCCAGCCGATCAGATTACCTCTGATTCTTCTGTTTCCTTGAGACGTCAACAACGGTATATAGAAACAAAGCACAGTGCTACGTTGTATAGAATATGTTGAAGGTTTTGTTTATGGTAGTGACTTACATAGTCCCACCAAAACTCTCCTCCACAGAGAGTTTGTCTCTCATGGAATGAGACTTGATAACATTCCATATAACAGCAGTCTCTCGGACAGCATCTTCCAAGTAGGTAATCGAAGAGGCCTTGGAGCTCGATCTCATGACTTGGGTTGATTTAGCCACGGCCTGTTCCATCAAGCTCCCATGCCGCTTCGATTAACGTGTTGCAAAGATCGCTGAGAGCTCTGCATGAGCTCCTGTCTGGCTTTCGCACTATGCGTTGACAAAGCTCTTGGAGTTCATTCGGGAATTCAGGAATTCCAGAACTGCCGGCTTCGCCAGAAACAGTACAATTTTGAGCTTTTGAGAATATTTCAAGGACTTTTCTGTCCGTTGGTAGTGCCTCACGGGCCTACGAAAGTGCTTTCCGCGCCAGAGAGTCCTACCTGAGAGGAGGATAGCGTAATTTACTGACAGCTCACCAAGAATTTACCTACAGAAAACGACGATCGATCTCACACTGTCTTCGTCGCGACGAATGTCAACACTCGCACCCCTGTCCACGTTGTGTATACGGATTTCAAGGCGGCTTTTGAGAAAATGCCGCATGAGCTGAATGCCACTGAGCGTGTTGAATTTCTCCCCTCACCTGTTTGTGGATACTTCGTGCCTTCTCTATCTGTGATTCGTCTGCATACCTTCACCTGTATAGAACTCACGCCATGCCTTACATTGAGCACTGCAGTGTTATCTGGAGGTTGCGGTTTGCCAAAGACCGCGCCGTTCTCGAGCGAGCGCCAAGTAGGTTCTTGAGCCGTGATGAGTCGCGTTGCAGACTTCCCGCCAAATCTATCGAACTGTTATCTGTGGCCGAGCCTATGGATCTCAATGATGTTAATCAACTCCGCAGTTCCGTCAGAAATGAGCAAAAATTCGATGAACTCCTTGTTCCGTCCGCGTACGACCATAGGAGAGGGTTTGTCCTGCGTCCCAGGTTACGTCCCAAATCGCCAGAGTGGCTCACATGTGTCCCTGCAGGGTCTTTTCGAAAATGAGTTGCCGACCCCTCGTATTATTATTTATGTGACCCGATATATTTATTTATGTACAATTGCAACAAACTCCCATTGGATGGAATGGTGTTCACTTCAGGAAAAAAATACGAAGCCCAGAAGTGTTTGCATCAACAGCAGTGCAATTCTCACATCATTAGCACTTTCGCCGCGTCTCGAGCGGTTCAGTCACAGCTTGCAGCCGAAAACGAGCCGTATCTTCTGACATTACTTCAAAAGCTCGTTACAGCGGACCCCGCGGGACCAGCGAAATCTGATCGTTGCACTTGAAACTTGTTACGACGAGGGTCTTCCGACAATGTACCCAACGGCGGGTCGACCAAACAACATTCCATTTTCAGTTCGTTCTATCGAAAATTCGTTGGAACGAGCTTTTAGTTTGACTCTGAAAGAGTCCGGAGCAGACGATCTAATGCGATTTTCCTCGGAATATTTCAATTTCAGGGAATCCCTCCCCCATTTGCTAGTCTTGGGGACTTGATTCTACGGTGCGTCGATTCCTAAGTATTCAGAATCCAACTCGAGTCGCGTCCACATAGTTTCTCGGGAAAAATACAGTGATCTATTGAAAGGTGTAACATTCTTCTCTCCGAGTCATTTGGCGGGAATATGATGAAGCTTGCCACGTTGGCACTGAAAGTTCGTGCGATCTCACCGAGACGCAACATGCGCATGAGAGCATTCATCGACGCAGAGCAGAGAGTCGAGCGATTGGTCACGGACTCGACTCGGTTGAGGACACTGAATGACATTCTGGAGCGCCTAGATCATACCCTCATAGCTAGGGCCCGAAAGTTTATGCACGGAAATATGCACGCGAAATGCACATAACGTGCGCACGATGTGCAGAATATGCACAGCATATGCACAATATGCGCGCAAAAATCAACTTCGGCCTAGGAAATATGCACTTGCATATGCGTATTATGTATGCAATTGCATGTTCTGCATCTGCGAAATGCGTTTGCATATATTTCCAGGCCCTACTCATAGCTAACAGTGACGCTACTGATATTCTTCCGACACGTCGGCGGAAATCTCGGATAGCGCTGAAGATCATGGGAACCGTAATTCCTGCAACGGCGCGGCAAGAAAACCGTACTGTCCTAACTGCAGTCAGTGCTTAACAGTTCTCACGATTGTGACGTGATCCAAAGATATTCATGGCAGTTTTCGATGATTTTTGTGATTTCCCGGGAAGGATGCCATGAACAACTGCCACCCCTTGTTGTAGTATCTGTGCTAGGAGCAGACGCTTGTGAGGACACTTGCGAACGAGTCACACTAGAATAGCTTGTCCATGATCCACCTCAGTACGGCGATTCCCGAATCGGCTCCCATTCGTAGATTTTCCACTTCAACGTTTTCAAAACATTCGAGAGTTCGAGAAAATAAAGGTCGCAAGAATTTCTCGGTGGCGAACTCCGCCCTGATCTTCGGGTCCAGACCGTAGTACTTGAAGATATCCATATTTGTGAGTGTCACCCAGAGTTCGACAAAGCAAGTGCTCATTGTATTGAAGTCCACACGATTGAGGACTCGATTCTTCGGAGTGATGCCAATGCAGAACCTTATCACGAAACAGAGCGCTCGATAGCCCACTAGCATCATTTGAGTGGGAGGTTTGTACTTCAGGAAAACCTCAGAGATGATACAAGGAAAAACCGATGCAGCAAGTCGTGATGCTTCGAAGGATTCGGTCACTTTGAGATTCCCTGTGGCGCAAACATAGAACTTATTTTTGCCGTCGACGAGACCAACGAGAAAAACCAAGGGGAGAACGAGTGATTCCACTTCGAGAAGCTTCATGACGAGGAACTTCTCCCTACGAACGATTCGATTTGCTGGAGATGAATATTGTTTCTCCTCGAGACGGAGCAGGTGGCCTAATCAGCGCCACGCCGCCGTCGTGAGTTCCGAATGGGTTGAGGCATACCCAATGTGGTCATCTGTTTTCTCATATTGTCACAGCGCTGTGCATAGTTCTTTGTGCAATCACCGAGTTAGAGACAGATGCATCATTCCAGTCCGATAACAATCGCAGCTGTACAAAGTGAAAGCTCTGCCCTCCTTAATTACTCGTCCTGGCAACGACGATTCGTCGAACGATCCATGTGGATCAACAAAAATCGGTCATGATAATGCTGACTGCTGCCAGTCGATCAGAATTACTCTTGACCTTGCTTATTCCTTTGAGACGTCAACAACGCTTTATTCATGGTAATGGATCTTTCGTCGAATCGCGAGCAGTGGAGCCACAAACTGCAGCCGGATACCAGCCGTCTCTTCTGACATCAAAGCATAAGCTCGCGACATCGAACTCCGCGGGAGCGGAAAAATGTGATCGTTGTCTCGAGAATATGTTACAACGAGGGTCTTCCAACATTGAACCCCATGACAGTTCGACCAAACAACAATTCATTTCCAGTTCGTTTCATCAAAGATTCGTTGTAACGAGCTTATACTGTAACTCTGAAAGGGTCCGGAGCGGACGATCTGATGCGATTTCCCCCAACTCAAGTGAACTCCACTAATTTTTTCGAAGAGTATCCGGCTACACAGACTGTGGGTGCTCATAGTGGAGAGGCGGAGCGAGAGACAAAAAAAAAATGAAAACCATGAGAGCATTCATCGACACAGGGCAGAGAGTGGAGCGATTGGTGACGGACTCGACTCGGCTGAGGACCCTAAATGGCAGTTCGGAGCCCCTGGATCATGGCCCTTATAAGTAACATTGACGCTACTGGCACTCTTCCTATGCTTCGGTGTTGGTCTCGGTTAGCGCTGAAAGTCATGGGAATTGTGATTCTTGCAACGGCGCGACAACCGTTTGGCGCTCACTGCAGTCAGTGCTGAATATTCCTAACGTCTATGTCGTCATCCAAATATATCCATGGCAGTTTTCGACATTGTCTTCATCGAAAAACGAAGGGAGAGTGAAGTGTCGTGGATTCGCGGGAAGGATGCCGTGGAAAATTGCTTGCCCAAGTTGTAGTACCAATGCCGCAAGCAGACTCCAGTCAGGACACCAGCGAATGAGGTGAATTAGAATAGCTTCTCCATCGTCCACCTCAGTACGGCAATGCCCGAATCGGCTCCCATTCGAAAATATGATTCTTCAACGTTTTCGTAACATTCGAAAATTCGAGAGAGTAACGGTCGCAAGAATTCCTCGGTGGCGAACTCCGCCCTGATTTTCGGGTCCACACCGAAGTACTTGAAGATATCCATGTTTGTGAGTGTCATCCAAAGTTCAACGAAGCAAGTGCTCACGGTTTCCATGTCCACACGACTGGTGACTCGATTCTTCGGAGTCATAGCAACGCAGAACCTCAGCACGAAACAGAGCACTCGATAGCCCTTCAACATCATTTGAGTAGGGGGTTTGTATTTCAGGAAAACCTCTGAGACGAAACAGGGGAAAACCGATGCAGCAAGTCGTGATGCGGCGAAAGATTCGGTCACTTTCAGATTCTCTGTGGTGCAAACATGGAACTTATTTTTGCCGTCGACGAGGCCAAAGAGAAAAACCAAAGGGAGGACGAGTGATTCCACTTCGAGAAGCTTCATGACGAGGAACTTCTCCCTACGACCGATTCGATTTCTTGGAGACGAATATTGTCTCACATATTGACTCACTTGGGCCCGAATAGCCAGTCTAATCAGCGCCGTCATGAATTCCGAATGGGCTGTGGCCTCCCTAATGCGGTCATCCGTTTCCGTGTGTTGTCACAGCATGCTGTATAGCTCTTTGTGTAATCACGTAGTTGGAAATTGATTTCCCATTCCAGGCCCATGGCAATTGCAGCTCAGTGCTTGTACAGTCGGGCCTCGACTCACGTCATCAATTGGGAGACAGCAAAACAACGGAGCAACTCAAGTCGGAGCAATTCATTAATTACATGAGTGAACTTCAATTTTGATTTTTTATCGTTGAAACATTAGAGCTGGATTGAAAAAGGAAACATTTTGCTGCAACCCTGTAAGCCAACGGCGGAAAAAGTCCATATTCCGTGTTTCAGACAACTGAAGGTTCATGGCAGCTCCGCAAGCACTCGTCGCTCCTCGATGATTCCGCGATAAGAGATGACGGCATCGTCGATAACATGCTGGGATGCGTTCCGAACTTGGATCGATCTCTGGGAAATAGCCTAAGCTTGCTCGATCACAGATAATCCTTCCTGCAGTCGATCAATGGGAAGTTTCTTCTCTCTCTCGAAATCAAAGAAGTGGATCAAATCTCCCTCGGAAATCGGTTCTCTGTTTTCAAATAACTGGTTGGAATCACTCTCTGTCAGCTCCTTTTGTAGGTTCTCGACGAGGTTGCTTTTCTTTCAAGTTTAAACTCAACCTCTTGCGTGAATTTACCGGTTGATTATCATCACGTGTAGGGAGAACCATCCCGAAATGATTTTTTTCATCAGTTGTTTTGCACTTTTTGGAACTTGTTCTCTGAAACACAGCCTCCAAGAGCGACCGTGAGCTGTCTAATGCTCGAATTTTCTTCTGTTGTGTTCAGACAAGATTTTCGTTCCCTCACAATTGTCATTTGATCCAAATCTTAACTTGAGCAGCGACATCGACGTGTGAAACATGGTCTGCGGAAATATTGTTGGACTGAAATATCAGCCGCTGCCAGCAGCGAATTTCAGCTTCACACGAGGAAGCGAAATCGTCGAGCTCCACCCATCCATCAAATCCCTCAATGCTCATTCCCTCGATCCTCACAATGTTCAGCAAGATGTTTCCCCCGACTTCTTTCGACTTGAGACGTCAACAACGGTGTATTCATGAAGTTAGGGTAAAAGCTCGTGACAACGAACCCCGCGGAATCGGCGTAATCTGATCGTTGTCGAAAATCCTTAAAGACTTCACCCCATGCAAGGCCGACCAAACAACGATTCATTTTCAGTTCGCTCGATCGAGAATTCGTTCAAACGGGCTTTTCGTTCAACTCTGAAAGGGTAAGGAACAGACGATCTAAGCAATCTCCCTTGAAAGATTTTGATGTTGCGGAATCTCTCCCCCATTTGCACGCCTTCGGCGCTTGTTTCTAAGGTGCATCGATTCCTAAATATTCCCTTAACGGATTCCAACTCAACTCAAGTTCACTTGGTTCTGCGGAAGATATACAGATCTATTGAAAGAGATAACATTCAACTCCAGGGGAAACATGATCAAGCTTGCCCAGCGTGTACTGAAAGCTCGCAAAATCGGGTTTACGAAAAAATTCCGCGGCGAAAATCCCGCGACAAAAATCCGCCGGCGAAAATTCCGCAGGGCGAGATTCGTCTGGCTCGGTTGAGGTCGTCTGGATTATACCCTCATAGCTACCAGTGACGCAACCGGCACTCTCCTGATACGTCGGTGGCAATCCAAGATAGCGTTGAAATCGTTGAGACCGTGATCCTGGCGATGCCGCGACAAACGTAGTGTCCCAACTACAGTCAGTGCTAGATTTTTCCCACGATCGTGACGAGATTCAAACAGACTCACTGATAATCGTCAGTATAGACAAACAAGGCGAACGGAAACAGTTTTTTTTCGGAGAGCACACTGTGAAAAAATCCCATGCGGACGCTAGTAAGGGAAAAAGCGAACGGAACAAATTATTTAGAAAAGCTTCTCCATCATCCATTTTAGCATGACGATTGCCGAATCGGCTCCTATTCGGAAATTCTCTATTCCGACGTCTTCGTAACAGTCGAAAACTCGAGAGAACAACGGTCGCAGGAATTTCTCGGTAGCGAACACCGCCAGAATTTCCGGGTCCAGACCGTAGTACTTGAAGATATCCATGCGTAAGAGTGTCATCCAGGATTCGATGAAGCAAGTGCTCATGGTGTAGAAGTCCACACGACTGGTGATTCGATTTTTCGGAGTCATGGCATTGCAGAACCTTGTCACGAAACAGAGCGCTCGATAGCCCATCATCACCATTTGAGTAGGAGGTTTGTACTTCAGGAAAACCTCAGAGACAATACAGGGGAACAACGATGCAGCAAGTCGTGATGCTTCGAAAGATTCGGTTACTTTCAGATGGCCTGTGGCGCAAACATTGAACCTGCTCTCGCCATCGACGAAACCAAGAAGAATAACCAGCGGGAGAACGAATGATTCCACTTTGAGAAGCTTCATGACGAGGAACTTCACCCTATAACCGATTCGACTTGCTCAAGATGAGTATTGTTTCCACTCAAACCGGAGGAAACGGCCTTAAGGGCGCCGTCAAGAATCATAAATGGGCTGTGGCCTGTCCAGAATGATCATCTGTTTTCTCATATTGTCACAGCGTGCTGCACAGTTCTTTGTGCAATCACCGAATTGAAGACTCATGCATCATTCCAGGCCGAGCGCAATCGCAGCTCATTGCCTGTACAAAGTCAGAGCTCTGTCCTCCTCAATTTATCGTGATGGCACCGACAATTCGTCGGACGACCCATGTGGATCAACAAAAATCGGTCATGATCATGCTGACTGCTGCCAGTCGATCAGAATTACTTCTGACCTTGCTTATTCCCTTGAGACGTCAACAACGCTGTATTCATGGCAACAGATTTTACCAGATAAGTAGTTCTTCCATCAAGTATCGAGCGGTGTAGCCACAACCTGCAGCCGAAACGAGCCGTCTCTTCTGACATCAAAGCGAAGCCTTGAGACAACGAACCCCGCGGAACCGGCGAAATGTGATCGTTGACCCGAAATTCGTTACAACGAGACTCTTCCAACATAGGATTCCATGACAGTTCGATCGAACAACAATTCATTTTCAGTTCGGTCGATCGAAAATTCTTTGTAACGAGCTTCTACTGTTACTCTGAAAGAGTCCAGAGCAGACGATCTAATGCGATCTTTCCCGAAAGATTTTAATTACAAGGAACCCTTCCCTATTTGCATGCCTCCAGCACTTGACTCTACGGTGCATCCATTCCCAAATGTTCCCTTAGCGGAATCCGGGTCAAATCCAGCTGGTTTTTCGAAGAGTGTCTGGTGATCTATTCAAAGATGTAACATTCGTCCTTCCGAGTTACCCAGGGCGAATATGATGGAGCTTGCCAAGTTGGCACTGAAAGTTGGTGGAATATCAGCGAGACGCAATATGCACATTTTTCCGACGAGATATGCGAGTGGACCAAGCAGTCTGCACGCCACGTGCAGCTTTGCTCGTGTGTATGCTAGCGCAGCACATCCCATGCCGATTCGTGATACCACTCTCCGTGATCAGAGTGGCAGGTCGTCGGTTCGAATCTCTCCTGGTATCAGATGGCCGATTTCTTTAGATATGGTTTTCCTCTCTGTGAAGGCGAATTTAGAAGAAGTACCTGGTACCAGAGACCTATCGACCACCGGTACCCAACCACTGCATCACAGGTCGCGAGCGCCTCTAGCAGAGGGCCGGGGCGAGGGACGGAGAAAAAGAATGAAAAACATGAGAGCATTCATCGACACAGGGCAGAGTCGAGCGATTGGTGACGGACTCGACTCTGCTGAGGACACTGAATGGCAGTCTAGTGCCCCTGAATCATACGCTTATAAGTGACAGTGACGCAGATGTTATTCTTGCGACATGTCGGTAGAAAGCTTGGATAGCGCTGAAGGTCGTAGGAAACGGGATTCTTCCAACGGCGCAGCGAGACAAAAGTACTGCCCTATCTACAGTCAGTGCTAAATATTTCTTACGATCAGTGGCGTAGCCAGCTTTTTTTCTTTCTCAAGCTGAATCTCTCTCTCTCCATCACATCTCCTCAAAATCTCTCTCGTCAAGCTCTTTTCGTTACTGTGAGGACAAGGTTTCCAACGACTCACTGTGTACATACGGAAAGATGTTCAATTTGATAGGGTGCAACTTGAACATTAACGTTTTCTAGCTCAGATGCTTTCTAGTTTCGCGACCAGACTATCTGCACCTGCATGTCGAATGTTTTCAAACGACCCGAGTAGAAACACTGATAACAAGACCCGTCGAGAGACATAGAGCATGAGGGATTTGGCATTTCGTTCCGGATTGCAGCCGAGAACTGGAACGCTGGCCGAGAATGTCCCGGAAGCTATACCATCACGAGGTCTAAGATCCACATTAAGCTAGCTTAATCGAAAAACTTTTAAGCTAAAGCTTGAAAGAATAACCCTTGCTACGCCACTGCTTACGATTGTGACGTCATCCCAAGATGTTCAATTTCACATTGTTGGCATCGAAAGACGGGACGTGTCTCGAATATCCCATGAGGACGCCGTAAAAAACTGCAAGCCCGTGTTGTGGTACCCGAGCAGCCTCTACTTGGAACACTAGCGAACCATTCGAACTAGAAAAGCTTCTCCATCATCCACCTCAGTATGGCGATTGCCGAATCTACTCCCATGCGCATATATTCTCCATTTCAACGTTGTCGTAGCATTCGAATATTCGAGAGAGTAACGGTCGCAAGACCTTCTCGGTAGCAAACTCCGCCCTAACTTTTGGGTCCACACCGTTGTACTTGAATATATCCATATTTGTGAGTGTGATCCAAAGTTCGACGAAGCAAGTGCTCATGGTATCGAAGTCTTGACGACTGTGGATTCGGTTCCTCTGAGTCATAGCAACGCAGAACCTTATAACGAAACAGAGCGCTCTATAGACCCCCAACATCATTTTAGTGGGAGGTTTGTACTTCAGGAGAACCTCAGAGACGAAACAGGGAAAAACCGATGCAGCAAGTCGTGATGCTGCGAAAGATTCAGTCACTCTCAGATTCCCTGTGGTGCAAACATAGAACTTATTTTCGCAATCGACGAAACCAAGAAAAAAACCAGCGGAAGAACGAGTGATTCCACTTCGAGAAGCCTCATGACGAGGAACTTCACCCTACTACCGATTCGATTTGCTCAAGATGAATGTTGTTTCCACTCAAACCGGAGGAAACGGCCTAATCGGCGCCGTCGAGAATTATAGATGGGCTGTGGCCTGCCCAGTATGATCATCTGTTTTCTCATATTGTCACAGCGTGCTGCACAGTTCTTTGTGCAATCACCGAATCGAAGACTCATGCATCATTCAAGGCCAAATCGCAACTGCAGCTCAGTGTTTCTACAAAAGTAGAGCTCTGCCCACCTTGGTCACTCGGGATGGCAACAACGATTCGTCTGGTAACCCATGTGGATCAACAAAAGTCGGTCGTTATAACGCTATCCGCTGCCAATCAATCACAATTACTTCTGCCGATGCTTATTCCCTTGAGACGTCCACAATGGCAATGGATATTTTAACATCTCGAGCTCTTTGTCAAGTTTCGAGCAAGGGCCCGGAACAGACGATCTTATGCGATCTCCCCCGAAATATTTTAATTCTAGATAATATATGCCCCATTTGTATGCCCTCCGACTCCTAAATATTTCCTCAACGGAATCCAACTCAACTCAAGTACACCTTGTCTTTCGGAAGATATACAGTAATTTATTGAAAGCGGTAACATTCTACTCTCCAAGTTATCCAGGGGTAACATGATCGAGCTTGCCAAGCTTGCGCTGAAAGTTCGCGGAATCTCACTAATGTGAGACGCAACATGCACATGAGGAGAGAGTCGAAAGATTGGACTCTGTTGAGGACACTGAATGACATTCTGGAGCGCTAGGATTAGGTATACAAGTGACGCAACTGGTATTCTTCCGATCGTTGAGATCGTAATCTTGAACACGCCGCGACAAACGCATTGCCTCAACAACAGTCAATGCTGGATTTTTCCGACGATCGTAGCATGGTTCAAGGGGATTCACTGTTCTCCTGTAAATCGTATGTATAGACAAACGAGGCGAACGGGAGGTGCTTTGTATCTTCGGAGAGCACACTGTGAAAAAAACGCAACCTGCATTGTGATGCATCTGCCGGATGGGAACGCTAGTAGGGAGAATAGCGGACGAAGCAAACTAGAAAAGCTTCTCAATCAACCACCTCACCATGACAATTGCCGCATCGGCTCTTACTCGGAAATTATCTATCCCGACGTTTTCGATACAGACGAGACCTCGAGAAACGACTAGTCGAATGAATTTCTCGGTGCCGAATTCCGCCCGAACATCCGGATCCACACCGTAATACTTGAAGATATCCATATTTGTGAATTTGATCATCAGTTCGACGCAGCAAGTGATCACAGTATTGAATTCCTCACGACTGGTGATTCGATTCTTCGGAGTCACGGTAAAGCAGCACCTTATCGCGAAACAGAGCGCTCGATAGCCCACTAACATCATTTGAGAAGGAATTTGGTACTTCAGTAAAATCTCAGAGGCAATACAGGGAAAAACCGATGCAGCAAGTCGTGTTGCTTCGAAAGATTCGGTTACTCTGAGACGCCCTGCGGCGCAGACATAGAACTCATTCTCGCCATCGACGATACCGAGAAGAAAAGTCAGCAGGAGAACGAGTCTTTCCACTTCGAGAAGCTTCATGTCGAGGAACTTCACCCTGAGACCAATTCGACTTGCCGGAGACGAATATTGTCCTCAGTTGAGCCCGAATAGCCAGCCTAATGAGCGCCGTTATGTATTATGAATGGATTGTTGCCTGTCCTCGGTGATCATCTGTTTCCACATGTTGTCACAGCATAGTGCAATCATCGAGTTGGAGACTGATGCATCATTCCAGGCCGATCGCAACTGCAGTTTATTGTCTGTACAAAGTGAGAGCTATAGCCTCCTTAATTACTCGTGATGGCAACGACGATTCCTTGGACGACCCATGTGGATCAACAACAGTCCGTCATTATAGCGATGTCTGCTGCCGGCGGATCAGAACTGCGTCTCTCGTCACGTCTGGAGCGGTGGAGCCCCAGCCTCCAGCCGGAAACCAGCCGTGTCATCCGGTATCCACACTGAGAGGGTTCGGAGTAGACGATCGGATGCGATCTCCCCGAATCAGTTTTAATTCAGTGTTTTAATTCTTTTCCATTCTATTCTCCAGCACATCAATTTCGAAAATATTTCCCCAACGGAATCGAATCCAACTCTGGTTAAGTTCAGCTGATTTTGGAGAAAATACGACCATCTATTGAGAGATGTAACATTCTACTCTTCTAGTTCGACTTAGCGAAGCTGGCATTGAAAATTCGTGGAATACCGTTCCCACGGAATATGTATCCAACGTAAGAGTATTCCCTCTTACTTTACGGTACCTATGAGCTCATAGGTACCGAACAGGACGTTTTTTTTTTGTTTTCTCAGTTGTCTGGCCTGCAGCGTTATCTGGCCGAGCTCGCTCACGAGCAGGGCTGTGCGCCGCGCTGCGAAAACGCCGGCGCGTTGCGCCGCCGCCGTCACGTCAAGATGAGCACGCCGGCGCGGCGCGGCGCACGCGCCACGCCACCTGGCGCCATGAATGCACTCGAAGAACCTGATCTTGGAGTCATCAGGTCCTAATCGTCATAGCCGGAGGGAAATCCCTATCATGCTTTAGCTGAGGTATACATGAACTGTTCGGAGCAAGAAAATACTGAACTTCCATTCCGACATGCTCGTATATCGGTCTCTCGAACAATACATACAGTTTATCTCGCAATTGAAGAGCCGAGATCCAAAACGGCACAACTCCAAAATTTTCGATTTCGTTATTTTCGCAGATTATTGTAGAGCTCGACAGCCCGCACTTTTGGCTATGGAGATGGACTTCGAAATCGGATTCCCTCCGACTTTTATCTGATCTAACTCTCTCAAAAATGAGACCAGGTGGAGAAATCATCATGCG
The DNA here is from genome assembly GCA_021527715.1 of Neoseiulus cucumeris. Taxonomy (NCBI): domain Eukaryota; kingdom Metazoa; phylum Arthropoda; class Arachnida; order Mesostigmata; family Phytoseiidae; genus Neoseiulus; species Neoseiulus cucumeris. The sequence continues at coordinate 5,741,962 of JAJSRV010000035.1, read as the reverse complement.
TCATCAGCGGCTCTTTTCCTGCTTTCCAACAAAAAAAAGTTTTCCAAAATCGCTCCGACCATAACAGAGTTATGGCCTCCGCAAGCTTGGTCGAAGCAGTCTATTCTTGCTTGAAACAGCCCAAATTCGAGAATTCGAGATCCAAAACGTCACAACTCCATCCTGTCAATGAGTGTTTTGCCTAGTGCCAGGTCGAATCCGTGCCTTTTTTTTCTTGAAATCGAGAGAGCTCAACAAGGCTAATCTACACCTGGAATACTGCCGATTTCCCATCGAAACATTTTTTTCCCACAGTTTTTCGCGGTTCTCTCGAAAAAGTGAAAAGTGGAGATGTGCCGTTTTGGATCTCGGCTCTTCAATTGGTACTATGCAGTTTTTCTCTAGTATATCATATCTCTCTGACTCTCTTCGTAGAAGAGCCCCCTATTTCAGCAGACGAGGGGTCTGAAACAGTCTGAGCACCGCTCGCATGAAAGCTGAGATACGACGGGTCAGTGAGCCACGGCGCCCCGGCGTTTGCGCCACGGCGGCGTAACGTGGCGCGCCGCCGCCGCTGCCATTTTTTCGAGGCGCCGCCGCCCAAACGGCTACGGCGCACAGCTCTGCTCACGAGTTACTACTGTTCGGGAGGAAAAACGGCCAGGGTAGAGTTTGTTAAGAAAGCTCGCCATGAAATTCAGACGCGCAAGCTACGAGCGTACTATTTGGAACGAATCAGAGGTTTGTCAACATGATAACTCCCGGAAATCTTATTCATTTAAAAACGTGGGCGATGTGAGGAACAGTATTCAGCGATGTATACGTTATTCCATCTACTCTGCGGCAATTCTGCCCAATTCTCCATTTCAACGTTTTCGTAGCTTTCGAAAATTCGAGAGAGTAACGGTCGCAAGACCTTCTCGGTAGCAAACTCCACCCTAACTTTTGGGTCCACACCGTTGTACTTGAATATATCCATATTTGTGAGTGTGATCCGAAGTTCGACGAAGCAATAGCTCATGGTATTAAAGTCTTGACGTCTGTGGATTCGATTCCTCGGAGTCATAGCAACGCAGAACCTTATCACGAAACAGAGCGCTCTATAGACCACCAACATCATTTGAGTGGGAGGTTTGTACTTCAGGAGAACTTCAGAGGCAATACAGGGAAAAACCGATGCAGCAAGTCGTGATGCTGCGAAAGATTCAGTCACTCTCAGATTCCCTGTGGTGCAAACATGGAACTTATTTTCGCAATCGACGAATCCAAGAAGAAAAACCAGCGGGAGAACGAGTGATTCCACTTCGAGAAGCCTCATGACGAGGAACTTCACCCTACTACCGATTCGATTTGCTCAAGATGAATGTTGTTTCCACTCAAACCGGAGGAAACGGCCTAATCGGCGCCGTCGAGAATTATAGATGGGCTGTGGCCTGCCCAGTATGATCATCTGTTTTCTCATATTGTCACAGCGTGCTGCACAGTTCTTTGTGCAATCACCGAATCGAAGACTCATGCATCATTCAAGGCCAAATCGCAACTGCAGCTCAGTGTTTCTACAAAAGTAGAGCTCTGCCCACCTTGGTCACTCGGGATGGCAACAACGATTCGTCTGGTAACCCATGTGGATCAACAAAAGTCGGTCGTTATAACGCTATCCGCTGCCAATCAATCACAATTACTTCTGCCGATGCTTATTCCCTTGAGACGTCCACAATGGCAATGGATATTTTAACATCTCGAGCTCTTTGTCAAGTTTCGAGCAAGGGCCCGGAACAGACGATCTTATGCGATCTCCCCCGAAATATTTTAATTCTAGATAATATATGCCCCATTTGTATGCCCTCCGACTCCTAAATATTTCCTCAACGGAATCCAACTCAACTCAAGTACACCTTGTCTTTCGGAAGATATACAGTAATTTATTGAAAGCGGTAACATTCTACTCTCCAAGTTATCCAGGGGTAACATGATCGAGCTTGCCAAGCTTGCGCTGAAAGTTCGCGGAATCTCACTAATGTGAGACGCAACATGCACATGAGGAGAGAGTCGAAAGATTGGACTCGGTTGAGGACACTGAATGACATTCTGGAGCGCTAGGATTAGGTATACAAGTGACGCAACTGGTATTCTTCCGATCGTTGAGATCGTAATCTTGAACACGCCGCGACAAACGCAGTGCCTCAACAACAGTCAATGCTGGATTTTTCCGACGATCGTAGCATGGTTCAAGGGGATTCACTGTTCTCCTGTAAATCGTATGTATAGACAAACGAGGCGAACGGGAGGTGCTTTGTATCTTCGGAGAGCACACTGTGAAAAAAACGCAACCTGCATTGTGATGCATCTGCCGGATGGGAACGCTAGTAGGGAGAATAGCGGACGAAGCAAACTAGAAAAGCTTCTCAATCAACCACCTCACCATGACAATTGCCGCATCGGCTCTTACTCGGAAATTATCTATCCCGACGTTTTCGAAACAGACGAGACCTCGAGAAACGACTAGTCGAATGAATTTCTCGGTGCCGAATTCCGCCCGAACATCCGGATCCACACCGTAATACTTGAAGATATCCATATTTGTGAATTTGATCATCAGTTCGACGCAGCAAGTGATCACAGTATTGAATTCCTCACGACTGGTGATTCGATTCTTCGGAGTCACGGAAAAGCAGCACCTTATCGCGAAACAGAGCGCTCGATAGCCCACTAACATCATTTGAGAAGGAATTTGGTACTTCAGGAAAATCTCAGAGGCAATACAGGGAAAAACCGATGCAGCAAGTCGTGTTGCTTCGAAAGATTCGGTTACTCTGAGACCCCCTGCGGCGCAGACATAGAACTCATTCTCGCCATCGACGAGACCGAGAAGAAAAGTCAGCAGGAGAACGAGTCTTTCCACTTCGAGAAGCTTCATGGCGAGGAACTTCACCCTGAGACCAATTCGACTTGCCGGAGACGAATATTGTCCTCAGTTGAGCCCGAATAGCCAGCCTAATGAGCGCCGTTATGTATTATGAATGGATTGTTGCCTGTCCTCGGTGATCATCTGTTTCCACATGTTGTCACAGCATAGTGCAATCATCGAGTTGGAGACTGATGCATCATTCCAGGCCGATCGCAACTGCAGTTTATTGTCTGTACAAAGTGAGAGCTATAGCCTCCTTAATTACTCGTGATGGCAACGACGATTCCTTGGACGACCCATGTGGATCAACAACAGTCCGTCATTATAGCGATGTCTGCTGCCGGCGGATCAGAACTGCGTCTCTCGTCACGTCTGGAGCGGTGGAGCCCCAGCCTCCAGCCGGAAACCAGCCGTGTCATCCGGTATCCACACTGAGAGGGTTCGGAGTAGACGATCGGATGCGATCTCCCCGAATCAGTTTTAATTCAGTGTTTTAATTCTTTTCCATTCTATTCTCCAGTACATCAATTTCGAAAATATTTCCCCAACGGAATCGAATCCAACTCTGGTCAAGTTCAGCTGATTTTGGAGAAAATACGACCATCTATTGAGAGATGTAACATTCTATTCTTCTAGTTATTGGCGCGGAATATGTTCAATTCGTGGAATTCCGTTCCCACGAATCATGCACCTAATGTCAGAGCATTCCCTGAGCTCATAGGTACCGAACAAAAACGATTTTTTTTTGGTCTCTCGGTTGTTCGGCCCGCGGCGTTATCTGGCCGAGCTCGCTCACGAGTTACTACTGTTCGGAAGGAAAAACGGCCAGGGTAGAGTTTGTTAAGGATGCTCGCCATGAAATTCAGGCCCGCAAGCTACGAGGTCACTGTTGGGAACGAATGAGAGGTTTGTCAACATGATAATTCTTATTCATTTAAATATCATGTGCGATGTGAGGAACAGTAGTCTGCCGATGTATATGTTATCCCATCTACTCTGCGGCGATTCTGCCCCTGGATTCTCATCCATTGACAAGCACGTCCTGAATTATTGATGACACTCTCGGACCGGCCATTAGCTGAGGAGAACACCAGAGTGTCCAATCAGAGCGGCCATTTGAAGGCTCAGATAGACAGAGAGATTGATTAGTTCCCGCGACTCTTGGTTCTACAAGTGGTGGAATCCCACATGGAAAAGATGTCTGATGACTCGCCACTATGTTGAATCCGGACTTCTGAGAAACTGTCTGTATTGAGACATGGTCTGTTCTTCGACTTCCCCGAGAGATGTTCACTTTGCTGTCATTAGAAAATCTTCTCGATGATGAGACGGAAAACGGTCAAGCTTATCTCGGGGCGGGATCTCAACTGCTTGAGGCTAAGGTCATCAAAACACTTCAAGGCATCTGAAATCAATGCCACAAGATCTTCCTTGCGCAAAGAGCCGTTGACCTGAAGTCTTGACATTCCGTAAAATTCCCACAATCCCATGTTCAGACTTCGCTCCACGAAAGTCAGATAACAGTCATTCAGCGCTTGCGCTACTTCTTTTCCAGAGAGCACTGCCGTTGATTGTAAAGCAGAGCAGAAGCTCACAATTACACAAATAACCCTCTGCATCGCGAGGCACATGGCTGCAGGAGGTTTATAAGTCATGAGGACGCGTGATACGATGCAGGGGAATAAGATCGCTCCCGCCCGAGTAGCCTCTATCATTTCACGAACTTTGAGTTCTCGTCGCTCACAAGGATCGTAACGCGACACCGAGGATACGATTCCCGAATACGCAACGATCCAAAGCAAACACCAAGTGAGATGCATCCTGAGTTGTCTACGCGTGGCCAGTCTTCACCACATCTCTGTTACTACAGCTAGTCGGTGGATTGTGCTCGTGCCAAATCAGCCTTGATGTCAATGTTTGCGCAGAAGCTCAGCTTCGAACTCGGGATAGCAGATCATCTTCAAGGAGGATCAATTATCTGAATGCTGCTGCCAAACTATATGATCTGATTGGAGGCTGGACCCTGCTGTTAGGGAGGGGAGTACCAAATCAGTAACGACTGTTAGACCAAATGACGCACGGCTAAGCTCCTCAAGCTCCCTCTCGTGTTGGCCCTGCGACCAGAGACAAATATTGCATGAATATGATGGACCGATATTCGGGAACTTCCTTTACGTCAGAACGAAACTTTAAATAACCCTGAGGGAAATTTAGTCTTCGCTTCCAGAGGCTCCACATGACAGATGTAATTCTCTAATCCATGTGATGCTGGATCCAAGTCCGAGCAAAGATCAGAACTTTAGATTTCAGCTTCTCTCCGGAGAATTTTCCAAGACTGACAGCTTCCATCAACATTCTGACATGTTTTGTTTCGTGAGCTCGCATTGACCGGGAAATTTTCACTTATTCGTATGCTTCTTCTCGACGAGAGCGATAACCTGAGTGGCGACATCCAATGAGCCCGAGGACTCTCTTCCCTTCGGGGTCAACACTGCTTTCGGGGCAGCAATGATGAGATGTCGCGGTCCCAATCCCAGTTTGATCCAGCGTGTTGATTAAGCTGGAGGAACATCGAATGAGATAACTTTGAAAGCAAAGCTGACGAAACTCGCATTCTCAGTTATAATTCAAAAGAAAGAGAGAGCTTCATTTCCAGACTATTCGAACTGTATCATCCAAGATGAGGCTCTTAAACGCATTCCATATGTGAGAAGAGGTATACATAGATAATGAGATGATAATTAGGGTGGTATACAATCAGAGCTTCTGATTAAAGAACAACCATTTCTCATGTCTCATACAACACCATAGCGATTGATCTGCCGGGGCGGACGCGCCTCTCAGAAAAGCTTTTCCATCATCCACCTCAGAACGGCTATACCTGAATCCGGTCCTGTGCGGTAGTTTTCAATACCCACGGCTCCGTAGCAGTCGAAAACTCGTGACAGAAATGATCTCAAAAACTTCTCGTTAGCAAAATCTATCAGGGCCTCCGGCGAGATTCCATAGTACTTGAAGATGTCCATGCCTGAGAATGTCACCCACAACTCGATGAAGCAGTTGGTCATCGTGATGAAGTCCTCGCGATTCGCAATCCGATTCTTCGTAGTAAGGGAGTAGCAGGTTCTGATCACGAAACAGATCGGTTTGTAAGCGACAAGCACCATCTTCGTCGGGGGTTTGTATTTCAAAAAAACATCTGAGACGACGCAAGGAAACATCGATGCTGCTAGTTTTGACGCTTCGAAAGATTCGGTAACTTTGAGATTTCCTGTGACGCAAACATGAAACCCTTTTTTTCCGTCGACGAGATCGAGGGCGACGAGAAGCAGTGGGACGAGCGAAGCTGTTCCGAAAAACTTCATGTTGAGGAATCCTGTGCTCAAGCGGGGCAAAATGTTGCTACCACTCGAAGTGGTGCAGCCGATCAGATCGGCTTCGCCAAGACCTCTGAGTGAGCCGTCGAGTGATCGGTTTGTTCAACTGCTCACAAGCACCGTCCAAGGATTGCGTATTGCTGTTTGTGCAGGGATCGATCTGAGGACCATCGCATGATAACGAAGTTGATATCGTACTGATAGGAGCAGCTCACGTCCTGATAGTAGCCTCGAGACCGACAGAAATCGAATCTCCATCCATTTCTAAGGTCGCCCATCATTCCGCCAGTGTTGTATTTCACGTTGACATTTCCTTGACGCTTCTTTAGATCGAAAACTTCCACAGTAACGTTTCTCGGTGAATGAAAACTATATCTGGGGAAGACTAGGTTGTGGTGGAGAGTCTCTTGTAGCGTGCGACGTGGTTTGTCGGATAGAGCCGGGTGTGCATCTTTTCACTGTGAGGCTGGTGTTATACCTCTCCAAAATTCATGCTCTCACTGTCAAATGTGGAATCCCAGATTCGAGACAATAGCATCCAATTCCCGAGCTTCAGAGACGTGTGACACGAAAAATACACGGAAGAAAGTCATGCGAAAACAGGTATTAGTTTCACTCAGAATGGAGACATACACAAAGGGAGTTCTGATCAGTATGGACCTTTGATGTTGATGGGATTGATATCGTTTGCTCAACCGACAGAGATGCAGAGATCAATGATCTATCAAAGCATGGTCAGCTCAATTGGTCCCTCAGACAAGGAACTCAACCATAACGATCGAACTCAGTCTGACGGGAAGATTTGCGCGTGATGGGTTCTGGAATCTATCAGCCTCCATTCAATCACCTCAACCTAATTGCCAGAACGACCTCGGAAAATTTGAAGATGCTTTTTGCGAAGATGCTGGCCGTGTTACGCGGTAAGTGTGTCTCCGCACGCCCGAAAATGCTATACGAGATCGACTGCCGATGCCGGCTCTCCGCCTAAGGGAGGTAAGGCTGAAGGGAGCAAATCGTGGAGCTTCGGAGCAACTCGAGCGAAAACCGAAGACCGAAGCCAATCACAGCTCTCTTCAGCGGTGATTTCCTCTCACGCAGGCAGGGTGATGACATAAATGCATTGCACCTTTCGTAAGTCGGCGCTCGTAGGAACATCACGGAATATGCCACCACTTTATTGCTGTTATTGCTGGCAGGAACCAGCGGTCGCACAAGACTCCGGAATTGTCGGGAGAGTTCCGGCCTGAGTTGTGGAATTCTGTTTCATGGAGAGCCACTCCTAACATACGGTGTGGTAAGGAAAAAGAATTCCCTGAGTTGCGTATCTCGATGGAATTCGGTTTTTTGGGTTTCTTAGCATCGTATCCGATGTATAATCGAATTTTTAGGCCGGTCATCCATTGGGCATTTTTCTCTAAGATGCGTCGTTCCCGAGAAAAATACGAAAATGACTTTTCGCGTCTCTCACGAAGTGGGAAAACAAAAGGTTTTTCAGAAGAATTTTGATGAAATTATTATTTTTCTGGGTGCCTGAATGGCTTATCCGACGGAAAATCGGTCAGTCATCCATCGGAGATTTTCATTATTATTATTATTATCTAAGACCCATTTTGTTTTGAAAAATCGCATTTTTTCACTCATTTTTCTTACCACCCTGTACATTCATATAAAGAAAAAACCCTTCTTCAGTGAATGGAACCTAAACTCAAACTTTCCGATGAAGATTCTTCTGCATAAAAGTCGACTCAAATAGGGTTGCTGGATCTTCAACTCACAGAGCTGCTCCCGTTCTCTCCCTTTTCCTAATACATTTTGACCGTTCTCCCCTTCCTAATGGAGACAAGTTTGTGGATTGCTAGCGACTATGCTGTTGACAGAGGAGGGCCCATTTCTGAGAAAAAAGTGTCATGACAACTCATAACTGTGCGAATGAAGAAGGCACGCGGAAGTCTCGATCTTGACCTCGTAAAGCTGAAGAGAATGTTACTCGAGCAAAGAGTACCTAGATGTCCAGGTGGGGACCGCAGTCGAATTCGATTGATTACCATGATTAACGATTTTCAAAACACTCTTTTTCTTGGACGCGGCCGTGACAGCTATCAACAGTTCGTTGTGTGCATCTCTATTGTACACGATGGGAAGCATCTAAACCTCACAGACAATTCTCAAAAGGAGCCCCAAGGAATCGAAATTTTCCAGGTGCATTGGTCGGACGAAAGACTCGGCGCAGAGCCGCTCTCTTCCATTCCTCATTTTATTGTTCGAAACTCTATAACCGGGAAAAAAAATCAACGCCGATTGACCAATGTTTGGAATCACGATGTGATAGAAGGCATATCCTCGCTTCCCTCCCTGAAATTCTTTCTGAGATGATCAGAATCGAGACCCTTCTGATTGAAACTCGGTGATCAACATCGGTGATAAGGACAAGCCGTTTCGATCAACTCATCGAGAATTATTCTCTGTGTATCCTCGCAGAAATTGATCAGCGTATCGTAATGCTGTGAGATCTGTTCAAAACATCGTTCCTTACAACACTCAAGGATAGCTTTCAATGTAAGAAAAACATCAATGTCAATCGAATCATCCGTATCTTCTTGATACCGTTCCAATAAAGCCTTCTGAGCTGTCGATAGGTTGTGCTGCGGTGGCGCCAGGTACGCAATGAGGAGGACCAGCGAGATTTGAACGAGCTGATGCGTTTCCTCGAATGAATTATGTTGCAGATGCGGCAGAACGATGGCCGAAACCTCGTGGAAAGTGTTCTCGGCGCATTCGAATTCTCCCAGATTCACCTGAATTCACAATAACCTCTCTCAATTCTCGGCTTACTTTGATTCCCCGGGAAAGGTTCTGCTTACGATTCCGCTCACCTGAGAGCTCGCCAAAGCCAGGAGACAATCGACCCTGAACGCTGGTGATTCGGGCCAATTTTGAACAGCTTTTTCCAGGAACCAAATCGACTCCCCGTACCGTTCGAGTCGCTGCAACTTGATTCCAGCCTCGTAGCATAGAGAAGCAACCATTCCGGAAGAACCTGATGATCAAAACGAATTAAGTTTCGATCGCGAAATGTAAATGCCGATGATAACATGTCAATGAAATTTCGAAAGTCGAGCGGAAATACGATCCCCGAACGTTCTGAAGTATCAAGAGCACTCACCTTTATTGTGTTCGGCAATTCTTCCGTACGCGGAAATCGCTCGATGATAGCATTCAAGAGCATTTATGAGGTTGTCCTCGATGGAGGGCATACACAACTTCTTGAGTTCAAGCTCTTCTTTCATATATGTTCTGAAGATTGAGAGAGGTCTTCTTATCAGGTTAATCAAGCGCGTAGATGAATCAACTTCTGAAGCTTCCGAGAGTCCCGTGATCGTACCTGGCAGCCTTTGTATAGTTATCGGCTGCAGGACCGAGTCTTTTGATATCACTATATACATCACCGGCTGCATTGTGCGACATTGCAGCTGCTTCAGGAAACTCGAGCTGGTGCTCACGAACCGCGAGTGCCTTTAGATTACAAACAACAACAACAAAAAGTATTCTACAGTTCTGATATCACATTAAAATTACGAATTCTGGATATTCAATTCAAAGGATCCAACCTCATAACTGTGAGCAGCTTCTAAATAGAGAGGCTTCCTCAAGAATCGCTTCCGCAGCTTGTCACGGATCTGTGCCATGCTACGAAGAAATTCGTCTCCGGCAGGAGCCATCGTGGCAGTGGATGATCGTCGGCTCTCCATCATCTGAATTTGAAGCGGCAAGGATCTGCGGTACACAACTTGTTAGTTCGAGCAAGGGTTTTATTATTGAATACTCGCTCCAGCCGAATGCCACAAGTAGCAGTCATGTGCGTTATGTCTGACAAATCGCCAGTTCGGGGTAGAAGCTGACAGAGAGCTTGCAAAGCTATGGACAGTCGAATCGAATTCGGTTCCCCGTACATTCTGTCTACAACGGTCAAGGGTAGCTGAAAGTGAGTGCGAGAAGCTGAGGTAGAATTCACTGAATGAGTCAAATCCGATTTTCGTCCCAAAGATACCCAGTTCGAAAGACAGAACGTAAGAGATCCGAATTCGAAAAACGTTCAGCCCAACCGAGCCATCTATCTGAATTCTCGCTGATTCAAATCTTACGCTATTTGGTTTTTAAACGTACCTACTTCATAATTCTCACAACGAAAAAGACTCTTCAGCTCATGGTAAACTGTCAAATGAAACTCGGAACCGCATCTGTGGTCTGTCATATGGTCAACACTGGCAGGGCGCCGCCATGTTGGATTTCGATGGATGGAAAGCTTCTCCTGGTTCTCCCTTGAGATCTTCGCGTGAAATTCCAAAGAGTATCTCGATAATTATCGTAGGTAGTCAGACTCCAAGGCGGATGCGTAGTTCATCCAATATAATTTGGAATTCCCACATCGGTCGCCCGATTCCCCATTCACTGCAGAGAAGCACTGAAAGTTCTACTGCCGTGTTTTGAAAGCGCCCTCTAGGGGCTATTTTGCGAAGCTCGTAGGAGACTGTGGTGAAGCATTTTCATAGCGTTGCGCTCTCAGAGCTTGAACACCTCGATACAGTTGCGGCAGAGTTCGCAGCTTAGTTAGACATTCTTAGTCAACTTGAACTTTTATCTGCTCGTCTTTGCGGCTTCCGATATGACTTTCGAGTGTGGATCCGTGTGGCTGGAGAAGTCGAAGTACGACGAAGCCGAGACCAAATATTATCTTTGGCTTCAAAAAAAGCTGCACGGCATCGATATTGAGGTGAGTCATCATATGGGAAGACGCCACTATGTACATTGAGAATTTCCTTTGCCGATAAAATCGCTTACGTTTGGAGTGCGGAGCGTGTTCATGTTGTTCGACCACGTGGTTAGAAACGTGGAAGGGGCAGTCTGCCACACAACAGACATCCGCCATTTCTGACGAACCGGCTAGCCAGAACGGTGGTTCGATCCCTAGAGATCTCAATCGTCCTAGAAAGTGAGTTCCAGATAGATGCTTCCAATGACTAAACTATCGGTTCGACAGTTGTTGAGCCTTCCGTTGATTCTTCGGTTGAATTCGAGGCTTTTTTCTTGGAAATTCTACTTTTCTGGACATAGAAAAACTCGCGGCGATTATTCAACGCCTGGGCGCACCTGTCTCTTGCCGGTGCTCACTCCGGAATAACTCATACGTATTGTTGCAATGGGCCGAGTTTCCTCGAAATCGATTTCCTGAGGGAGGGCCAATTCTTCCGTTATTCAGCTCAGTATTGATTGGATATGAAGCTAGGAGTTTTGACCCGGGTTCGCTTTTTTCGACTCATTCGTTCGAGCGGTCTTTGTGATCTCGAGTCGGATCGAATCAATCCATTACTGAGTTTTCTCGAGACTTCTTGTGTGGTCGTCACAATCAACGTTCAGATTATCCTGTTCGCTGACTGCAGCGTCTGGTTCCGGGATTCTTGAAATCAGTATGGTATCTTTCGGCGTTCTTGAGACCGTGTTCTTACGCCTCGGATTCGAGATTCCAACCTCAGTTGTAGAATCGCTGTCCTGGAGTCGATCATTTCAGCTGTTGTGGGATATAAATTTATTCAGTGTTGATGAACTATTGACGTTTCCAGAACTAGAGTCGCGTGAAAGTTTCAATTCTGTTCTCTGATCATGACGAAACTCCGGATTCTGTATAGCCATGGCTGGGTGCATGCCTCATTGCGGGTTCTGGTCACCCTGTACCTTTCTCAGAAGAACAATCCTTGTCCCAATGTCTTGCTGCGACAATTCTTGTCCCATGTCCCATCTGATGCCGTGAGGAATAACAGATTTCAAGAGGATGGAATCCCTCGGACCTATGAAAACGATTCAAAATCATTCTAAACTTCATAAGCATAAGATAATCGAGCTAGGTATCGTTGTCCAACTCGTCTGTGTAACTTGTAACAAGATTCTCCCTTGAGTGGGCGTGGCGCTTATGGTGGACTGATGTTGTGATATGCTCTCGGTGGGGAATACATAGGTGACATGACTCACGAGTGTCATTGAGTTTATGTGAACTCTATACATGTATGGTCTCTTGTTACTCAAGAGGAGAGATCGATAGGTACGGTTCAACTCATGTGGGTTACGTTAATTGTAATGTCAATGTGGCTGATGCGGGGTTATCTCTGGTGTCTGTGAAATTGTGTGGTGTTATGATCGATGTTGTCATGATTTTCGACTGGTTGAGGTTTGGTTTGATGGCGGCCAATGGTGAGCGTGCTTTGGTTTCTTTTGACAGGCTACCTCGGTTGGCTCGAGCAACGCGGTTCTCAGCAACAAACGACCGACAGCTGCCGCCGCAAGTCCCCAGAGCAAGCCGGTCCCCGACACCAAGCCAGTGGGATCACTTTCGGGCCAGATCGCGGCCGCAAGACAGCAGATAAAAGAATCGCTCGCAGTGAGTAACGATTCTGTCAGCTCCTCTCCAGCTATCCCTCAACAACCTCCTTTCCTTCAACAACAAAAACAGCAACAGATTCAGCACGCGGCCAACTGCCCTAGAAGCAAGGCTCTCGCTGCCGCCGCTGCTACAACAGCTTCCGCAGCTGTTACCAGCAGCGCTAACCCTCAGCAGCCCAGGTCTGGGTCGGCCAATCGTAACAGCAACCTAATCCTACCCACACCACAACCTATGCCGACTAACGCCAAAAAGAAGCGTCGTCGAAACCGTAGTCGACGCAAGAGGTCGAAGTCGGCTCGGGCTAGCTCGTGCTGTCAATCCGTCTCACCGGGAAGGATGTCTGTGGCCTCAAACATGTCGCTCCAAGCCCAAGGGGTAGGAGATGATGACAAAGCCCTTCGTATTCGTTTGCTTTGAATGAAGCACGAGCACCAAGTGGCAACACTCTGGCCTCCGGCTAAGCCTGTTGGCTGTGATTCATTTTCGAGGATTGTGGGTTGTGCTCGGTTGAACTATGATTTTACTCATGTTGATGTAGTTTCTGATTTGATAACTTTATTATACGGCTCGAAGAACGCCTTGCGTTTCATTGTCTCGTTTTGCTTGCTTTTCCGGCTGACCGTAAGTCTGGCTCAATCTGGAACGTTTTTCGGTTGTTGATGCGATCGGGTCGCTTTCGTTCTTCGAGCGACCTCAGTTTCACGTTCCGTTGATCCCTTGTGTTTTGATTTCGCGAAAGATCGTATGACCCAATCAGTGTGGACGTCATCAACGGACACTCGATTTTTCGCCCAGTTGCCCGAGCAGTCATCTCAATCTCAACTCGGTCGGTGACTGCTCCTTCTGATTGATTCCCCACTGCACATCTTGTTTGGAGATTAGTTGTGACTTGTTCATTTGATAGATAGCCTTGGTTCACGTTGAAGAAGAAAACAAATCTAATTTCGCATTGGATGCTTCTAGTTTTGCGGGTACGGTGTTCACAGCGTGGATTTCTAAGATGTTGCATTGCTTCCGCTTGGTGTTTGAATTTGTGGCTCATTGTTGCATGCGGTACTCATCGATGATTTCTTGAAAATATACTGGTAGGATACACTCAGGAATTGTTGGATTGTATAGTAACTTGCTTCATCGTCGCTTAGAATCACCGAGTAAATTGTGTTCGAATTCCTTCTAGGCCGTGGTTAGAAACTTGAGCGCACAATCACTGGATAGAAAGCACTAGAAATCCTCTTTCGAATGTTCCACTTAATTTCACCTGAGTTTGTTACTTATAAGCGAATGGCAGTTTGTATTTGGAGCTCGTCTTTGCTCGCGAAATATTTTTCCACTCATTTTATTTTTTCCTTTTTTTTGTGGCTGTGAACTGCATTCGGAAACTCATCCTCGTTTTCCACTTTCTAGAGCAGCGATATGGCCACCACTCAACAAGTAGAGGAGCTTAAGAAGAGTAAGTACGGAGAACCGATCTGACCAGCTCATCTCACCCTCGGATCCCCGTTTTCCCAACAAAATATATTTCGCCTCGGGAACCATCCTCCTTCTTCAATAATGTCAGAGTTCTTCATTCGAGTTCTCACTCAATGTTTCTCACCGATTGCTTCTGCTTTTGCAGCCGTGGACTACCTGGTCGATGCGTTAAAGAAAGTTGAACTAAGAATGTCTAGCCTCGAGGATGCGTGCGCCTGCGGCGCAGCAACAAAAGCCAAACCTGCCGCACCGAAGGCAGCACCGAAACCCGCAGCCGCTGGTGACGATGACGATGATATGGATCTTTTCGGATCGGATGATGATGCGGAAGCCGATGCCGTTCGTCAAGAAAGGTTCGTAAGGGAGAATCCTCTCCGCGACTTCATCTGGAAGTTTTTCGCGTCGCTAATCTGTGTTGACCTCCCACATTGTCCACCGTCCGTGACTTGATGGCGAATGGAGAGATTGACCTGATTTTCGTATTCCAGAATCAAGGCCTACGCGGAGAAGAAGTCCAAGAAACCTGCAATCATCGCGAAGTCATCTGTTGTGTTGGATGTCAAGCCATGGGACGATGAAACCGACATGAAAGCTCTCGAGAAAGCCGTTCGCTCGGTCGTTATGGACGGACTCGTTTGGGGAACCAGCAAGCTCGTCCCTGTCGGCTATGGTATCAACAAAATGCAGATCGTGTGCGTTGTCGAGGACGACAAGGTCTCCATCGATGAACTCGCTGAAAAGCTCGCCGAATTCGAGGACTACGTTCAATCGGTCGACATTGCAGCTTTCAACAAAATCTAAATCACACCGTTCATCGGAAACAACGACAAAAAAGCGGGGCACTCTCAAACACCGACGGCAACACGTAACCACCCTTTCGATGATATATGAAATCAAGTTGCGATTCGAGTGGATGTTGTGTTTTCTAAATCCGTGATTTTTTCTCGCCATCGTTTCGACTCCTCGGGAATTGGAACTTGCCAAAAAATCCTCACGAGGAGACGGAGTGGTAGCGAGTTGAATTTTTCGTCAGACGAAAAAAGGAGCGGAATACTGCTGTGATTGATACAGATTAGAATTAAATACAAAAAGCTTTTTGTCAGAAATCATTTGACTCTGTATTTGAATCCCCTGAAAAATCTCCTGATTCTCCTGATTTCCTCAAGTGTAGATCTTTACGGCGAGAGCGGCCGTTTCGCAATGAGAAAATTGGGAAATTCAATCCGGAATTGGTTAGTTTTCCTTAGCTGGCAGATTACTCTCAATGAGTTTGCCGTAAGAACGATTGTGCGCATCTCCTCGTCTGGGTTCGGCGAAGATCGTTCCTTGTGTTTTATGTCAACACTCTGTCAGCATAAAGTTTCATCCGGAGAACAGACAGATTTGTGTCGGAATCGTAAATATATCTTGAACCGTTGTTGGAAGAAATTCTTCGCTCGGGAAGCGTTCTCTCCCCAAGCTTCCCAGATTCTCCACCCCGTCTACCCTCTTCATCTTAATGTCGTCAGGTTCTTCCATGTAGCGTGATAAGTCTTTCGTGGCGCAGGTCATCCATTTGTCTTTGCGAAATCTTTTCGGCGTCAGTAATCAAAACAGCTCTGACATCACTCTGAAGAATATATTTTATGGTTGTATCTTGTGGAACGACGTCACTTCCAGGAGCATAGATCCTTTGGTTCTCTTCCGTTAGGCGGGCGGCGAGTCAAGATGGTCTCGATTCGACCCGCAACCCGCCTGAAGCAAAAATACCCATCCTTCTCGAACGCCAAAAAGCATTCGTTGTCGAGCATCCAGGGCGGCGATTTATGCAACAATCAGGGGAGGGAATTCCTCATATGACTTGAGACGAGTGTAAACAGTCATTGACCTTTTGTCTTTGTGAAATAATTGCGGTTCTCAAATCAATCTCTCACGCGATTTCAAGGTTATGGAAAATGTGACTCTATTCGCTGCGGAAGTTAACGCGGCCCCGTCCCGGTTCGATTCACTCAGAGACGGAAACTGGCATCCATTCAACAATCGGAACGAGTCCGCCTCGGGAGAAAAAGTGAGACGAGGTAAGAAAGAGGGAACCTCCTGTCAAATCCTCCGACAGGCAAGGCTCTTTCCTCTCGTGGAATTTCAGGAAGTGCAATTCCGAGGAACTTTTCTGTCCTTTTCTTGGAAGAATCGAGATTCGTTCTGCGTGGATGCACCGAGACGCCACTTGCGTTCTCCTGAATCGCGGCGCGAACAATCCAGTCGAGATGCGCCAAGTACAATACATTCTTTGATATCTTGGATTTCCTAGATTTGTTGTGGTCGAAGCACTACGCTTGCCAATCGACGCAGGTCTGTTGTGGAAACGAGAACAGTTATGAGGATTGGAAAACGCGATTCCTGCACTCAGGTGATGGCACTCAACCGAGTGTATGAGGTAGGAACGAGTTCGTTAGGTTTGTCCAGCTTGTACTCATGATGATTCCGGGGTAGAAGAATCCTGCCTGTCAGCGAGAAACGAAATTAGATATGCTCGGCATATCTCCGACATCCAATTAGTCCGGGAAGGAGACTGCGTTATAGTTGAGAAGTCCATAGATTTCTCGGCAAACATTCAAGGCTTCTCATGAACGGCGCCGGCGTAAACTTGCCCGGATTCCGAAGGGCGAACATCTCGATAATTCCAAAAGCAAATATTCAGTGCAGGTAGCCGTTTTTCTTTCAATGCATACTTCCGATGTTTTGGAATGACATTCCGTGATACTTCAGGAAGGCAGAACCTGTTCTCTCACATTAGAAGTTAACATTTCCTCGAGACTTCGTCCACTCAGCTTGGTGTCGGCACGATGTTAGTGTTCTCTGGACATGTCCATATATAAACTTCAGCTCCCGAGAGAATGCTCAATGTTCATGTCTCCTGTTATACCGAAGAAGCTTCTCGAATGTTGACTACTACCCGACAGATGGGATTTTATTTTGACTTTCCACTCCGATCCCCTTCTTCTGCGAAGTAGAAATCGCCCGTTCGTTTCGAGTGGTCGCTCTCGTTTCGTGAGGTTACCGGGAGTTAGTAACAATGTTTCGACAACTTCCCTGCGCACTCTCAAAAGCTGATGTCAAAGGCTGTGCTGGCTTGCCATGTACCCTAATGTCAACTGTACGGTCACCGAGGGCGGAGCCGATTGGCGGTCTACGACTGGCTTCCGATGAATCAAGCGATTCGAAGCAAGCGTCGAATTAGTTCTCGGATCGAACAAAGGATTTCCGGGAGGCCGAAAAGACCCCCGAAACTCGTTGCCGCTTGAAGGTCGTTAAACGTATGTAGACTCTGAGAACATATGGAGATTTACGTGTTCCAAAGCTTTCCAACGCTTGATGAGGGAGGTTCAAGTCGCGTAGGCCAATGCAGGCCGGCATAATACCATCCCTGATGTCACCCTCAACTAAAAAAGGTAGCCGGAGCAATGGAGTATCATCATCCGGTACGACCGCGTCATCCTGAATCGCTAGCTCGGTCTGCTGCGCTCGTTGCTCGAGTTCAAACGATCATTTCGAAGCACTACTGTACACTGCACAGGCAGCTGCTTGGAAGACGGCGAATGAAAACTTGATGAGACAAACGCGCTCATTGCCATCGGTTTGGCTAATTTCCCTCCTGCAAACCTACTCTAATAGGTCGACTGCGACCAGTGGAACTATTCGTTGAGCGAGTTCCACCCGCTCTCGGTTCCTGGCAGACTCGGTCGTTCACGCATCGAAGCATGATCGAGCATGCCAATAGGCACGCAGCGATGAGTGGCAATAATCCATTTTAACCAGTCTGGTCGTAGTGGTGGTCGGCTAGCTGGCGGGCGAATTTGCGGAGCCGAATATGCGTTCGACGAAATTGCATTGATGACCTTGGACCGAACGTGATCTACAGCCTGCCGAACAGAGTGTTTCAATTTCTGCTACAAATCTCCTCACGTTGCGTCAAAGGCACGGAAATGTTCGACATTCTGAGAAATATTCATTCATATCAGATTACAATCCCACTGCAGACGCAATTGTGAGCTTTTCCCGGAGAAAGAAGAAATTTCAAAGAAATACCAGTTGATTCTTGTATATTAGTGCTCCGTAGAGGTGGAGTTAAATGCGTTTCAAAGTGCCCGCCGCGTTCTCGGATACAGAGCCGCAAAAGCTCCTTGAAATTTCGTGTTATGGGCCGCAGCTCTTCAACCGATAATCGCTTCCATTCTCGACGAAGAGAATGCTTCACGGAGCTCAGGTCCTTGTGGGGTGAAGCACATGCCCTAGCTTCCTAAATTGACCAGACACTGTAATCCATGGGGTTGAGGTCGGGGGAAGAAGGGGGCCATTCGGACGATGTGATGAAATTGGGAAAATGAGACTTGCACCACTCCTGAGTTGACTTCGCTCGGTGGGCGGGTGCGGAGTCTTGCTGGAAAGTCCATCCTGCATCGCGAAAGTGCTTTCGAGCCCTTCAAATCAAGACGGCCTCCAGGATATCCCGGTGGTAGATATCAGCATTGATTTTGACTCCGAGCTCCACGAAAACCAGAGGTGTCTTGCCGGAACCGCAAATACCCGCCCATACCATCACAATGACAGACTGATGGGGGCTCAGATGTCCAAACTCTTTCGTTCTGACGATTGTGAATAACTTCTCATCGCTGAAAAGAATTCTTTCCCAGGCCGAACTCGCGGCCCTCTTTGCGAGTTTGCGGCATCTCCGCAGCCGTGTTGCCTTATTTTCTTCCGTCAACTGCTGAACTTTTCGGAGCTTGTAAGCCTTGAGCTGAAGTTCGTTTCTTACTCTCTCCCTCACCGTTTCACGGTTCAGACCAGTTTCACGGGCGATTTTACGCAGAGATGACCGAGGTTTCCGCAGGAGTCTCTCCTCAATCAGCTATCGATTCCGCGGTGTACTGACGTTGCGTTTTCTCCCTCTCCCGGGACGGTCGCTTTCGTGATCAAACTGCTGGAACCGGTTTCTGGCTTCTGACACCGTTGATTTGTGAACATTTAGAAGGCGAACGATCCGACACTGACGGTGTCCTTGTCGGAATTATCTCAAAATAGCCAAATGATCGCTTTCCATGGCAAGAAAAAAAACGAATATCACTGGGAGAGTAGGCTCTGTAGGTGGTGGATCTGCGGATGCCCGCTGCAAGTGTCGGCACCAACTTCGTTGTCATTGCAGTAACAACGACACTTCTAGCTAAAGTATACGTTATTTCCTGTCACCCTGTGTGCTGAATTTGCGACATTTCAAAGGGATAGAAGAAGTCTACGTTGACAAAATCAATGCCAGAGTCAGCGTGGCGCTGAAATTCTCACAACCACAGCGACGAACTCGTTACAAGTCCGGCAAGTGCGACGATCTCCTATATGAGCGGGAGATAGTCAATGAAAACACCTGATGTGGATGCCCGCGTGTGTGACGTTGCGATGGGCAATGCACACTTGGAGTGACAACCAAGTCTCGGAGACATTAGTGACGTCTTAGTGCGGCTGACGATAAGTATAAACACTCGAACAAAAACAGTGTTGGAGCGTGTCTCGTTGACCGACTGATGAGAGATGTCTTCTACATTGAAACCCTCCCCCGTGAGTTCAGCAAATGACGAGTCTGCTCCCGAAGCGTCCGATCCAGAAATAGTGTCAGTCGCCGTCCGAAGCCTTCAAATCGACGACCGGACGCTATGCATTGTCCTCAGCGGCGGAAGAGCCTTCATTCCGCTCGGCTGCTTCTTGGAATGGAGCACGATCACCGAGCAGGTACGCCAAAATAATCATTCGGATCGTCAGTGAGATGATGGACGTGCGACCGTTGATTATCAGAATGGATGAAAATGAAATAATCGAGAAAACTCGAGTTGTCCTATGTGACGATAACAATTGATTATCGTCACGCTTTCACAGAAGGTGAAATCGACCCTGGAACACTGTGGCATTGAGATGTCCGAGCTAACGGCTGCCGACGATGACTTCCAGAGTGCGCTCGAGGACACTTCGCACCATTCGGATCTAGCCTTCACATCGGCGGAACGCCTCCTGCCCCTCGAAGGAGCTATTGCTTACTTGAAGATACTTGGAAAAGTGTACGAGGCCACTACCCTAGGCGACTATTTACTCAAAGAAGGCTTGCTGCCCCCAAATTGCAGGATTTTGCTTTCTGGTTGATATTGACACTTGCTGATCTTCAGATCACGGCTTGATGAATAAACTCCAATTATCTTTTTTGGAGAAATTGAGAGAATTTCTCGGGAAACATGCGATATGTACCGCCAGTCTTCATCTGACCTCGAGCAGCCAGCGTATGGTTCTTTCAATATTCGCAGCAAAATCAGCCGGAAAGTGCTTCGGATACTTTGTGGAGGATTTCGGTGAGGACGTTTCCCTTCTTCTAGAACCTGCGTTTCGAAGATCTCCTTCAAAAAATTAATAATCTCACCATGGAGCAGGAGAGGCTTAGTTCGCGCAGCAGCTGGCGGCACTAGCAATGGCAACTTGTGGTTGACGAGGGGCTTTTCACGACGTAGGCAGGTGTTCTAAGACAGGCACCCTTTCTTCATGAGAAATCGTCGGTTGGAGCAACCGCGTTTTCAACCATACTTTTGAGATTCCAGGTACTCACCCTGTGATCGACTTCTAAAAGAAAAGCAAAATAACCGAGACCGGGACATCATTTCGTCGGTTGACACAACGATCAACATTTCGGGAACTAGCACGAACTAGACTTACTTTCCAGATAGCAAATCATGCCGTCCTGTGGGTGATAGAGAGAGCCCAGCTCGATTCCCGCGACCGTGCACTCACTGAGTCACAAAGATTTTTTGATGTACATATTCGATCCCCGGCAGATTTTGCCCGTCCATAGCTGATGCTGCATGGCCGCAGTTGCCAACAGATGTATGGAATGGCCGGCGTTCTAGCTAACCAGACAGGTAGCGAGGAGACAGTTGTCCGGTGCTTTAATCCGCTGTCATCTTCTTTGTAGTATCAATCCTGCAAATGGGACCTGGCTGTCAAGGTGATTCTCAGTTCATTGCTCATCTCCCGCAAGATGGATAATGAGCGTCCCCTCGAAGTGCTACCCCTCTCCGCTCTCCGACCCCGTCACCATGAGTCGGTGGCTTGATGATACAAAACAACATCCGACATCTAGCGAAAATCCGTCTTCGGAGTCCTCCGGCAGAGGTGGAACGCCCGCGAAAAGCGAGCTCTCCAATCCAGAATAGCTTCTTGATTTAGAAGATGACATAGCTACTTGTAGAATCAGCTTGTCATCTTTGGAGAAGGAAAAATGTCACGAAATAGCATCCTCGATCTTCTTCTTTGTTTTCCTTTTTGTGTATCAGAAAACACTGTTGCTAAACGGTCTAGGGACGCAAAAGGTCAGATGACTCGCCGGCTGCAGAAGTGGAGTATTCATCTGCAGTGTTCGCTGCAGATGTTGCGTCGCAAGTAAAGAGCTGCGAAGCGACATGCTGTGCGATAATGTGTTTTCCTGCTCATATGCGCGCAGTCGGCCGGGCAACGAACGTCGACGGAGCGGATCGATTGTGTCAATGCAAGGAAAGTTGGACAACTAATGCACCACGTGGGATTGTGTGACCTTCAAGCTCATTTTTTGCTGATTAGTTGAATTCTAGGAATCGATCGGGCGTTTGTGAGAGCTAGAGTTGCATCGGAGGAGATCGATGCGTACCGCTTGTCAGCTCTGCTTGAAGTGCTTCTCCGTGATGAAATTCGAGAGGCGCTGACCCGTACGATTTACCGCACGTCACGAACTTTTAAAACAGAGAGAATGAACGTCGATTCCATCTAGAACCTTGATTCCTCATTCATTGAGATGAACTCCTTCCGCTCATCGAATCATTACTCAACTGACGAAATGCATTGGTCTCGGAAAAATGATCGAGGTCACATCGCATACGTTCCATCCACGAACCTGTCTCCGTCTATTCGCAAAATCAAAACTCGAAATCATCCACGGCCTTCAAGCTGATCAATCCGCTATCACTCTGAACGTCTTCGATCTTCGCGTTGTGTGTCTGATCTGTACGTGGAATTTACTTTGTGCCGTGCAAGTCCTCTACGCAGGACGTATGTATCGAGTATCACTCAGAGCGCATCGGATCCCTCCCAAGAAAGATTGCATATTACCATGCGCATTTTTTTCTGGTCAGCATCTCATCATTTCATCGAATACAAAGAATGCCATTGTTCGACTTCCCGTCTCGTTCCTTTTTTGTCTCTCACCGCAAGCTTCACTGCGCATCTTCGAACCATCTTTCTTTTCACTCTGAGTCGTCATCCGGAACACTCTTCGAGTGCGACTTTTCGCGCTCACAACATGCTCGGCTTTTGTTCGCTTCTGGTATCCAACACAGCGTCGTCGTGATTAGCCTGGCGGACAAATTTCAATTTTGCCGCCGTCTTCCATTGTGCTCCTCCTGTTCTTTGTTCATACTTTCACTCCATACACGTGCCTGAAGAATTTCCTTTAGGTCATCCCTCTTGATAGAAGGTCGATTCCCATGATTTAACCCTTTGCATGCGACTTGATCATATTTCCCAGCTGCCACAAAAGAGGCGAAAGTTCTACAAATTCAAGTTTAAACTCTTCCTCATTCATCATTTTGAGTACGAACGCATGAGAGCCGCACCCTATCACAACGTTCCTGTGTTTGTATCTTTCGACTATCTATACTCGACATGAAGCTCTGTTGTGGGATCTCTTCTCGTTCGTACACATCGAAACCTGGAGAATAGGCTGTTCTCACAAGACTGTTGAGTTCAGAACATTTTTTTCATTGCGAAATCGTTCAACAACGGGGAAAAACGTGGTAAGGCTCAGGAATGTGTTGACACACTCTTTTCTGCGGGGATTGCCAGTTCTCGTTATCCGCGGCGACATATTGACAGTTCGTTTGCCAAAAAAACGTTTTGCAACAACGTTGTAGGAGGCTCGCTCCCGTTATCATGGCGTCTGTTCATCGACGTCTCCTATCACTCCGCAGGAGATTCCTTCCACCGAGTTCCAATGGAAGGTACGGCTTCCTGATTCCGAGGAACCGCGGATTTACACCATCGGCAGCAACCCCACCGAACGTGAACCCCATGGATATCTATGGAAATCGAGATTTTCTGGAATTTCATTTGATCTGCACCAGATATCGAAATGATTCCTTCCAGGAAACACAGTATCACTCTCTCCAAAGTGAATTCCACGCAAGTCCGGTCGTACCTGATCGTCAACTTTGGACGGAGGGGGTTTCCTCCAGGTCCAAAGGAAAAGGCCCGAGCCTGGGCTCCTACCAGTGCTCACGGAGTGCACCGAACTTCCTTGCCTGCGGCTGATGTTTGGGGGATACCGATCGAGCGCAACGGATGCTTTGTAATCTGGTGAAAACTCTAGCTGGGACCGATTCGAACTCTGAAAGGTGAACATGTGGACAACCAGCGGACTCTGATGGGAATGTACTTATGTTGGTCCGCGGCTGTGTATTGCGACATATGGCTTGAGTGACGGGACGATTTCACAACTCTCTATTCAAGACATCTGCCCGGCCTCGTAAGTGTACGCCAGGACAGCTGCCAATCGTATCCTAATGGACAGAAATAATACGACTGCGGACGGTCTATTAACTCATCCCGAACCCGCTGTTGTACGGTTTGCATAACTTTATCGGATTCCGTGGAATGATTTCCTTCGTTGAAGCAAGTTTTGCTGCCGGAATGTCCTCTCTCCGCAGGTATTCGGGAACGCGCACAAAAGACTTGGTCTGAAGTCGGCCGTGTTCACATTTCTCAACCGCGCCTGAATAAACGGCAATCTTTTCCATTGTCACCGGAAGTAGAACGAACAGGGATGGAATCGAGGAGTTCCAGTGGGGGGGGGGGGACCTCACACGAGCAGGAAGCGTGGAAGAAAAACGATCAAAATCTGTGCAGAATAATTACATGTGTGCTGAGTTACGCCGGATATTCATTGTTTATTGAAGCAAGATTTCGAAGCATCTCTGATGTCGTTTTGCCGCTCGTTTTTCAGAATTGGGGAACTTCTACAAAAAAAAATCATGCTCGTGGATGATTGGGATGAATCACGTGTTTTGGTCGATAATTTAGAATTTTTTTGAATCGAATCGATGTCGGTGATCCAAATGGATTCTCTGCATGAGGCTTTCCATCACTTCAACTCATTATGTGGGGTTGCGAATCCGAAGCGAACCGTTGTCTGGACCGATACTGCGTGAACGGTGCCTCAGCACGCTTGCCCTCGTCGCTTCGTTTCGTATTTTTGATGCAGAAGATTCGTGGGCCGGGCGTTCGGTTATTGTTAATTTGCTTGTCTGCCTTCTTCGTCGACGCAGGCAACCAACCAAACAAGCTAGCTATGGGCTGGTTGGCCGCCCGCCCGCCCGCTAGTGAGAAGCAACCTCCTTTGCGCATGCGCAAGTCTTACTCAGAGCGGCGGGAGCGGGACGGACTCTGGCCCGCGCTCGGCGCATCAGTTGAGCTTAGACCGAGCTTGAGCTCACCTTGCTGCCTAAAGGGCCAGCTGCCCTACAGCTGTAGGGCCTGGCTTGACAGTTCAGACCGACCAGAAGTCCATGTCAGTCCGTCAGTCAGTCTGTCACAGCCGGATCGGCGGGAGCGACAACGACAAGCTCCATGTGACCACGCCTGCCTCGAGCCAGAAGTGTTAAGTGTAGTTAGTGAGTTGTGCTAAGTGAGTGAGAGAGACTTTTTGACGAACTTCATTCATCAGGCCGTTTCACATCATTCACATCGTCGAGGCGGTTACCGTTACTCGGCAACCGCTAAAGTGCAAGCCGAAACTTAAAAAGTAGCAGAAGAAGCCGACGAAGTACTTCACGCTAAACTTCTTCAGAGTTTCATTTACATCACAAGCACCTAGACCGCTGAAAGCCACTGCTTAGCCAAGAGTACAACGAACTTGTACGATGCCATCGACGAAGCCGTCGGCACCGAAAGTATCAGAAGCGTCTGCCGCAGCAGCATCGACAAGAAATTCTAGAATGCAAGCATTTGGCGAAATTGGTTTGACATCACCGTGACTTTGAAGAACGACTTCCATCCAGGATCAGTTAAACTTCGGAGAGTTTTACTCCAACGAAATCTTCGACAATCTTCATCTTTCAAGCCGACAAGTTTTGCAAGTTGGAACCTGCCGACCGAGGATCTTCTCTATACGGCTCAGTGTCCGTTTACTGAACTGTCTGCTACCAACTTGCCCACCTGTCGGCAACACGAGACCCAGCAACCATCAAACATCATCTAATCGACAAAGAGACAATACGACCAGAACGAACAGCCGCGCGAAATCAGAGACAGAAGCCTCGCGAAACACGCGGTAAGTCCGATAGAATAGGAGCGACTACTTCGTGTACTCCCTTTCGATGCACTTCCGAACGAAGACGGTTCGAGCAAATCATGAGAAATATTCCTCGTACATTGAATGATCCACTGTGCTGTAGGTGCGTCACATTTCGTAGATCTGCGGGAGCGAGCGACCTGCCTAACTTTCGGAGTTTTGACTCCTTGAGCGTTCTGGAGAGTGATATGGAAGCGACCTTTGAGTTTTTCGGAAATGAACATGTCCAACACGCTGTCAGGACTCGGTTAAAAACTCATGGAGTGGTGAAGGGAACACTCCAATCCGTTGATCGCAGAGGTCGTTACAGAGTGCGGTTTCCGCTCGGTTTAAGTAAAGGTGGACTCCCTGGAGATCCCTGGAGCAACCCAATCCAAAATCTGCCGCGAAGAGTTCTCAAACGAGGACTTATCCGTGCAGGATTCCACGGGAGCCTCGCGAGGCTTCTCCGGAGAAGCCGGCTCTCCAGAATCCTCACACAAAGTCCCTCAGTTTCAAAGTTATGAGAACTCAAGGGAGCTCCCATGACATTGCCACAATGTGACTGGATCGAAAACGGCATGCAGAGACATTTTTCGTGGAATCCATTCCCCCAGTGTTCTTAAATCCCAACTGTCGCCAGAACAACAGTATAACGTGCGATGAAGAGCATCGAGCGATGTTCGAAGAGAGCACTGTCGTGGCGGAACGCTTTCTGAAGCCTTCCAACCACCAGCTGCACAGGCCTTGGATTACACTCGGGAAGTTTCCAAGCGACTCCCAAAACTGGCGTCAACGAATATGCCATATTTCACAACTCACACTTGATCTTCAAGAATTCGCATTCATCAAGTTTCTTAAGTCTGTTTCGCGTCAAGGGCGCCAGATGGGGATTTTAATGTGAACGCCATTTAGGAGGCTCTTTCATCTCGACTAGCTCTCCGGCACTGTTGTTCGAAATAATCTCGCCAGCAACCGGGACTCCTGGATTCAAGAGTTCACACGAGACGATAATTCTGATTGTTCATGTATGAAATGAGGAATTTTGGAAAGACGCGGATGCTTCCTCGTATAATTGACCTCCGCCTACTCATTCGTTCATGCATTTGACCCTCATTCGGGAGAAAAAAGTTGGAATGGTATCTGACGCTGGAATCTTCCAATGAACGTGAATGATTCATTGAGCTCATCTCAAGTGGAAGATGAACGGAAAAAAGTCGGATCAGAGGCAGTACAAGGAGCGCTGGAGTGAGTTTTTTTCTGAACCTTGAGCTCTCGGTTATGACGGGCCACGGAACCATGGATTATAATAATTGAGGCAGCCCGATTCTGTCGTAGGTGGAAGATCGAAATACTCTCGATGTTCCACAATCAACGGTGTTTAAATACCATTCATCAGACGGGTTCGTTCACATCGAATCGATGCCAACGCGGAGGAACAACGTCAAGGATAGGAAACGGTCGCTTCGTTGATTACGTGAAAAACGAAAATAGGAGCAGGAATAAGTTTCAGCGAAGGACTCGCTCATTCTTTGGCACACAAAATTTGAATAAACCAATTCTCTTATTCTCCCGTGCGAAGACTTCCAGGAGTGAAGGAGGGAGTTCGAACGACGCGAGAAGCTTGCTGAGTGGATCACGGAATGAGAAAGGAAATTATGTCGTGATTAGAAACGATGCATAAAGTAGAAAGTGAACCACTTCTCAGTGGGGATTCCTTTCTGAAGCGTCCTAGCTATGTGGAACCAGCCCGACTGCCATTAATCGAGGCCATGTTCGAAACGCCGTGTTTGAAATTCCTCTGAATCTACCTCACTTCAGGACCCCTGCAGTTTTCTCCGCGTTCTCTGGCTTCCCAAGAGTCGAACAGAGTCAGTCGCGCAAACAGCGAAAGGAAAACCTTCAAGCCGGCGAGACGTGAGGTTCTGCTGTCGAGGTTTTTTTGTTGTCTTCTGCGTTGTAGAATTGCGGAATTGGAACCATTCGCACTTGATGTTCTTGATAGCTTCGTTCAACCCCACTCGCCGAGGGGCATCCCGACGAGATCATCGTTGTGAGCGTTGGCTGTGGATACCTAAGTGAATGAGCAAGCAAGCAAGCAAACGAACGAACGAACGAACGAACGAACGGGTGAGCACATTCTCATAGCTGCCAAGAGTGAAGTAGCAGTCGCTGGCTGTTCGCCAGCAAAGTCTTCGACATCTCGCAAAAAGTCACCTAACAATGTTTATGGCAAAAGCTGTATAAATACGCGAATTCGTGCTCCGTTCACTCTTCCCAAGTCGTCATGGAAGCATATTAACACGTTGTTGCACAAAAGAATGTAGCTAAAGTTGCCGCCAAATGAACTCAGTGAGTTCCTGTGAAGAGATAAAGGTTCGCTCTCCGAATGAAGTGATTTCCTGAAAAGAGAGCGAGACGAAAGGAAAAATCGGTTCGAAAACCATCCATCTCGATGGCTAGCTGACCATGCCCATCGTCTGTCGGCATGGTCCGCTCTTCACAAACGACTTTCTAAACAACGTTTTCAAACACGGCTTTACGAGCTGCTCAACGTAAGAACATTGATTCTAACGAACATTCCGCTTTGAGTTAGCACTTCGATCATGAGCACCTTTCACCGACTGTTCCTGGACACCGAAAAAATAGCCTAAACCGTAGCCACGCCTCCTTCGGAGGCAAGGGTCAGATGTTTCCGGGGAAGTGCCTCGTTCCGCGGGAGTCGTGCTCCGACAAAGGTCTCATTCATTGGGGACATACTCTCGATTCCGATCTAATCCGTTGAGCTTCGTTATCAGCACGTAATTTTCAACATCGAAACACGTTGTATTCGTCAAAAGCGAACCGCGGTTCTCGAAAAGTCACGAACTCTGGGGTTGATGAATCTCTTATCAAAGATCCCGACCACTTTTTACTCCTTTCGGTTTTTTGTTTCATCGCTCCCACAGCCTTGGCATTCGATCTCTGAGCTCGACTCGATGTCTGCAGCTCGATCCATTTCTTTGTTGACATCGAAGCCGTCCTCGTGGAGAAGTGATCGTTTGACCCCGTTCCGGCAAATATAGTTGGTAGAAGTCATCGAGCAAGAAACGAGCCGCGATGATGAGCTGTTGGTAATAGAGAAGAAATACCAGCCATGTTTAGACGGGTCGTTAGGGTTGTGGCGAGCTGGCGACGAAAATATTTAGTCAGATCCTGATAGCCACCTTGGATGGCTTCTGCTCGCATGGACGGTGTGGGGCCACCATGCTGAGAAAACGAGACGTTTCGAGCGGTTTTGTCCTAGCCTGAGCTTGATTGCTTCAACATCGGCGCACGTCTCGAGGAAAGGAGAAGGATAAGCAACTGCTTTCTGAAAATTTGACTCAATGATCCGGCTGCGAGAAATGTAGTTCACGATCGGTTTGTTATGATCCCGAGGTGGATATCAGAGGTGGAAAATGGATTTTCTGAACCATTATGCGAATAAGATAGGCACGGCACTCTTCCCAATATCGATTTGATTCAATTTCGAATCCTATTCTGCGCGCTTCCGACACGCACGCCTGCCATCTGGAACGTGAGTACGGCGAACGCTCTTCGGGCAGACTCGCGTTCGTTCAACGACGACGAACAGCAACAGTGGCAGTTGCATTGACTGCGATCGTGTAGTCTGATTCTTTGCTAACGAGGAGAAATGCGTCGGTGAAACACTTTGGAATTGGCATGCGTTTTACAGTCTCAAACATTCGGATCGAGACGCGGATTGAGGCGGGCGGCAGCGACTCAGACCTCATGAGCGGATTGGCGTGATATCACCTGACCGTTCGGTACCTGAATAGCCAGCCTCCGACTCGAACTCATCGCTGGTAGACCACATTGCACCTGCTCGACTGGTTGTTGAATAATTCAATTCTGTTTCTTTATTCGTCATCATCGCGAGAGCAAAGAAATACTCCGTTACAATAATCGTATATCTTATCGTTATCAAATTCCAAATATCAGGCAGAATCTATTCGGTGATTGGGGTTCGCATTGTTCAGCACCATGAGCTGGCGTTGTGGAGTTCACTCGAGTTCGGAATATTCCGCGAACCCGAGCCGGCAGATGTACACGAGCTTCGCTCGAATTCCCTCCAGAAACGATCGGAGCCTGACTGTAAGTCATCTTTTCGTATGAATGCAGTGAGTTCGCCGAAGCCGAGAGTGTTAATCGCAAATCGTGTGCTATCGTTCGTGGAAGCGCTCAGTCGGTTAACGGGAACTCGCATTCAGTTTCCGTGTGCTTCTGGGGAAAGCAGCAATTTCTGTCTGAAAAGAGCCTCGGGAGATAGAAGCCCTGAACAGTTTAGGGGGCGGAGGTGGCGGGGTTCCGAAAAAAGTTCGGGGTCCAGACAAAAGGGCTCCTCGGATAATAAATGAATATGCGTAAATAAATCAATGGAAGTATCGCGTGCGTCCG
The DNA here is from genome assembly GCA_021527715.1 of Neoseiulus cucumeris. NCBI lineage: Eukaryota > Metazoa > Arthropoda > Arachnida > Mesostigmata > Phytoseiidae > Neoseiulus > Neoseiulus cucumeris. The sequence continues at coordinate 5,711,990 of JAJSRV010000035.1, read as the reverse complement.
CTGGCTGGAGTTTTTGAAGTTCGAGGAAAGACCCTTAATGGACGTTCTCTGGATGAAAAGAACATAGAGCGGAAGTGAGCGACTGAGACCGATGAGCGATCTCTTGGACCAGTCTCCTCGAGTCAAATGGAGAAGATCTTGAGGCCGACCAAATTTCCTCGAAGTAGAATAACAGGACCGATCGGTGGTCGACCGAAGTAACGAAGTTTGATTCGAGCGATCAAACTCGACGCTCACGCGGAATTTCGGCCAGAAACTACGAGGTAGAGCTCGCACTTGAAGCGGAGGAACAATCTGGAAGAAGCAGGAATAGCGCTCGCGTGTTCGAGAGTAACCGTGCGACTCAGCACTTTTGACCCGATTCGCCCGATCATGATCAGCAGACATCGCGAACAAGACCAACTCTTCTGAGATTTTCCCCGTCCGAAATAAATGACGAAAATGTAAAATTTGAACATTGGCTCTAATTCCGGACATCTTCTAGATCAAGAGAAAAGACAGGTTGGACCACCAGTAGTATGAAATACGGAATTTCATGTTTCGTCAACTGGGGGGGAAGGTCAGTGGGAAAATATTCGAAATGCCCATTGCCGGTTGTTTGCGATGGAGGCTATCGCACATGGACTCCTTCTATTCCTCAGAAGAAATGAATTACCGAGCAGAATACCAGCTCGGTCACAACAACGGAGAGATCGAGCACTCAGAATAGTAAACACGGGTCGCAGTGGAAGACAGAGCAAAGCTAACGGAGGCGCCTTGGGAACATCTTGATGGAACTCGGGAACGACAGCATCACGGTTTGCATTCACTCAACGGAGCCGCATTTTTTCTGTGATCGGTCTCCTTTTTCTCCGCTCCAACCGTTTCCTACTTTCGTCCACCTTCAATTCTTGCATCACCGGTTTGAGTTTAGAACTCCTCGAGTGGCCTTCGGTGAATGGGACGTGACGAGCCCCAGAGCATTCTGAAGAGATCCTCTCGGTCAACGGACTTCGAAAACACTGCGGCTCTGATGAAACCTCAAACTTGACCTGACTTGAAGAGTGTGCAGGACGAATGGTGAACATCTTACGCGGTGAGAACCGATCGAGTCGGAATCCGTTTCCTCCGATGTTCGATCAGTTGCGCATCTAATCACCGTTGATCGAGTTTCACTTTGCTTGCCCAGGGATATGAGGGATCTTTCCATTCGTCTATCGAACTCCTCGAGCTGGCGAACCATCAACTAATAAGATCCCACAACTCATCCGTATTCCCTTCCCGTCTCTTTCTGCCCTGATCTGTGACCTCACAAATGGATATGTTTTGAATTCAAACTCTCGCACACTCTCGATGGAAGCGAGCCATCTAGTGTTTAAACTGGAAGTGCGAGTATCAATCGTCGAGATGGAGCTTTTTCAATGTCAGTTGTTCACAAACAAAGTGGTCTCTTGTGTTAGCATTGTCGTTGATGCGAGGGAGTGGAGTAAAAGGAAGAATCGCCGTTATTGAGCTTCTTGTAGTTGTGGCGATTTGCGGAGCTCCGATTGGGAGTCGATTCGAGCAACTCTTGTGGTGGCCGCGCAGTCAAGGATGACAGTAGTGGTGTCTGCAATCTGTCATTGAGTTTCTTTTGTGCCGCTGCTGTTTTTGACCCGAACTACATACTGTAGGGCCGGCAAACCGAAGGGCGCGCAAATCGAGGCAACTTCAGACACAGACTAGCGAGGGAACCAAACAACAAACGAAACGGGAGAAAGAAAACAAGCTGGTCCGTCTTCAATCCAACCCTGTTGGGATTTCAATAGCACCAACAACAACAACAACGATGACGACGGAAACGGCATCAGCAGTGAGCAGAGGCAGAGTTGAGTCTGCCAACTCTCTGATGAGGAGCACAAGTGCCGTACTCCACACGAATCGCTCGCTTGTTCGGAGGCCAGTTCGTCCGTCACTCCACCTAATCAGACCTAAGGATGCGCCGCAGCGATCTATTATATCGAAGAGCAGACAATAAAATGTACTATCAGACGGGTGGACGGATATTTGAAGAAATCTTTTGTCATCGGAAGTGCAAACACTCGAAGCCTCAAAACAATTGTCATGTCGAGGGCAGATCTTATATTGTTGGATATCATCATGCGCCGAATCGGGTTGCATCAGTTTTTCCGTTAATTATTTCTTTCGGTCAATCCTCACTTCTCAAGGAGCAGTCGAACCGTGCCTCTTCTGGAACTCTAGAGGATCGAGTGCTACTTCACCCAGTGCTCGAGAGTCCGGAAACGGATACATTCGCCAAGAGCTTGACTAGTAAACTTCCAGATGATCGTGGAAAACAATTGCTTCCGAGAGAACTAGCGAACACCGAGCTGCAGCGAGCAGACGGGCTTTGAAGGTTTGAAAATTTCAGTAGTCCTCATGCGCTCTGTGTCGCACGAGCCTCTTTCGTCTGCTGTGTCCTCAAAGCCTCATCCTGATTCGTGCAGGGACATACGACGCGAGACATTCTGATTTACTACGTGGTTTGACGATGGTTAATATTTCATCTCTTGTTTTGCCGGCTGGCTGCCAGCGAGAGAAAGATCGCACGAGAAGTTTGACTTGAAGAGAGAGAGAGAGATACTTCCGGTGATGCCAAGAATCTCACTTATCCACCAGTCGCTTACCCCTACAGGCATTCTATTCAGCCGCGTTTCCTTATTCATCCCTTTGCCCCGTTGTTGTCCTTCTCCCCTCCTCCACTTGAGTCCAAGGGTTGTATGGCATGGTGCCGCGGCGTCCTACTCTGTCAAATTTAAAGCATACGCACAAGGCTGAACGACGACGCTACAATTTCTGTGGCGATCCATCACGCATACTGACACACTCACTCAGCCAATTGATCTGACTCTATCATGACTCAAACGCGCACCCCGAGCAACGGATGCATACTGGAAAGGACAGGAACACAGTCGACAAAACAAACATGGCTTAGTGGGGTCGCAACTGAAACTGAACTTTGGCAATAAACCGACGGCGACGAGGCGACAAGCTTGCTGCTAAGCCTTAGCCCACACCGTCGGCGTCCGTTCGCATTTCAGCTGGAGTGGCTGAAAACCAGATACCAGCTCAATCATGCTCCTCCCTCGTTGGGTTCTCCGCCGTTCTGCTGTTACGGAGTGAGTTGCACCTGCTTACTGAACAAACCATTGCACTTCACTCGAAGCGTCAGCGAAACCATACCGAGCATCCGTACATTGCTCCGACAGAAGGTTTCCTCTCGGCTGAGGAGGAACAAGTTCGTCGGGATACGCCACCGGGTCGTGAAATGCATTTCTATCGATGGCGACGTTTGGGTGGTTTTTACGCCGTGGGATTCGGAAATACGGCATATGATGTTGAATCGAGGACGTTAACCGTCGGTTCTTGGTGTCGAAACCGGCTCGATCTAAATTCAGACTTGTTGCAAGGATCATCCAAGCGTTTCGAGGATGATTGGTTTCTAAGGCCGAATTGATCCTCTTGATTCCAATCAATGGACAAAAGGAATCCAACTCCATCCTCGATCATTCGTTCCCTGTTCTGAAACCCACTGAATTTTTTGTTTATTCTGAGCGACTTACATTTTGCGTCGAAACAATCATCGGTCGAGTGCGCGGGCTTAAGCGCGCTCCTGAACTGCGTTTGACGTACTTTCAATAGAAGTCGCGTTTTTGCTTCTCTCACAAGGACGACAACAGCGAGGGAGGAGGCGCTCGTCGCTACGAGCCTGAAGCTCGAGAGTAGAGTTCGAAACAAGGAGCGATAGATCCTTCGGGGACCTCAGGACATTTTGGGCTCGAACCTGGTTTCCGAGATCCATCGCTCGATTCTCATCCCTCCGAACATCTTCGCCAGCATCTTTGATGTTGACGTTCACGTTGGAATGATTCGTATCTATTCTTCTGCGGTTTCTTTCCGAGCATGGACTCGTAGATTCAGAGCACTCACTGCATGCATCCGCCAACTGTCAGACCATCGGATTAAAGCAGACCGCAGCGATGTCGCGAACAGATAAAAAACGAACAAACATCAAATTTTGCGACAACTCGGGCTTTTAGCCGCATTGTCCACCTCCTCGAGCTGCGCAGATTCTCTGAAATCAGGCGGGAAAACACTCGCTCCTCTCATCTTTTTCGTATGTTCGATTCCAGATCTCACTCTACTCTGAGCAGCCTTTTCAGCTATGCCGATTCAGGGAGCCGATGGCCGTACGAAGCGTGTTGCCTCATGACCTTAACCGGTAATAGCTCGCCATCCCCGATGGTTGTTGGGCTGCGCATCGGATTAAATGGTTTCAGAGGTCCGCATTTCCGAGACGCAAGGAACGGAGAATGCAGTCGGAGTCCGAGGTTTGTCCCCGGGGGATTCCGATAGAAAACTCCTGCGGCGCCAAGTGGAACGGATCTTTGAAGAAACAAAGCGTTCCTCTTTCCGAACCTTGACGTTTGAGCTTGAAAAGAGAGAGAAATCTAAAAGGTCTCTATTACTCACTCTAAACTTTTAGCGAACTGATGCGTTGACAGCTCTCTTTAACATGTTGCCTAGCGGCGGCAGTTGCGTCATGAGCCGTCATCACTAACTGTTATCATGGAGTGTCAACCGAGTTAACTCCTAGCGATTTGAGACACTTTTTCAACCCGTTGCAGTTTCCAGGCGGGCTCCAAGGCTGCGCCGGAACTGGATTTTGACGGAAGGGGCCTCCCATATTGAAGTACATTGAGTGGTCAGAACCAGTGGCACGGGACCTTGATTTCTCCAGCAACTTCTTCGTGTTCCTCCAAATGTTCCAGTGAGACCCAAATGGAGGAAGGCTTGCTTGTAGCGGAGCAAGCATCGAAGCCCTCAAGAACGGCGCTTGGAAAGTTGCGCCACATTGAGAGACAGCGCTTGGCGAGGTAGATGAAAGTTGCGAAGGAAAAGAACTAAAAGTCGCGGCCCTTCGAATCAGTCGTCTGATCACACCGCCGCCGTGCCAAGAAAAATGGAAAATCTTTTCCGTTTCCAGCGACTATCGGCGTGGGGTAGCTGTCGAGGAACCTTCATCGATTTGTTCAATCATTTGCCTGATCGGAGGATAGAATCTCGGTGACTACAAGCCGCGGCCCGGGTACAGCAAAACTCCTGTAGACCCTTCGCTGCGCCCGCCGATCTTCGGTCTACTCCTTGAGCGATTTGCCGCGCCGGGCGGGCGAAAGGGCAACAATGAGGATGATGATAAAAATACATTTCGCTCCCACAAGCCGACAGCCAGATGATTTGTGCCGGTAGGGAGACGGACAGACGGGTCGAATGCCACAGGATTGATATTGATGTTATGGTACGAGTGCGAATTTTTGCATTCTTTTCTTCTCTGTCACCTTATCGCGCCCTCTCTCTTTTCATCGAAAAGCTTCTCAGCGAGAAACTCTCTCAATGCAGGACGCCGGCTCGAGTAGCCGATCATTACAAGGCGGTAATTGTGCTTCGGGAAGCCACATGGGACGACGGAAAGGACACGCACAACGAGTAATGCGTAATTGATCGAAGTAATTAATTCTCGCCGGCTCCTCCTCGCCTCGCTGCCGTTCGCAACGATCAAGGATTAACAAACTATCAAATATCTGGAGGAAATACAATTTCCGAGTGTTATGATGTCAAGTTCACGATCGAAACTGGACGCCGCGTCGTCGAAATGGCGGGGAGCTCAGGCCATCTCAAAGTGGCGAGATCTCTCGCTGCGACGGAATCCCAAGGCATTTAAGTTTGAAGATCGTTAGAGGGCTAATTCTCTCAGCGAAATCTTCCCGGACGCTAAACTCGGTGACAAACAAGCTAGCAAGCAAGCAAGCGAAAAGCAGATCATCGACTTTAATGAGGCACTACCTGAGAACGTGGAATCTGAGATCAGACTCTGAGTATCTATCGGCTTTCGCGACTTTTCTCTTGTTGACACTTATCTGGCAAAGTTATCCGCAGCGATCGAGAAACACTAATTATGTGTTTGCGACTCAAGGAATGGGCCAGTCAGCCACCGAGCGCTCGGTTCGAGCAAGCGATTGACATACATGGTCTCTTGTTCACAATGAGAAAGGAGAACAGAGCCCGTTGAGTGCTCAAGGCGTTGAGTCCTCTTAAGGAGTATGCTGATTACATGTCGGCCTGAATGCTGGCCCGAATGACGGGCCTGAGGCTCGTCAGACATGCTTCGTCGATCCGTTCGCTTCTAGACCGTCCGTCCGTCCGTCCGTTCCGCGAGTCATGGACGCTTTGAATTGTCTCTGCGAAGCGTGGAGAAGCTTGCATAAACAGCGAGACCATCCAACGACACGCAGACACAGTACACAAACAATGCGACCGAGTCGAGCACCAGACCTTCAACCTGTTCGTGTTCGCAGTCAGATCAGTTGTTCAGAAAAGTTCCCGATCAAGAGCTATGTGGCATAGTTGCGGAAGATTTGGGGATTTCCGGAGAAGTTCTCAAGTTGATGGAAAGTTGTTCGAGATGCTAGCCACCTGGAGAAGAGGATTCTGTTCACGAGCAGCAACTCAACATCTGATCTGAAGCCGGGTTTGCACTCGACATCGGTGGATTCATTATATCCAACAGTCTGTCATTCTATGTAAGAAGTCATCAAACCGGCGAATGCGAAGTTGCTTGGACGAGCATGATGAAAGTCGTCGTGGCATCGTTGATTACGACACAGTTACGTCACGTATTGACGTCCAGGGAACCGCAGCTTTCTTTGAAGTTGTCGGAAGTGTCGTCGTCGCGGAAGTTCGGGAAAGGAATCGTGAATATCGAGTTGGATGTCGAAATCCCTGGGCTTGATGGAAGCGTGAATTCTCCCCGTGTTTCGCGGCGGCCCGAACAAAATTTTGATTTGGTGGATGCCCCGGGCGTCGCGAAGCCCGCAAGTAAGACAGTGGTTGCTTCTTCTGGCGGTTCCTTTCCAACTTGGGCTTGGAAACTTCAAGATTAATAAGGCGACCTAGGTGCCCGAGGGTTTCACTGAGCCGAGAGCCCGGTCGCAGAAGGGTTTGCGTGCGCTCCCAGAAGTCGAGTTCCCCACTCCTGGCGGTCGAGGCGGCGAAAAGAAACGAAATCGTGTGTCGTGACTTTGGGGACTTTTGAGACCTTTCAGTAATCCAGGGCGGCGCCACCAGCTTTCCAACTGTCTGCTCTCCTGTCTCTCGTTGGAAACCTTTTCGTCTGTTTGACCGCACCGTCGAGCTCGGAGCGTACTCCTTTAACGATCGTTGTTTAGAGCTGTAGTTATGCTGCTGCAGTGGGCTGTGTTTTCGTCGAGAGCAGTCGCTTGGGATTTTGGTGCGCGAACGCAAACGTCTTTCTCGATCGCTGCTGGTGAGTGAGCACGAACGCGGGTGGCACTCACGACCATCCACTTGATTGGAATGCAATTAGACTTAGAGTTTAGTTTTTGAGCCAAACGAGAAAGGGCGGTGGCTTACCGGAGATGACAGAACTACATCACGGGCTCCGGAAGACGCCGTTTCGGGGCGAGTCGGGGTCGCGTTCTGAGCTGGCGAACAGGAGGTCGAAGGCAGCCGACGAGCGAGGACGTTCATTACGATTCGAGGCACGTGTTGTTGCGGAGAAGTTGTTCGGGCTAACTCATACACTCTCTACTCGACGGGCTGTCTAACGGATGTCTATTTCTTTCTGTTCGACGTTTCGTTTTGTCGGGCGAGAGATTTTCCTCGTCAATTGCGAGTCGGATCACGTCGACGGGCGGGGATTCTGCGTCACCTGTTCTTCGCTCTTCCGAGAATTCCTGTCTGTTGGATGCTTGCAGAGAAAATAATCGCTTTTACGATCCATTGACTTTCTCGTCAAAGCAACCTCTTAGACGGCTTCGCTGGCGGCTCCTAGCCCTCGACGGCGACGACCAAACTTTTGGATCATCTGAATCGTTTCGAAAAGAATTCGAGGAATGTTTCGAGAGTGGAGAGAAATCACAGCGGTTTCATGGAAATATGATGAGTGTTTTTCCGTTCCGAGCCCACCTCCGGAGTCCACCAACGCGGCCCCATTAAATTGTATTTTAAATTTTTCGGCGAAACTCACTGGACGGCGACGCCACCTAAACACTCAGGCACGACGCGACGTCTTAGAGCTCCGATATCGAGATCAAACAGTCTGGTGATTTTCTTCGTTCTCGAGAAGTTCCTCGCTCGTCAGAGAAACTTCGAGAATAAAGAATCCGGTCGAGTGTGTGATCAGATCAGGGGAGCTTAGTTAGACCCATGGTGATGGATGTGACAACTTAGAATCGATGAATAAATAAAAGATTGGTTGCACGACGGGTATCTGTTTTCGAGTTTCGACGGGAACTTATTCGATCAAGCCGAAGACGGAGGATCGAGGACTACAAAAGCCCTCCACTTGTAGCTTCGACTCATATCCGGCTCACACGGCGCCGAAGAGAAGCTCCTGCTCACGATGATGTAAGAACAAAATTACACGATTCGTTTCACGAGACGCGAGTCCGCAGGGAAGGTTGTTGCGGATGACTTGCCGCGGTGCATTCCAAGGATCCGTGGAAAACATTATCTCCTCCGCAACAAGGAGAACGACTTTCCCAGGAGGAGCTCTCCGAGCGGTGTTTCTTCCGGTGACCGAGCGCACTTTGTGTTTCCAGAGCGGTTTTTACGAAGCGGCCCCGAAGAGAAGAACTTGACCAGAAATGGACGAGACATTTGCTTTGTGAATTATTTGCAGGCTAAACTAAGTACCGAAGTATCGTCCGGAGACCGGAGTCGCGCACATGAGAGGGAATAATCTTCGGAAGTAGACACTCAGATGTCGACAACAAGCTCCAAGGTTCCTTTGGAAAGAATGAAGTCATGGTTTGCCTCGGGAAGGTCGGCGCTCGCTCATGTCGAAGATCTCCGGAACGAAGCGATGAATTTATTCGGATGTAACCGTCAACTCATCCCTCGGAATCGATTTTTGTTCAGGATTCGAACGTGAGACCTGTCCCAAGGGTCCCTGCAGCCCCGACGGAGACGAAACCCGTGCCGCGGCTGTCCCGAGTTTTCAAGAACTTTTCTTTTGAGGTTTTACTTTTCTTTCGAGTTTGGAACATCGAACATCGAGGAGGGAAATCATCCCCACACAAAGACCTTCAAGCGTTACGGATTCCAACCGGTGATTTCAACTCTGGGAAGTTCAGGAGTCTGCACGATTCCACGGCGGGTGAGGCGAGACGAATCAATTGTATATTAGGGGGAAATCAGGATAGAAGTTTGTCCAGGAAACAGTGTGCGAATGTTCGCATACTGTTTCTTCCCGCCGAAAGCAAAAATTTCATGTCACCCAGCGCTCAATGATCTGCTTGTCACTCCGGAAACTCCAGTCTTTCCGGCGACCTGTCGCGATATGGATTCAGTTGTCGCGACCTCCGAAATCACGTTTCGTGTTCGCATCAATGGTTCCCTCCTCGAAGCTCGGCTAGAGAAACGGAAGGATGCGGAGAAACACAGAAAACCGAACCATCAGGTCATTCGGGTATTGGTCGAATGAATCATCATCTCTTCGATAACGACGGCGACACAGACGCTGGCCAGAACGTCGGGGTGTTTGACCTTTGACGTCTAAACCTCAGGCAACAGAAGAATAATGGCAAAAGATGACCCCAAGACGAACATCGAACGAAGCGAGTACTTTGGAGTGGCAAGTTTGCAAAGCATTCGCTTTCTCCGGTGCTTTTCGGTGTCATGCTTCTACTTGTTCCTCTTATTTCTCCCTTCCCTTCAAACGTCTATGTCTCGGTCTGCGGTCGGATACCGCCAATGCGTATCAGTTGTTTGTCGTTGTCGCCGTCGCGTCGTGTTTTGAAAACATCTCGTGCAGTCAACCGGCGACACGGGGAAGGAAAAACGATTTCGAGCAATCTAATGACCGCGCATAGGAGAGACGCTTGTCAAGCTTCGCCGTGACGTTCGGAAAAAGCTGCTCCGGCGGGATGTTTTGGAAGTGACTGCACGCCTGCCTTCCCGCCTATCTGCTTGCCTCGCTGTCTTTCGTTGCCGCTGAACAAACAGGGAAAGCTGCGCGATGTCACCCAGGAGTCGCGACAAGCAGGATCCGGGGTCGGGAAAGGACGACACGAAACCTCTCAATGGGAAACGACTGCGAAACCTGAGACACAAATCAGTGGTTTGAGTCGAGGAAGGCGGCCACCTTTCTCGAGCGGCTTCCCAGGTCTTTTGAGACTTGCGTGCTCCGTTTTTTCCCTTTTCAAAATGCTATATGCAAGCAACTAATTTTAGCGCCTTCAGCCGCAGCCGCTGCGGCAGGAGGAGCAACAGCTTCAAAAGGTGTGCGGTGAGAGTTTTTTTTTTACTTCGTGAAACGTCACTCGCAGCCAATCGAAGGTATTCATAGATACAGCGGGGAAGCTAATAAGTATGGCCTTTTGAGCACATATGAACGATTTGGCGGGGCCAACAAGATTTCGCGCGGCCAATATTCCTGATATCGGAAGTCTTCCGCGATCGGAGGTAGCTGACTGGCCGATCGTTGGCTCCAAGAGCAAGGGAGACAGATCGGTCGAGCATATTGCTCGTAGTCGTGTACGGACTACAATGATAGCTTAAGCGAGGGCAGCTGGTCGTCTGCGGAAGATTGATGCTTATTAAGAGAGCGCAGAAGATAATGATCGAGTGAACTGACAGACGCATAATGCGTATTCGCCCACATTCATCGTACGGCGCCACTTTCTCTGACCGCCCTGAGGGACTCCGCTCGTGGGTCACCTCCACCTGGGAACCCACCGGTGAATGGGTCCTCATCGAGAAAGCATTCCTTGAAGCCTGCTGAGCTCTCGACTTCACTTCGTGATGACTTTCCGCTTATGATTGCTCTGGTCATATCACTGAAACAACGTAAGATCGATCAGGACCCACATCTTGAAATCCATTGGGTCTGTACAAATGCTTCAAACCGTATATTACTCGGGAAATAGAGCTCTCGCTCCGCTTCGATTCAGAATCGCTCGGAGGAGGGAACTCTTTGCTTGCAGACCTCACACATTCCTCGCCCCTATCCGCACGGAAAAGCCTAACGCGAGAGGATAAGAGACTTGGCTTAGGAGGCGGATGTCTTGTTGCTTTACCAACTGTCATTTGTAGCGAAGCGTGGTCCTCGTTCAATTTGGATGTAAATATATCCTCTCAGCGTCCTTGCTTTTTGTAAAAGTCCGAGCCTTTCGTTCGCGTTGTTCGTGTTCTTTATTCCTTACTCTTTGGTGTTTACGGCTGCCCCGTCGGAGTGGCTGCCTTGCGCGACCGGGCACAAGCGATCAGAGCATCGAGATAAAAACCCGCTCTTATTAACTCCGCCGGCTAATTAACTAACTGAACCTCAATAATTGAAATCGCTTCGAGCTTGTCGGCCTGTCGTATCTCTTTGTTTGCGGGTCTTCTCTCTACATTCTCTGGCGGATGCAATTATGAACGATGGAGTGGCCCCCGCGGAAACAATTCAAGTTTCCCGCCCGCAAAGTTTTTCTCCCTTCACGATTTCTATTGGATTAAATACATGAGACACTCTAGAGTTCCATCCTCGCTTGTCACGAGACGAGATTTGGAGATATCGAACCGAGCCAAGAAAACACGCGTCGCCTCCTTTGTGTCGCGAAAATCGTCGCCCGAGTTCGGATGATGGAAAGAAAGTGATTACAGTTTATGATGCGCGAAGGAAGCAATCGCAAAAAGGCTCATTCTCGACTTCATTCCGATTGTCCCGTCGCTCAACGAGCGCTGTTATTGCCCGTCAACAACGTTTTTTACGATCGCGAATCGGCACGTTGTAACGTCAGAGACCTTCATCCCGGATCCAGTTTCAGTTGACATCTGTCGCGCCAGCTATCTTCGGCGATGGCATCGTACATGCTCCGCGAGTTATGCATCATAGTCATTGACGTTGTTGCTTCTTGGAGGCATTATTTCAAATCTTACAAAAGCTCCTCAGGGACCTCCACTCGAGGGATGCTTCCCATCTCTTATCCTGGTTTTCCCAGAAGCCCCTCCCGACTCAAACTCGGCTCTCCGCTCCCCCGGCTCCCCCGGGCGCCCTGAAAATGTCATAAATATCGTTTTATGGCAATTTCGCGCTTGCTTCCCTCACAGCAGATCGAGTTCGGGTTATTTCCGATGCTGGAAAATGCGCCTCGAACTCAAACTGATTGTCAAATATGCGAACGAATCTTCACTTCGCGAAGTCATGCTTGTGCCTCACAAAAGCGAAGCTATGAACGAAAAATAACAGCTGCCAAAAGCTCAATCGTGGCCTTTAGGCGGGCGAAAGGTTCGCCACACGACATCGACTCTCGGGTTCCACCTGAATCAACACTCTGGCTGTTTTCCAAGGATTGTGCCCTCTGAGTGAGCCTCTGTCGATAACCTTGTCGGGGACCCCCACGACCCCTTTGGATACACCGGCCACCGCACCACTGAGTTGCCTGCCAGCTAACGTTTGCGATGCTCAGGCTTTCTCATAAATATTCAATACGGCAGACAACAGCAGTTTCTTCACCCACTGAGCAGAAGGCAATCGTTTCGTCGAGTCATCGCTCACGAAACGAAGACCGAACCAATCCATGATCCCGCGTCTACGAACTGATGAGGTTCGGCCACCGAACCTCTTGAACGGTTCTTGCCAGAGCCTATATGTACTGCGAGGATTTCGCGCATAGAGACCTGTAGTGCTTTATTTACGAAAATTTTCCGCACGATTCCGAGAACTATCCTGCGTGCCGCCGTTTGGAAAACCGGTTCTGAACTGAAAATGAATGAGGATGCGGCGAGGAACTCGATCTTCAATGGTCGGTTCATTTCTTGGAAACTTCTCCGTCGCTTGCGGCCTCAGAGAGAATCAACTTCAGACGGACGAAAATTTCGAGCCACTGTTTCGGCGGAACTCGGTGTTCTCGATCAACGCGGCGGAGACTGTAGGATTACAGAAGTCCAAAAGACCTCACTTATCACTTCGGCTGCTCGTTAAAAAGAGGAACTGCTCTTGGATTTGAGAAAATAAATATT